>JARYTE010000013.1:0-390211 GCA_031081885.1 Priceomyces melissophilus | reverse complement strand
TCCATCGGAATAGCGGAAACCTCCCTTTGGGGATATTCCTTTCTTGGAGTGTAGCCGGATCTTAAGTAACGTGGTTGGTACCTATTCCTTGACAATCCTTGTTTTTCTTCGCTATATATCTCTGCGATTTGCATAGCTTCGTGAAGGCTTTTAGGATGTTTGAGTCTTACCTCTCTTTGCACATCGGTTTTTAGCTTGGCGACGTAAAGGAATAACAGTGTTTGTTCTGGTAACAGACCCGTGGGTAATTCTTTGAGTAGTTTATCGAACCTTTCGTTGAATTTTTCTATACCTCCGCTGTGCCTCAAGTCGTCGAATTCGTTAAATTTCGCTTGATAGTCGACTCTTTTGGCGAAGTGACTGGTCAACCTTTCTTTGAAATCCTCGACGGATACGAAAGGGTCTTCATCCTTCTCTTGGTCGTACCAATCTCTGGCTCGGCCTTGTAGGTTCCTACTGAACACAACTAAGGATAATTCTGTGGTGAGGGCCGTTCCTTCCACTTTATTATTTATCCTTTTGATAAAGGCATCGATGACACGGGGTTCTGAGTCTCCACTGTAGGGTTCGACTTGGATCAGTAAAATGTACGACATTAGGCTTCGTTGTTCCTGTTCGTCTCTGTCCTTTTCCCGTTCGGCTTTTGCTTGAGCCCTTTCTTGTTCCCTTTCGGCTTTCTCTTGGGCTTTTTCTTCGTCGTGCTGGGCGATTTGCCGGGTCTGGATCTCTAACTGCTGCCTCATGGCGGACACGAGTTCCAGCATTGCCCTTTCGCTCATTTTCGCTTGACTGATTTTGCTTGATCTTCAAGCAACGCTACCAATTGTGAGGTTTATAGGGAATTCTAAATAGTCGTCCTAATGGGCTACTATCGTACTTAGGTGATTCCGATTGAATACTTGACTACTCTAAGCTTATGAATAGTTACTGCTATCTAGAAAACCCTAGTAGAATTCACACATTCTACTATCGGGGGGATATCGCACTTTATATACTTTTGCAGCACTTTAAGGGGTTGTTTTGCAACAATCTTCCCTTATGTGTGTACTTATAAGACTGATACCTTACAAAGATCAATAATATCCGATATAGTGTAACGGCTAGCACGGTTCGCTTTCACCGAGCAAACCCGGGTTCGACTCCCGGTATCGGAATTTTTTTATGTCTCAAAGTAATGCTTTACCGCTGTAGGTTTTTAAGAAGGAAGGGGTTACAACTGAAACTCATAGGGAAGAGCGCCAAGAGGTCTCTAAGTTTTTATAGGGTGTACTGAAAAGTGAATATATTAGAAAGCGTATAAAGTCACGTGTGTTTGAAAAGTGAGATGCTCATCATATAATTTTTCTAAGCTTATTCACCTAAGGGAATACAAGAGCTCAACGAAAACATGGCACGCAGGGAATCGCAGAAGGCGAAGAGAGGCCGTAGTCAGAATAGTACTAGAAGTATAGAGTCAGAGGTTTTCACAGATTCGGAAGCTAAAAATCAATTGGCAAATCAACCAAAGAAAACGGAAAAGTCAAAGGAAAAGAAGCTTTCGAAGGCAGCTGTGAAGAAGCAACAGAGAAAAATAAGGCTATATGGCGCCAAAAATGGGAAAAAGTTCCCAGAAAGTGAACTTCAAATACCAATGTTAAACAAAGCGGTAATACCTGGAGTTAAGACTAAAGGAGGAAAGAAAGGAAAAAAATTTGTTGATGATAACGATTCTTTGAAATACAATTTGCTTGTCAAGTCAATCAATGATAAGTATGACCAAAAGAATGAAAGTAAGCTTGAAAAGTCTAAAAGACTAGATGAAGTTAGGGAATTGAGGAAGCGAGAGCTTGAAAGAAAGGATCAACTTAAGACAGATAATTTAGAACGCATGAAGTCAGAGGTCAGAAGCAAAGCATCATTAGCAAGGTCCAATAGAAGGAAGAACGCCAAAAAGAGAAAGCTTGAAGAGCCTGCTGATCATGATACTGCTACGCAAAAGAGAAAAAAAGTCTCATTCGCCTAAGATATCAATCTAATCGCATGCCAAGTTTTTTTCACATGCTTCTCGATATCCAAAAATAATCTTCATGAATTATTAGCATTTTTAAATATATTTTTAACTCACTATTTTGTCAAAAGTAATTCATTCTTCTTCTCTTTATCATTTCCTTTCTCTTTTGGTTAAACCACCATCCATATAAAATACCAGCAATTGAACCTCCTATATGGGCTGCATAATCGTATGATCCCCATCTGAGAAAATGACCAGCTATGTTATAGGCAAAAGTTCCTAAAAATAAAATCCAGGCACCCCCGGGAATAGGTATGAAGAAAAGAGCTACGGGAGCCTTGGGAAATAAATATGAAAATGCACCTACCACACTGAATACTGCTCCAGATGCACCAAGAGATGCAACTGACAATGATGATCTAGTTAAAACAGGTATCAACAATGACACGAATGATGCAAGCACGGCAGAATTAAGGTACATTACAAGAAAGTTGGAAGTGCCCGCAACGTAAGATAAAGTAGTCCCAAAGGAATGTAAAACAAACATATTCACCAATAAATGCGCAAAATTCTGATGAGAAAAAGCTGCAGTAAGTAATGGCCAACTCGAATGAATATTATCTTTCATCAAAAGACCATATCTTGCCATGAGTCTCGACGCTTGCGGGACCCTCCAAAGTAAGAAAACAGCACCATTCACTGCTATAAGTGTGTATACTGCTGCCATTGGGTTGCTAGCTAACGGTGTCCTTTCAACTATAGGGGGCACAATAAAAGTTGTGCCTATGCAAAATAAAGCTGTGAAAAGAGCTGGTCTTTTTAGCTTATCCCAATTTGATCTACCATAGTATCTATTGTAGTTTGACTGCACGCTCCTCCTCTTTAGATTCTTGAAGTTCGAGAGGATGAAATTTTCTAATGGCGACGTGGGTCTTCGCTTATAAAACGTGGCAAGATTTGATGTTGATTTCAGTGTGAACTTGGTGAATCTCAAAGATGGGTTAAAAACCAATGATCTGATGCTGAAACTTCTTGTCCTATGACTATTCATCACTAATCCTCGTGATAACTTAGTAGTTATCAGCATTCCAATTCTAAACATTTTGTGACTCTCCGACTATGTTCTTGCTTAGCTTTTCGTAGCAAATAATGCGCATGAATTTGATGCTTAGGTTCAAAGATTTGCAGAAAACCCAGATCGCCACATTGCTCTCCTGACCCAAGCTTCTAATAATGTAACAGTGACGTTCAAAATTACGAAATCCACTAATCGATATGCTTGATGTTAAGCTATTAGCTGAATGGGCCGGCTTTCTCTACCCATTTGATCGTTTAAAAACAACAGCTTAATTGAATGGGTTGCCATATTTCTAATTGACTTTATATTCTATCTATCCTGTATTAATTCGTCTGGCCTGTATTCATGTTATCTTCATTGTTGAATGTAAATGTCGTTAAGTCATCCTAAGTTCTTTATGTTCCTGTATGATAACTATATTTGTACTTAACAAAGGCACATCTTCGAACTATCTTTCGTGTTTATCTCGGGGGTGGAACGAAGATTAGGAGCTTTTTAACATCTAAGCGCTGCACATCAATAGGGTTCTAGTCAGATAAATGAGTTCCATTGCTCTAAAGTTGACTTCCTTGTTGGTACGCACTGTGGCAAAACCACTTGCAACAACGATAAAGGCTCAAGCAAAAGAAAGAGAGCTCTTTAGACAAACTTGCATAAGAGTGGCCCAAACAGTACATCTGACTGACTTGACCCTACGTATGAAGCTAATAGGGGAGAAGAAAATCAAGATTAGACCACTTAATGATAAAAAGGCAATTGAAAATGGTGCCAATTTCCTTTCAGAATTCTTTATCTTCAGCGTAGCTGGCTCACTTATTTTATACGAGAGTTACAAAAGTAGAAAGAAGGCATCGAATGAAAAAGATGCCCTAGCTGATGATGTAGCTACATTACAGGATGAGATTGAATACATTAAAAAGAGATTGACTGAATACAATGTGAAGCTAGATGATTACAAGCCACCTGAAGGGTTCAAACCCAAATATGTGCGTGTCAGCCAGCCGTTGGAGAATGTTTTGACAAATCAAAATAAGTCAGAAGCTGTGCCTTCGGGGAATAAAGAACCCTTGGTAAATAAAGCTCAAACAAAAAGTAAATCTTCAAAGGATTCTACATAAACTGTGTAATTTTTGTAAATAGATTGGACCATTACGACTTCCAAACGGAAAAATTAGAGAACACTAGATTTATTAGACATATCTAAACATAAATTACGAAGTAAATAACTAGGTAATCCAAATTATCAGGCAAACTTATTATACAATTTTAATCAAAAAGCGGTTCTCCCGACTAACGGCCTAAATTTACGAATCAGGCCTTCTTCTTCTTTTCCACCTTCAATAACAAAGCCTTGTTGATATGAGGCAAAACACCACCAAACGCAATGGTTGCCTTAATCAAGCTGTCTAACTCTTCATCTCCTCTAATTGCTAATTGCAAATGTCTAGGAGTGATTCTCTTCACCTTCAAATCCTTAGCAGCATTTCCCGCCAATTCTAATACTTCAGCCGTTAGGTATTCCAACACTGATGTCAAGTAAATAGCAGCTTTAGACCCTACTCTGACCTTGTTCTGTGCACCTTTCTTCAAATATCTCTTGATTCGGCCAACTGGAAATTGCAACCCTGCTCTAGCTGAGTGTGAGATAGATGACTTAGCCGTCTCAGCAGACTTTCCTTTTCCACCATGTACTTTACCTTTTCCAGACATATTTTACAGTCTTAAGCTTTTGAGTATATATTTATCCTGAAACTATATAAACTCAAATGGTATTCTAACGCTTATTTTATATCCTTTACAAATATAATAAACAAAGGAAAACAACAACAAAAGCTTAGAATTCGCGCACACCATACAAAATATTTGGTGATAGTTGTTGGGTGTCACCCGGCTATTGCAGCCGACTGATAAAACAAACTACCGCGAACTAGGGAAGGTATAATCGCTCAGCTATTAATGCAACCATAAGAGCCTAGTTGGTTCAAAAGTTCTTCAACTTCGACCCGCGCTCTTTGAAGTTCCGTACTTATGGAATCGAAGTGCTGAAAACCTTTTAGAAGTTTGACTAGGCGTACTATAGGTTCATCTTCAGGAGTAGGGTTAGTTTTCTCATCTAGGTAAGTTTTTACGTTTCTTAGATTTTTAGATTTATTGTCAACTTTTGCGCTGTCACCTATTGCATCATCTTCAGCCGTTTTTCTTTTCTCTTGCAGAGTTATCTGGTGTTTATCACTGAACGCTCTAGAGTTAGATTCTGAAAGCACTTCGTCCTCAGTCGACTCTTCATTTTCATCTTCTATTCTACTTCCACTGTGAACGCCTGCCTCTTCATAGTCAAAATTTTCACTTTTTTCGTCATCGTTCCCATCTCCTACCACCAGTGTTAAATTGGTCGCGCTATTTTCATTATCATCTTCTATTTCTTCCTCTTCTTCATCGTCATCGTCATCGTCATCGTCATCTTCTGATTCAAAAAGATTTTTGGCTACACTGTGTCTCGAATCAACATTATAATTGAAGCTAACCCTTCTTTTCCAATTACTTGTCGTTAGCTTTGACTCATTTACAGTATTCTCCAATAAGTGGGGGTTGGTTTCATCTTCGGTTTGTGGTATTGGCGCTTTGTTCATTACGAGGCTCCTCACCTTAGAGTCAAGGTCTTTTGTGGACCCACTTTCTATTGATCTTGTTATTGAATTTAGGACAGGATACGAATAAATCCTGTAAATTAATCCATTTAATACCCCAAAACTAATAAAACGTCGCACATCAATATTCGCCAATTGTTTCTTATGATGAATATACCATTCTTTGACAGTTTGACCCTGATTAAGTGACCTGTATAAATAAAACAATGTCGCCTTTGAGGGTATTTTTATAGTTTGCTTATCAATTGAGTTCTTATTATTACCTACCTGTTGCAAATAAGGAGTCTTCGAAAAAGGAGACACTGAGTGCCCCAAAGATGCAGATCTAGAATTCCCAGAATCACCTTCTCTTGATTCTCCATCAGTAGCTAATGGAAGATCACTCAACTTATTAGCGTAGTCAGCGGTAATTATATATCCTTGACATTTTTCGGCCATTCCATTTATCTTCAAAAAGTCACCTATATAATTTGTTGGTGCATAAATATTACCAAATTGAAATATATCAAGAAGCTCAATACATTTGTAATGCATCAAGTGTTGGATACATTGTTTAGTTAGGATATAGTCAGCATCAGCCAACTGACTTATTCTCTTAATGGAATTGACCCCATTTATATAAGGAAGAATCTTAATCATAGTTGGGTCCCAGTTTGCATCGACTAACTGAAAAAGATTCACTTTGGAAATTGGAACTTGGAATGCTTTGATATTGATGGGAGGCGGTAAAATTGGGAAAAGTTTGATGTCAACAGAATTTGCATTGTCTAAGGGAATACAACATTCAGAGTAATTGTTGAGATCTTGATAAATTTGGCTTATAAGTGACTCTATCGACGACAATGATGTCTTTTTAGCCTTATAAAGACCAGGAGTGTTCAGCACAAAGTTATCATTTATATTCATCGCAAAAAGGTTATCTTTTTTTGTTGGATTGTCTTTCTCTTTGAAAAAAACTTGCTCCTTATCTAGCTTGGAAAGTAAGAAGTTTTGTTCCTCTAACACCCTAAACATTTTACCCATCCTTTCTATTGCCGATTCATAAGGCGTTGTATCGCTATTATAAGGGAATACGAAACAAAAATTGAAGTTAAATGAGTTTCTCGAATACTCTGAATTTTCAATGTTTACAGGATATCCCAACACCCTAAACTTGTCTACTTTGAATGAAATAAATTTATTACATAGTTGTGGTTTAGGAATAATATAGTTTTTCACAGTATCAAAATTAAATAATGATGTTTGTGGAACCGTCCCATCTTTTAGACTTGATATTGCATTCTCAGGCACTTGATGAACAATCTTCGTCCCCTCCGTAGGATGAAATACAGAATAGAAAATGGCATCAATTGGAACAAATCCGTCTGTAGTCTCCATAAATCAACAAATCTCTCGTTACTTTACGTAGTCAATATTTACATTACATTTCTAAATTATGTTATACATTGTGCAGTACCTATATGTGAAGATTCCTTAAGTCCACTGACCATTGCTCAATGGATGGCTATTATGGTTTGAACCATTCTTGATGTTCGCAATATCTTCCTTGAAAGTCTCATTTTTCATAATATCACCATCCGATTGCTTGGGCAATCTACTTCTTATCAATTGATTAGCGAAGCTTTCGTTGGTTAAAGAGACATCAAACTTCGTAGCAGTTTGTATAGTACTCTCAGGATACAAGTTTCCTACGCTAGGTGCTAATGAGACGTCATTAGCTTTCGGAGTTGTCAAGGGCACATTTACTTCGCTAGGTGCATGACCACTGGTTGTGGGAAGTGAATTGGAGCGTATGGAATAGTTGTGAATGACATGACTTTTATACTTAACAAATTTCAATATTTTCAAATACTTTAAATCTTCATCCATTTCTTCATCATCCCAGTCTATATCATTGAAAGATGGTAATTCATTCTCTTCTTCGTTATCACTATCATGTTCTTTCAAAATTTCTTCTTTCAATTCATCACTCATGATCTTCCTGAAAAGATCATCTTCTCTGAGCTTTTTAGGATGTTTCTTGACAGATTCAAGATCATAATTTATAAAGACCCTGATGAATACTGTGACACTTTGGCTTAAAATTTGGAATGAATCTTTAATTAGATGTAGCTCGTTTTTTTTATAAAATCTCAACTGGCAAATTAGTAAATAAAGCATTTGGAAAATTATAGACTTTTTCAAATTAATATTTGTCATGGACAAGCCGTTGAGCATGTAATTGAATGGAGATGGCGGTATCTTTCTCAACTTCTTCTTGGCAGAAGTACTGTTGCGAGCACCATTTCGTCCTCTTTTAGCTGAAAAGTCATTGATAACAAATCCATCCTCATCTATATCTATACCCAAGCTCTCCATGACGACATTTTTTGGCTTCTTTGTTTCGAGGACTTCCGGAGACTGACCAACATGATTGAAAATTAAGAGAAAGTATATCAAAATCTCTTGCGAGATTTTGGCTATTTTCAAATAATAACTGTGGGTAAGCTCCTTATCAATAATGAAGTTAAGATAGTTCATAGACCTTATCAAAAGATAATGAAAATTCAATTGTATTTTGATCAATTGAGATGCTGAATGAATATCAGGGACATCATTGCTAAAGTAATTTAGAAGGCTATCTTGAGACATGGCTGATAATGACTTTAAGTCCTTAAGCTCAAAGTGCAAATTACCTAACCTGACAGAATTGAAAGCTGGTAAATTCATATAACTTTGCAATGACAGTAAATCTAACGTTCGTTCTTTAAGAGACTCTCTCCAATTTGCCAAGTTCTCGTCGATTATCAAAAATTGAGTGAAATTGTAGTTTAAGTTACCATCATTACCATCTCCATCATCATCATTCAAAATCCAATCTAAATCTTTAGGATGACTCCCCTTTTTTCCATGAGGACCATGATTGCCATGATTTTTGCCCTTGAGATATTGATAATAGTTAGGAGAAAAGGAGGAAGGTATGATGATGTTCATCAAGTTTAGGAATTCCACACTAGGTCTCAATAATGTTTCAAACAATGAGTCCTTTTCGTCTTCATTGCCTAGTAATGAACTTAACTTCTCTGGAGTGAGTTGGAAATATTTATCTATTGTCACTGGATTTATAACAGTAGTGTTTAAGCTTGGTTTAAAACCGAATTTTAAGTTGAAGCACTTTAAAAGCACTTTGAAAACCCAAAATATCTTGACACGAGTTCTTTTTTCTGTTAAAGGTAAAGACAAATCATTGAAAAATAAATTCTTACAATTGAGATTGATACCCAAAATCCCAATGAACGAATTTATCAATGAAGACAACACTAAAGACTTTTCCTTATTGTTCGTTAAAAGAGAGTATAAAAGAAACAACTGATATGTTTGCAATTGTACAATTGACACATGAAAGAAGTTGATATATGGCAAAAAATCGTACAACGATTTTAATATTGATTCCAGTTCATCCTTCGTCGAACGGCTAAGGGAAAAGCTGGGATCAGAATGCGTCAACAATAAATTTAGATTAATTGTGGGATCATTAATCATAATCATAGCATATAGTTGGATGACAGTCATTAAAAACTGATTCACTATTTGATAATCATTGCTCAGAAGATTGAAGCCGTTGATCGTAGCATCGTCGTAGGTGAACATAAAGGGGTACATTGTGTGGAAAGCATCATACGATTGCATAAATTGCTCGTAATCAAAGATAGGTATGAATGAGTTATAATTTAAAAAATATTGAGTCACTTGAATATCTAGCTCTTTCTTGTTACTGAACAATGTTTTGAAATTATTGATCAACTTAATGAATAATCCATATATGTCAAAAGGTAGTTGATTAGAAGGTAACAACTCGTTCGCCAGCTTTCCAGCACCAGTTAATGGGTTATATATCACTTCTAAATCCTTATTGGTCATTTGATTATAATTTGTATAAGAAGGGTTATAAAGATAAGAATTTGGATCATTTAACAAATAATTATGAGAATTTGTAATCTTCAAAAATGGTAAATTTAAATTGATCAACAAGTGATTGAATTGAGATTCAAAGTTCAAATTATCATTTCCAATAATGATCCCATTTTCATTAAGGTTGAAAATCTGATCAATAGGGTTATTGATTTGAACAGTCTGATTATTAGGTTGAGTCATCAACACCTTGTTTGATGCCTGTGCTTTGGACGTACTATATTTCTTCTCCCCTTCCAAATTATTTTCAATAGTTTGTGCCATATCTGTCTTAAGTCCATTCTCTCCAAATTTATTTCTCCACTGTTGTACTTCTTCTTCTAACTCACCAAGTTTCTTCTCAAGATTCTCTGTGTAACCTTTGGGGAATGCTCTCCGAGTCAACTTATCACTTGTTTTGCATTCAAAACCTATTCTTGAGCAATTATGACACGGTGTCAAGCCATCACATTTTATCTTTTTCACTCTACATCGGTCACAAGCCTGTGAAACTCTTATCCCAGTAGTGGTTGTTATTAGTTTAAAATTTGAGTCCTTTTTAGTGGCACCAGTGTTGCTCTCCAAGGACATTCTAGAATCTATTGCCAGAAGTGTTGAAGTATAATTACCTTCTTTCTTGCTCGTTTTTTTAAATTACTTATGAATTTTGCTAGGGCTTCTGAGGTTTGAGATCATTTGCTTTTTATCCCTGCAAAAACTTCCCCACTTTTGTTGCGGTTAACGTCAAGACGGTTCTCAAAGATTTTCAACAAAGAGAGTAGAAATAGTGCACTAGTAAGCAGGTGAATTGGCCCTTGGATTTTCTGTTGCTTAGTTCTAGCGCATAGGTTGATGCATAGGTTCGGTCGAAAGGGTCATACGAATACTTAGGAAAAATGTTTCCCCAGAAACGCTGCACTCAAAGTTGTAATTTTGTGTGCATAGGCACTTCCCGGGCACATGAAAATATGTGGTACAACAATCGCTATATTATTAAAAAGGATACCTTTTATGAGACTTTCCGAAAATGTGGGGTAAAGCATTTAATCTTTGTTCAAATTTAGAGTCTACTATTGGGTCAAAGAATATGTTCCAGATCCTGACGTCATAAGGTCTCTAGTGATGCGAACTGTTGTTGAAAGTTTTCAAAACTGGGTAGCACTAGATTTGTTGTAAAATAATGGGCGAGGTTCATCTAGAGATTTGATATTCATTAATACATAATTCTATTTTGATTTTGCAACAGTTACGTTTGGATATCAATAATCAGTCTTGTTCCTCGGTAGGAATCGGAATCATTGCAATAACCTGTTGTGCATATAGTGAACTCGGGCATTGTTGCTGATTTGAAACACAGCGATTTATTGAATCGGGAATTCTAAACGTCTTCAATATAAAGTAAATTTTAAGAAATATAAAGGAAAACCATTGAGTCTCTGAGTCACCTTTTCTTGTGTTTTTTTTGCTAAGTATTTGCATTACTAAAACATTTCGGATTGTTATCGAACTTAATCGAGTCTTTACCTTAACGTGCAATAGTACTGGTTATAGATTATACAGGTATTTTTAAAAACTCATTTGCTTGAATATTATTGAGACGGAACCTTGTAACGGAACCTTGTAAGCTCAATGGTCTCGATTGATGTAAGCTCGTACCTTATATTATTTGTGGCTACATATTCTTCATCAAGCCGCCTGGCTAGCTCAATCGGTAGAGCGTTTGACTCTTATTCAAAAGAGAAGCGATCAAAAGGTTGCGGGTTCGACCCCCGCGTCGGGCTTGTTTTTTTTCATTGATTCTTTTCGTTGACTTTTTGTGAGTAGACTGTTATCAGACACTTTATCTGGCTAGATACGAGCTCTACTTTTGTTCCAGTAATGTAAAACTTAATTCTGACATTTTCTTTGAATATGAAAGTAAAATCGAGTAAATTCTACATTGCTTTGCGAAATCTTTTTTGCAGTAATCTATAAAAAAAGACTACCTTTGAAGCCTGAAGGCATGAACACAGTATTAGGTAACTAAGCCTGCATCATACATTTTTGACTACTTGTAGTTATGATATCTGTTGAAATCTCATTAGGTAAAAGTTCAAAAAATTATGACAATCTATTAGGGTGCCGAATATAAATGGATCTGGAATATTTCCTACAATCATAATAATCAAAAGTTAGTTTCCACAAAAGTTCCGGATACCTAAGAGAACATAAAGAACATAAATTTATTGATATTTCTTACAATCGTCGATATTGAGTAGTTAGGTTCCTTGTTTCATACTGGTTAAAAATTTAAAGGAAAACGAATACTCCATAAATTCCATATACATATTTTGGCAGACAAAACGTCAACAAGCCGCCTGGCTAGCTCAATCGGTAGAGCGTTTGACTCTTATTCAAAAGAGAAGCGATCAAAAGGTTGCGGGTTCGACCCCCGCGTCGGGCTTGTTTTTCCTTTTTCGATTTTTTTTTTTCACTGTGTCTTCAGGTGTGATTGTGTAAAATCTTGCTGCTAAACGATATCCAATATCCCTTCACTAGATCATAACATACTTCTTCTATGCCATGACTTTATTTTGAATAAATTTCAAATGAGGATTGACAAAAGCCTATGCGCTTTTTAGGTCAATTAAAAAACTTCTTACATAACTTAACGTATACAGTACATGTACATATATACTTTGTTGTACTATGGTAATAACTCAATGAAAAAGTATACGCTAATTCAGGAAAAGCGCCTCTCGTAATCATCTAGTATGAAGGTCTCTCAATACTTGATTACAGTCTAATAGACACGATTTACAAAAATTTAAACCAAATCATACCAAAAAAAGACGACCGGTGTAATGTATTCAATGCACTAAAAATCGTGCAAGCCGCCTGGCTAGCTCAATCGGTAGAGCGTTTGACTCTTATTCAAAGGAGAAGCGATCAAAAGGTTGCGGGTTCGACCCCCGCGTCGGGCTTGTTCTTTTTTTGCCAATGTATCCCAATATGACACTCAATCAGTATTTTATCTTTCGAAAAGTAATATTATAAGATCCATCTTGAAGCTACTTCTCTATGTTAAATCCGTTTCTGTTAAAACAGTAAATCATAGGGTACTTTTTTCTTTTATGTGACACTTGACATCACGTGATGAATCCAATTTTGAAAATACAACCTCTATCGAGTTTTACAAGAGAAAAGTCTCCAGAAAGAGTAAGGATCTCTGGCTAACATTTCAAAACTAGAAACACTTGTGTAAATTCAAGAGATTAGCCGAGTTGAGGTAATAGTCGCATGTAATGATGAGTCACATATCATCAACACCTTCGTCGAAAAAAGTACAATCGGCAAAGCACAAACAAATCTTGAAACAGCTACTTAAAGAGGAATGTAACAAATCATGTGCAGAATGTAAGATTACTTCACACCCACGTTGGGCATCATGGAGCTTAGGATGCTTTATTTGCATTAGATGTTCAGGAATACACAGGAGTATGGGGACACACATATCAAAGGTAAAATCAGTCGACCTTGATACTTGGACTGATGAACAAATTGAGCTGATGGTAAAATGGGGTAATGAGAAGTGTAATGCTTTCTGGGAAGCAAATCTTCCTGATGGATATATACCTGATCAATCAAAGATAGAAAATTTCATACGTACTAAATATGATATGAAAAAGTGGGCTGCCTCGACAACTATTCCAAATCCATTAAAATTCAAGAGCCATGCAAAGCCACAAAGCTCAAAGCCACGTAGCTCAAATGGAGAAGAAAACGACTTGGCAGAATTGGCATCTTCTGGTACTGTTCAAGAGGCCTCTTTGTTAGATGATGATTTTGGAGCATTTACAAGTGTGAAGCCGTCAACCATAGATGCACCGACATCGACTAGCAAAGCTACGTCAACCCACCTGGGAAAGGAAGAAATATTCAGAGCACACACTGCCCAACCAGATATAAGGTCCTCGACTGATCAAAAAAGACCAGACTTGAAGAAGTCTATACTTTCTTTATATTCTTCTCCATCTGCTCCAAACTCAGGCTTTATTCAACCACATAATAATTTAAATACAGCACTGACAGGAAATCTCAACAGACTGGTTAGCTCTTTATCAAATTCGCTTGAAGGTCTTAATTTCGGAGGCAGCACTGATGCCGCTAAGTCACAAAAATTGAACCCGTTGAGAACAAACAATACGCCAGCGGCTAGAACAACTACTAATTCTACAATAAGTACCCAAGATAGCTTGAGCAACACCTCAGTGTGGGCGTTTGACAGCTCAAATAACTCAACTGCTAATCAAGCATCTAACCATTGGACACCGAATAACTCATCGGAATCCGCATCCGATCCGGCATTTTTACGTACTGCTGGATTAGATGACGAGCTTTTCAAAAATGTGTGGCAATGATTCACTTTGAAGGGGACTTTTTTGACATCGTGGACTTTTCCTATCGTCCCCTTAGTTGCATCAATTTCGCAGTTCGATTTCAGTCAGCGTAACAGTTATAGACATTCGTATGGAAATACAAATACACTTTATTGAGTTTCTGTAATTTATTTAAGCTTACGAATCTAATGACCGGTAGTCGGCAAACCAACATAAACCTTAAAGGAGTCGTAAATAAGCCATTGGAAACCAGTCAAAGTACCTACCATGACAATTCTAACAGGTAAACCATTCCATAAGCCGGAGAAACCGATGTTTTTGTAAATTCTTTTAGAAGCTTGTGACAAGGATTCACCTGACTTTTTGTCTGAGGTAACCTTCGAAACCATAACATCCGCAGGATGGGAAACAATAGCGCAGAAGATACCTGCGATATAGCCACCTAAAAATGAAACACCGGTTTGCTGGAATGTAGTATAAGAGGAAACAGGCTTACCCAAATAATGATAAATTTGTTCAACAGTCTTCTCAAAAGTTGAGAATTTGACCATAGTGTAAGGAATTTGTCTAGACCACAAAGGAACGATGCCCTTGTACAAACCACCAATGCCTTCAACAGCTGTAATCTTCTTCCAGCCATCTACAACGTTATTGGCATATGATGGTATAGTTGATTGTGTCTTAACTTTAATTGTTTCCAATGGACACAAGGCAATATCGGCAAGGAATTCTGCACTTGCTGAAGCAGCCAAAAAGACACCTGTGTTATACTTCTTGGCATATTCAGGGCCGACTAAATCACTATAAGTCTTCTTGAAGTATTCATAGAAACCATATTTACCAGCACCTTGGAATGCGTATCCAATGAACGTTGCACCGAAACCAGTCCAAATAGAATCGCCAGAGGTTTTAATTATTTTCTTCCAACCTTGGATATTGGAAGTGTACAATTTTGAATCAACTTGACGACGAACTTTGACTAAGTCCAATGGAGTCACAGCAGAATGAGTTGGACCACAAGCAACGATACCTCCTAAGGTACATGCAGCATAGTATTCAGGGGAAAATAATTTAATTTTACTACTCAGACCTGAACCCTCTGGGACATCCTTGGTGATATTTTTTGAAATATCTTTCAACTTGTCGTTGGCTGGTTGAATAATTGCATCAGATAATTCTTTCGACATAATATTTTAGTGACTCAATTAAGCCTAAACAATTGGAAAACCTCAGTCCGAAAACTGGTGACTTTATAGTATGTATTCGGAGTCTACGGAGATATCGTCCAAAGGTTGCTTTATTCCCCGAATATAACCGCACTTACCGATTTAAGGTTGATATCATCGGAACTTGTCGAAGGAAATTCGAATAAATAGACTGAACTGAAATGTGATATGAGAGACTAGTTAAGGCGTAAACCAATCTCTATTATTCCTATTAGCCAGTCAATTCTTTTCCGTTGTGATCATTAAATGTTTACTATATCAATATCCCCATTGGATATAAATCAAGTTTAAACTTCTATAGCTAGAACTTCGACATAGGAAGGTTGACTTAGATTGAATACGGAAGCTTAAGCTTCCGTAATCGAACCCGAAGACTCCGGTATTCTAAGAATACAACCAAATGAATACTAATTATAGTCATAAAAAAATAACAATCAGAACTGAATTTCTATTCAGGTGTTAATTGTATGTCAAGATTAGGTATACTTTTATGTGCTTCTACATATCTATCTAGTCCCGGATAAGATCACAAACGATTAACGTGAAATCTCCCACTTAACGTTTTGAATACTAACTTCGGCTGATGCTTTGTCGTCATATTCGTACCATTCGTTTTCACTCAAATCAATAGCTGGAAAACTACCGGTAGATTCAGTCGCCTTTGCTTCGAAAGTACCGAGAGGATGAAACTCAATGAACTCGATGCCTCTGTAGTCAATATCCAATAATGGAACAGGATTTTGACTATTCTCTAACGTAACCTTTTCCTTTGTGCGATGAACGTCCGCAGAATGCTCTCTTCTGCAGCTGTGGCATCTGAGCACAAAATTTGCTTGTCCTTTCGATCCAGTAATATTGTAATGATCAAACCTATTCAATGTGATAGGTTTATCGTGAGTTTCTCTGCAATCTGTGCACTGGACCGTAAATGTATATTCAAAAGGATCGTCTTTGTTATCCACTGGCTGTAAATCAGTGACGTTGAAAAGTTCTGCTGATAATTTTAGTGACGCTTTCCCCATTAGTGATGTTGGCTAATTTCGATTAGAAGTTGAAAATTTGTTAGAATAGAGCGCTACAAGAGTTAAAAAATTTTCCTCAATTACCAAATTTATACTTTTCAAGCTGACATTCGATGATAGCAAGGCAAATTCAAAATCTTTTTCCAGTATTTGAATTTAGCAAAATAAGGCTCGAAAAGGAACATATTTGCTCTCTCTCTCGGCGCGTTATCTGTTTTTGTATACTTTTCCGAAAATGAGTAATCTGTTTAACGATAATGTGACCTCTGGGTCCATATAGAAAGTATAAAGCAATTCAAATCTTTGTTAAGCATGTAGAGTTTCTGTTAAAGCCTAGTGATAGTGCCGATTTCGAGTTTCAGATAACAGTAATCATAGTCGAAACACTTGAAGAATTTGTATGATATGTAGTACCGAGCAGAAACGAATTTTCTTCTCATCTTTTTTAAGTCTTACGAGATATTATATGGCACTCTGTACGATAAAAGGGTAGAAATTGGCTGAGAATCATTGTTATTACCGAGATATATTCATTGAACCCATTTGAATATAAGTGTTCAGTTTACATTTTTATTTGCAGACGTTTACTGTTTTTCTCCCAATCACCATCCTTACTTTTGGGAACTTTATGTTTTTTTGACCTAGTTTGACTATAGAGAATTTTATTGGAGGTTTTATGGTGGCATCTTTGAAATCGGCATTATCCAGTAGAAGCGGTGTTTCTGATGCTGTCGAAGGACACGAAATAGAGATTTTTGAGGGCGATACCTCAATTTTTACGAGAGCTGATGAATCTGCACCTTTGAATAATTCATTCTCTCGCTTGACCACTAACCAGGCAATAACTCTATCAGGTGCTTTAGCAGGTTTTCTTGCAGGTGTGGCAGTATGTCCTTTAGATGTAGTTAAAACCAGACTTCAGGCCCTGGGTGTGTCAGCAATAACAAGATCTCAAACTACGGAATATGGAAGATTTTTTGGTTTACTTAAAAACATTTTGAAAACGGAAGGTATAAAAGGACTATATAGGGGTATAGTACCTATCACCGTCGGGTATTTGCCAACATGGACAATTTATTTTAATGTTTACGAGAGAACAAAAAGATTCTATCCGCAATTTTTAAAGAAGCATTTCAACATTGAAGCATATTCTACAAGTCATTTTTTATCTGCAATATCAGCTGGCATGGTATCGTCTTTTCTAGTGAATCCAATTTGGGTAGTGAAGACTAGGCTTATGATTCAAACTGGGAACGGAAGGACTATATATGATAAACCAACTCAAGTTCCCGCAACGGGCTCAAACAGTGGACCTAGACTCACGTATTATACCGGTACATTAGATGCATTCCGTAAAATGTATAAAGAAGAGGGAATTCGTGTGTTTTATAGTGGTTTGGTTCCATCAATGTTTGGATTGTTACATGTCGGAATACACTTTCCAGTGTATGAAAAACTCAAGCAATTACTTCTTAGTGACTCTTCAGGAACTGTCCCAGAGAATCTGAAATATTATTTGTGGCGACTAATCATAGCATCTTCGATGTCGAAGATGGTCGCTAGTACAATCACTTATCCGCATGAAATCCTTAGAACAAGACTTCAAGTTCAGGCATCTAAGAAAAAGAAATTGAAGGCTTCTGAAAAAGATGGCAGTAAATTGTTACATTTTATGTCAACAATTTATAAGAAGGAAGGTCTTAAAGGATTTTATTCAGGATATTATATCAATTTAATCCGTACAGTTCCAGCTAGCGCAGTGACTCTCGTTAGCTTTGAATATTTCAAATCATACTTTCTTAAACGAGCTCATGCTTGTACATAGATGAGAGGCACCCTTTCGCTGCATCTTTGGCTGTCGTGACATAATATTTGGCTTAATTATTTAGTTATAGATGTAAGATCAAAGGACTTTATATGGTGTCGTACTGTACAGTTTACGTAATTTTGATATCATTTTTTACCCACTGAATGTTAGTTATGGCTCTATCACACGCATTTCAGAGTTAAGATTAACGAGTCTCAGAAAATTATTTAAAATAATTTACCCCATTCTAACAAATAGTAATGTTATTATTTGCGTGGTTGTTATTAGTAGTGATATCGTCACTGTTGTATATAGCACCCAGTAACGATCATTCCAAAGACTTTACTGCCGGGTCTTTAGGTGAGAAACAAGACACTGCTATAAAGTTAGGGGCACTTAAATTGAGACCAGAAAATGATGAGAAAACTGAAGTTCAAGGGCCTGATATAGACGAAGTTAATCTTCCCGTTGAGTTAAATCTGAAAACATTCGATGAGGTTACAAGTCAAATGCCTACTTTTGTTGAGTTTTATTCTCCGTATTGCCCACATTGTAAAGCACTTCTTCCTACATGGAAAAATACATACCAAAGTTACAGAATTCAGTTGCAAGGCATGGGTATTCAAATGAGACAAGTCAATTGCGTGGAAAACGGTGATCTATGTGATAAAGAAGACGTTAGATTTTATCCAAATTTGAGATTGTACGTTCCTCTTAAGGATAAACTAACGAAAGAGCCTGTGCGTGGGAGGTCCAAATTTGTGGACAGCTTTCCCAGAACGTTGCCTCCATCTAAGGAAAATCTTATAAAGTATATGAAAACTGGTGCAGCGGAGTATATTGAAGGTTCTAGTGGATTCCCATCTTCCTCATCTGTCTTGAGTGTTGACGAACTTTCGCAAGCCATAGCAGGTGACCATAATGAAGCACTTTTTGTTGCATTTTTCCCTTCTACTGATGAGCAGCTATCATCGTTAGATGTGAAGGGTAAAAGTCCATTCTCAAGGTATTGTGAAGACTGCCTTGCGGCTAAGCATGTGTGGGACAAGCTTTCAAATAGAATCCTCAGTGTTGTAAAGACCGCTCATTTTAATTGTATTAGCAATCCAAATGTCTGCGAGAAGTTAGGTTTTGTAGAATTGACTTCAAAATCTAGATACTCAAGTCCAAAGTTTGTGATGTTTTTGCCGAAATCAACAGGGTTGATAAGGGTCGATTACCCAGGTTCTATTTCACTTGAAAAAATGAAAAGCTTTGCTTTTAAATTGTTTGAAAACCATCAATATGAGACATTGTCAATACTGTCACTTTCAGATGTTATATCCCTCTCCGAAGATTTACCACTTGGACCTGTGCATAACGAACTTCCAATAAATAATAAGGTGGCAGCTATTTTTTTCTTTGATGACAAGACTTTGAGCGAAGAAGATAAGTCTGTATTTCCTTATTTATTAGAATATGTTACAAAGTCCCCGTTCAATTTCAATCTTTTCACAGGGAAGAGCAAGAAGTATGAGACGACTATCAGAAGTCAAGCAGTTAATTTGGTTAAATATGTCCATGAAAATAAGGACATGGCACTAACTGAGGAGGAAGCAAACTTTAATCATGCGATGTTTTTAGCTACGACGCTTACATCCAAGCCGACCTTACTTATATTTAAAGACAATTCTTTGATGACAAATATATACCAAAGCTTTGCACCAGAAGACATCAGAAATGCTCCTAAACTCGAAGAGTTCATAAGAAGAAATCAGTATCCTTTACATCATAAATTGACTCTGGATATCGTGGACGCTTACTTCAACAATTTTGAGGAAGATGATCATAAAGTCGTTGTCACTTTTATTAAGTCTGATAATGTAAAAGAAACTGATACAGCTTTATATAACATCTCACTTGCTGCTCACCAGTATTACTATTATAAAAAGAGGTATTACTTTGAGAACTTATTGAGAAATAGGCAGACGAAGGATGAAGTGATTCAGCAACTAATGAGAACTAATGAAAATAATTTGGAAATCATCGAACAAATGAAACAAGAAATTCCTCACTTTTTTCAAAACGATGATGTTTTATTTACATATGTCGATTTGGCAGATACTGATGATCTTACAGTAAGAGGTCGGAAACTAAAGAAAAGTGATTTTAGTGAGGGAGATTCAGTTATTTTCAGCAAGGACGGAAAATACTATTGGGATACTGGTTACGATGGAAAACGTCTAGTCAATGAACCACGTATGATTCATAAGACTTTGTTGGGACTTCTCGATTCTTATACATTTGGCGGTGACAAATTAAACAAGAAACTTGCAGGAAGTCCTTACGGATCTTACTTTCGATTCATGGACATTATACATGAAAGAGGTGTCATTGGCTACGCATGCATAGCTGGAGTAGTTTATTTTTCATCAAAATTAGTGAAATATATCCGAAGGCGAAGGTCAACTCCTAAACTTGGCCTGGGCCTTTTAGGAAATCCAATTTCGAAAAAAGATTGATTAAGGGAGGACTATTGACAGGTTTGTTCATTCGTTTGTAGAAATCTTGCTTCATGCTCTATAAGCTTCTTATAGCTATTATGGAGAGGCGAGATATTAAAATCGAGACCAGGACGCCCAGTAACCTTACTATAAGGCGCTACAATGGTTCCAGGCGGAATAATTGTACCACTGCATATAAAAGAACAATCGTATACTATACAATCATTACTTATAATGCATTTGTCTTCAATTAATACTCTACTTCCAATCCTGGACAGCTTTACTAACGTATCATTTCCTACTATCGTAAATGATCCAATTTCTATTGGGCCATATTTCTTGCACCCATTTACCATTGTAGGCGTTATTTGGCATCTTCTACCTAAATAGCAGTATCTGCCTAACGATATTGAAGGGCTATCACTTTTCAGTGATTTATAAGTTGACGATTTTCCATCCTCAATATCAACATCTCCATTCAAGAGAGCATGTTCTTCAATGGTACAATTACCATTAATCAATATTCGCTCTGTTCCTTTTAAAACAGCAGACCTTGAGACTCTGTTGCCACTTATAGTATTCTTATAATCCGACATAACACCGTGAGCTTATACCTCAGCGTCCCTGCCACAGACTTCAGATTCAGCTGAAGCCATATTATCAGGGGACTCAGGTCCTGCATAGTAATATATTATGTATCAAAACGGTTCTATAAAAGAATATCAAAAGAGCAAGGGATTTGCTAGGTACTGAGTGATAGAAAACTTCTAGTCAACCTTCTAGTCATGTTAAACACCAGCAAACAAGACATGACCAATTCTATTGGCACCTGTTACTGATTCTTAAGACTGTATATCTGATGCTCGATTGTGTAACTTTTTGGCGCGGCGTATCAACAAAAGAAATTTGTAAACGTATCTAGTACACGTTTCATTTCACGTTGAAGTTATCGAGAAAGAGCCATTTTTCGCTTTTTCAAGCACATCTGCACTTTTCTACATTGCTTGTTATCGTCAAATATGTCAGGAAAACTATTTAGGTTAGACTGTGGATATCAGAACTACGACTGGGGAAAACTAGGCTCTACCTCTGCCGTTGCACAATTTGCTGCAGCTTCGAATTCCAAAACTAAGATCGATGAGTCTAAACCTTACGCTGAGCTTTGGATGGGAACACACCCTTCAGTGCCTTGTACTGCTCTCGATACTGAAGGTCTCCATGGGAAGACCTTGAGGGAGATTATTGCACAAGACCCAAAGGGAAGTCTTGATGAATCTGTAATTAAAAAATTCGAGTCGTCCGAAGAGTTACCTTTCTTGTTTAAAGTATTATCAATAAGAAAAGTTTTATCAATCCAAGCCCACCCTGATAAGAAGCTTGCTGCCCAATTGCACGCCTCTGATGCCAAGAACTATCCTGATGATAATCATAAACCAGAAATGGCCATTGCTATCACTGGATTTGAAGGGTTTTGTGGATTTAAACCGTTAAATGAGATAGCTAAGACCTTAGAAACAATCCCGGAGTTAAAAGAAGTTATTGGTGACCAGATCTCTTCTGAATTTGTTAATAGCATCAAGCCAAATGCAAAGGAAGGATCTGTTGAAGACTCGGAAAACAGAAAGCTCTTACAAAAGGTTTTTGGCAAATTAATGAATACCAATGAAGATGTGATTTCGAAGAAAGCAGAAAGTTTAGTTAAGAGGTCTGGTGATCAGCCAGAACCTTTTAAGTCTATTGACCCCAGATTACCTGACTTAATTCACAGATTGAACAAACAGTTTCCAAACGATATTGGGTTGTTTTGCGGGTGCTTGCTTTTGAATCATGTCGATTTGAACCCCGGTGAAGCAATGTTTTTGCAAGCTAAAGATCCACATGCCTACATTAGTGGAGACATCATTGAATGTATGGCTGCGTCAGATAATGTCGTTCGTTCTGGTTTCACGCCCAAGTTTAAGGACGTCAAGAACCTTGTAGAGATGTTGACTTATGCATATGGATCTGTCGAGAAACAAAAAATGCCCTTATTGTCTTTCCCTAGATCTAAAGGAGGTGCTAAGGATGTTTTATATGATCCTCCAATTGAGGAATTCTCTGTTCTTCAAACTATTTTCCCCAAAGGTTCTGGAACTGTACAGAGTACTGATGCTATTAATGGACCTTCTATCATCATCGCTACAAAAGGCAAAGGTAAGATTTCTGTCAAAGGGTCATCTGAATATAAACCATTTGAAACAGGTTATGTTTACTTTGTTGATCCAAAAGTTGAAATAAATTTGGTTTCAGAGTCTGATGATACGGAATTTACTACCTACAGAGCTTTTGTTGAAGCAAATTGAAAAGGTATGAATAGATGAGTAATGGTACTCAAGCCTCAATATACGTAAACTTTCTATGATAGAATTATTTAGATATAGATCGCCTATTGTTTTGTGCGAGATTCCGTTCTAATCGTGTTTCTCGTGATTAAAGTAATTAGTGCTAAATAAAATAGCGGTTTTGTTGAACTCTTTGATATGTACTCCAATTTATTCCTAGCCATAGACTGAACTAATTTGTGAACCAAAGTGTTTTAAAGTATTCATCTTTGACTGAATAGACAATATATGGTGCATGAGAATTTTGCAAGGCGAATTTGAATCAATTTAAAGAAAAAAGCATTGAAGTTAAACCGGTAGGGTAAATTGGCGTAAACTTTGACCTACGAAAGAAAGAAAACCAGAAACAATCCTTCATATGAGCGAACCTAGTGAAACTTTTTCAAGTGATACCCCCCCAGACATTACTTTTGAGCCTTCTTCGGAGGATGTTGAAAGAGAAGAGAAGTTGAATAAACAAAGGGAAATTGACTCAAGGTCTGTCTATGTTGGGAACGTTGATTATCAATCAACCCCAGAGCAATTGGAGTCCTTTTTCAATGCAGCTGGTGTAATTGAGAGGATAACTATTCTTTTCGATAAGTATTCAGGTTTACCTAAAGGTTATGCCTATGTCGAATTCGAGCTGCCGCAAAGTGTGGAAAGGGCCATCAATGAACTACATGGAAAAACATTCAGAGGTAGAGAAGTTCGAGTGTCAATAAAAAGAACAAATTTGCCTGATTTTTCTAAAAATGGACGAGATTCAAGAGGTGGATTTAGGGGCCGTGGACGTTTTCGTGGCCGGGGCCGTGGCGGCTTTCGTAGTAGGGGACGTGGCGGCTTCAAAGCTAAAGGGACTGAAACCAGAAAACAGGATGAAGACAGTTTACTGTCAGGATACTCATCCGAAAGACCCTCGAATTCAGAAGTGCCTTCTAACGGAACATCTGAGGAAAACGAAAAGGCTAGCAGCTAATTTCAGACAATCTAACAGACGTCCGTTCTCTTGTTTTTTGTACCTCAGAAAAAAGAGTTCCTATCAATCTAATATGATCTTAGTGTGTCCTTACTTTGTCAAACCGTCGGCTCATTTGGAACATGTACTATATAGCTTAATACATGTCTATAACTTGTATTATATACGTTCCTGTATATACCAAACGTGTATATATATATTTTTTCTTTTTTTTTTTTTTAGAACAAATCGTTCTCATCGCATATACTTAGTAGTACACAACAGTTGTTCATTGAGGTCACAGAGTAGTCAAATTCAAGATGACTTCCGTTAGAAAGAGAAAGATGAACCGCTCTTCTATAAAGAAAAATACTAGGAGACTGAATAACAAAAAAAGGATAAATATACATTCTAATCCTGTAATTGCAGCTAACTGGGACCATAATCTAACGCTTAGACAGAACTATAAAAAGTTAGGCCTCCGTGTGAAGCTCGGAAGGTCAGCAGGAGGTGTCGAAAGTGAAGCAAAAAGGTATCAAGAAATTGCAGAGGAAAATAGCCAGAGATCAAATCATATATCTCCAGAAAATATTGCAGAGACAGAAGATCCAGAATTGATACCTGAGGGAGAGGCTCGTATTATTCGAGATGATAAAGGTGAAGTAGAAAGAATAATTTACGGTAAATTGAAGCTTTCAAAGGAAAATAAGGAAAATAATTATGAATCTGAAAGAAAATCGGAGAGTATAATTCACCAATTGGAAGAACATGCTTTAAAAGTTGGAAAAGAACAGAAACCAAGAGCACCTTCTGATAGGGAGACCGAAGTCCTTCAAGCATTATATGAAAAATATGGAGATGATTATGAAAGAATGAAGTGGGACAAAAAACTTAACCCGTATCAACAGAGCCCAGGCGATTTGCGTAAAAGAATCAGAAAATGGAAGAGGGCAAATATAATAGATTGAACTGTAATAAATTTGACTTGATTATAGCTCGATTATATAAAGTCATGTTTTACATTAATCTATAATTACATTAAACGAATCTGAAAATAAGATGAAACTTGTATAATGCATAAATTTTATCCTCAATACTAACACTTGCTGCTGTAACCGGAACTATTAAGTCAAACTCTTCTATATATACCATGCTTATAATCATTTCAATTAAATAAAAAGGTACACCAACTTCTTCAATGGCCAACTCTCATATTCTTGCTGGAAGGTTCTTGACCAAAACGTTATCTATAATTTGGCTCATCAAGGGCTTGAGCTCACAGTTGTCGTAAACCGAAATTAGTTTTTTTTCATCATCTCCATCATTTTCTTGCAGTTCCACCATATCTACAAATTTAGGGTCAATAGGGATATTTCCAAGAAACGTCAACCCAAGACTTTCGCAAAGCGTGAAACCTCCTCCACTCAGAAATATATTTGTACATTCAGCACAAAATGGACAAATGAACCCACTCATATTTTCGACTATTCCCAAGATGTTAAAATTAACTTTTCTGCAAAAGTTAATCTCCTTCCGAACATCTGCGGTTGCAACCTGTTGTGGGGTAGTTACTATAAGTGCTCCGTCAATAGGTTGTGCCCATCTTAGTTCTTCCGCTATAGCTATATGCTCATCGGAAGTCCCTGGAGGAGTATCAATGAGCAAATAGTCTATTGGAGTATTACTATCACCTCCATCCCAGTAAACATCTTTCAAAAATTGCCTAATCATAGCCGTTTTCTTAGGACCCCTCCAGACCACAGAACTATTTCTGTTTCCTAGAAGAAAACCTAGGGACATTAATGACAAACTTCCTCGATTTTTTGTAGCATCTTTATCGTATACACGCACAGGTACCCATCCAGCCGTCGACTGGTGTACTTTTCGCGTCTCCACTCCCAACATACGAGGCATAGATGGCCCCGTTAAATCAATATCAAGTATACCAACGTTAAAACCTTTATTTACAAGGGTCAAAGCAGTTTGAGTAGTTACAGAAGATTTCCCTACTCCACCTTTACCAGATAAAATAAGCACCACATGCTTCACATTCTTTAAAGAGTTAGGTGCCTCTTGAACAGTCTCCAATTCCATAGCTTTATCAAATTTTATGTTTAGAAACACTTCAACTCATTTCAATAGCCTTTTCAAGATATCCAAACTTGAGAGATCTGATAGAGATGGCCGATGACAAATGCCAGTATATGCAGGCTTTCAATTGTACCCATAACCTTAGTTTATCAGCCTGCATGTGCTCAAGAAGTCGCGTGAATATGTGCAGAACATGAAAAAGTAGCCACGACAGCCTTGAAATAATAACACGAAAAAAAGCAGTTTCTTGGAGGGTGAGCAGCTTGTGTTATTGAAGCTCATACCATAATGACTTCTAGATACTCACATGTTGGAGGAGCATATCAGAGGGACTTACGAACACAATTGTTTACTACACCTCGAAGAGAGTCACCAGTTATAAGGAGCGAGTCTCCTTATGACCCAGCACCTTCAGTTTCAGCGAAACATACAGAATCATTCTTACTGTCTCTTGAATCACAAAACAATAGTGAGATGGATGGTATGGGTCAAAAAGTAGCAGCACTCAAAAACCTTGGGGTTAAGATGGGGACAGAGATAAACAAGTCTTTAACAATAAATGATGAGCTCACGAATAGTTTTGAAAAAGGAAAGTTGAGCTTACGAAATACTTATAATAGAATGATAATCATGAGTCAACGAGCAGGAATTTCTTGGAAAATGTGGCTCTTTGTTTTTTTCATTGTTTTCTTATGGTTTACATGGGTATGGATTTTCTAGTGAACAGTGATGAAAGATGCATTATAGAGTTAGCTTTCAAAAACACTGAACGATCAATAAGGTTGTAGTTCCCTAAGTATTATCTCGGCGACTAGGGTATATTTTTAAACTAGCTTTGCATAATATATCATATATAATGAATGAACGTCAAGCTTTTGCAACCACGCGCATTTTATTTGAAAATCCTATACCCTTGGTGGCAAATATCTCTTCAATCTATTAATGGATGCCAATTCATCGGGATTGTTAATGTCAAGTTGGTCTTCCTTTTTATTATACTCCTCACCTAATTTATTGCTAACAAAAGTTCCATTCACATTCGTATCATTAATGAAGAATTCATCCATACCAGTTGATGACTTGAGCTTCATATTACTAGATAGATCGTCGGCATCCGTATCACATGTATCTGTTTTGATATCTTCAAGATTTGCTAATTGAGGAACAGTCGCTGAAGTAAGAGGTGCTTTAAGGATAGAAGATTGAGGTCTAAGGGTATGATGAGAGGGCTCGTGCTTAGGATTAGGAGAAAGCTCTTTTCTGTAAGACCGTGTTCCATCTCTTTTGGGATTTCTATGCAGCTTTGCCCCTTTATTTACCAGCTTCAATTTATAAAATAAATTAGCATTTATGGGCGATAAATGGGTTAAACCGCTTAAGTTTCCATCGTCGTTAATAGCAGAATCATACTGATTATCGTCGTCATCGTTATCATCATCAAAACCTGAATCATTCAGATCAAGTAAATCATCTACACCCGTGCAATCCAATGGTCCATGATCAAATTCTTGAATGGATTCATCTAGGTCGCTGTCAACTCCCAGTGAAAAAGAACTATCAGCTTCTGCTTCAGAATACACAGGTGTATCTATATGTCTATTATGGCCTGTCTTCGGCTTGTTTACAGTTAAAGGTTTCAATGGGTCTCCAGAAATTCGTAGCTTTTTGAAGTGTGTTGTCTGAAAGCTCAGTTTTACAGTCGCATTTGACTTAACACTTCTATTTGTTGGAACTGATGCATCCTTTTGAAAGTATTTGAACTCATGATATGACTGCAGTCTAGGATAAAGTAGGTCCAAAGGATTATTTGAAAAGTACTTCTTTGGGGTAGAGGTGAAAGAGCCATCCCTAGATATAAGCATGTCATGCCCCTTAGACATTATTCTATCCCTATTAATGTAAGAGGAACAAACGTCATTGGATTTAGAATCAAAGTTAATATTTGGCTGCGGAATGTTTTGTTGTCTAGACATCTGTAGACTTCGGTATTTGCTTATATTTGAAGCCATGAAAATTTCGAATTCTTCAGGACTCATTTCATCCAATTCTCCATTTACCTCTTTGATTTTGTAATGTTTTCTTTCTTGATATCCAGAAATTTGAGGAGTTGAAGGTGTCTCAAGCTGACGTAGTTGATTTTCTTCAGTCTCATTAAAGTGATCCAGATTTATGTCATCACTATTTCTATAGCTCGGAAAATTTTTTTCTTTGAACGAAGGAGACTTGCTTTCACTCTTCGGTGGAAACAGCAGCCGTGTATGAGTTGTCGTACAATCAATATCCGTCTTATCTTGCTCTTTTTTGAGAAGGTTTGTCACTAGAGGATACTTTAGTCGCCTTTCTTCAAATTCAGAGGCAGATATTATGTCAAGGGAAGTCAACTTTTTCTCAATTTCTGAAAGACCATTAACCAAACTCTTTATTCTTGACGATGAATCATCAGATGCTTCACAAAGTTGCGTTATCAGAGCATTTAATGAGTTACCATCGGTCTCTCGTGACCGGCCACCTCTCTGATTACCCAAAAATTTGGATCGACGAATTACTTCTTTATTGATTTTACGAGCTAACTTGGCTATCTTGATATTCTTGAACTGTATCTTCTGCTCATTTCTTAACTTATGTCTCACACCTCCTCTTAAGTCACTTTGATAGCAATCCACAGATTTAAGAAAAGCACTAGAGACTTCATTTGATTCGTTTTTCAACTGAGAAGATAAGATATGGCTCAACTTAAAGCTTTCAATTGGGGGTAATGAGGGTGTAGGCTGACAACTCTCAAGTCGAAACTTACGATCGCCGTTTTTAAGCTGACCACCTGATAGTCGATTCTTCCTTTGATCCATCTTGAATACCTCGTTAACCCCACATATAGAGACTTTCGGCTTGTTATTAATGGAATTGAATCTAAGTATTTTTGAAATTGAGCTTTTGTGTGGAGCTCAGTTGTGAACATCTTTACTTTTTTAGTGTACAGGATAAATGTTACAAGCCTTGTAGAAGGGGCCCCAGAATAACAACAGCTTACCGGTTTAATGTAACTCATAAGGAAGTACAATAGTAGAAGTAGGTGTTTTGATCTTACTTATATAGGAGCTCTGCGTTCATTTTTATCAGGACCAACTGTAATAATTAAAGGATGCTAAAAACTGGAACTGAAAACGAAATTCGAGAAAACAACAGGAAGAAAATAATATGAGATGGTCATTCGACACTTATACCAACTCTTTACCATCTCCAAAAGGATCACTAGCAAGAGTGTCAGAAGAAGGAGCAGTTAATTTCTCGGCTTTACTAGATAAACTCTTTGTTACATCAGTGGAATCATTTGACATAGAAAAGAAGTCCGGTTTCACCGGCCTTGGGGGAGGGGGAGACCTCGGGTTTGAAGTGTTTGGACCACTTTCTGAGATTAAGGGAATCTCATGGACATTTTCAGCAACGGATGATGGACCAGGAATGTTTTCATCGTCACTGGATTCAGTATAGTAGCTGTCAGTGCTTTCTAAATCCTCATTATCATAGTTCAGTGCTGAGTTTTGATTGTCATATCCGCTAGCTTTATCAAAAGCAGAAAACACACCAACCAATTGTTCATTTGCCGATATGAGACTCCCCAAAAAAGCATCATCCATAGCTTGAACTCTTTCACTTTTAGCAGAAGGGTCTCCTGCACCAACGTACTGTAGGTATCTCAAAACTTTCCTTCTTATTTTCCTACAATGCTCAAACTCCTTTGTTGCCTGATTTTCTTCAAGTGGCGATAAATCTTCGGGAAGAGTTTTGAGAATATTTGAAAGATTTGTCGTATGTGTATGACTATCTGCAATCACCTCCCTGATTTTCTTGGCTTCAACATCGTAATTAATTTGAGGAATCCTATACCTTTCATCAGCATATGTAACAACGCCTTTCTTACGACGACCCAGACGCCTTTGGATTTTACTTTCTCGCCTTTTTCTGTGCTTTTCCCCAATTTTCTTCAACTTCTCTCCCTTGCTCTCTGATTCTTCTCGCACTTCCAGTTGACGAGGCTCTTCATGGTATTCTTCCCGCGGTTCTGTATCATTTATTCTAGTGTCAAGAGGAGACTCAAATACATTCCCACTCAGTGTTCTTGAATGTTTATTATTCTTTGAATTGAGAGAAGGGATCAGCTTATATAAGTTGGCTAAATCAGAGTAACCTTTCAAGCCAGATAGTTCACCCTTCCAACCTATGGCTAAAGATCTAACTCTTTTTGAAACTTGTGGATTGTAATGCAGCCCATCACCTGTAACTGCAGAACCACTTCCTATAGATTTCAAGAGTTGGAGTAACTTGTAATCGCTAGCAATTGTAGGTGCAATCCCACCACCTGAATTTAAAATCAAAAGTTCCAATATTTGCAAAGCTCTCAATCGTTCACCAGTAGTCTCACCATACTTGATTCTTTTTCTGATAGCCCTGGCAACTTCTACAGCTCCAGTTTGCTTCTGCACCTGTATCAATTCAATGAGCTCGGAGAGACGAATTTCCAATGCCTGATCATCATCAGATTTGCTCGTCAATTGATCAACTTTGACAGTAATAGATGTATATGGCTGCAGTGAGCTAAAGAGTGGCATTTTAACTTGAATAAAATCTATAATATTCGAATGCTAGTGCCTACAGCTGACACCAGCTTTGATGAAATATATTGTATTGTAAAGGGGGCCAGATAATACGATGCAGGACTGTACATAAAATCCAAAGTAAGTATGTTTGATGCACTCATTTTCTCTTGAATCATCCCCAGATAATACTAAAGACTTATTCATCGGGGATGGAGCTTATGAAATCTATTCGGATTGTTTATTTGATATTAATAGTATTTGCTACAGTTTTTTTCATTTGTTATAATATCAATAAAAAGGGGTCGCTCCTTATTTCTGAGTTATATGGTTACTCTGTCAAGTCTCCGGGAAACGAGACCTCATTTGAGCTGACAAAACCTCTTGGAGAAAATTTCTACAAGATCGAAAAATCGGATGATTTCATAGATAGTGAAATAGTCTCTCGAAGAGAGGGATTGCCCTCTGAACACAGACGAAGGGCAACCATGGTAGCTATAGTCAAGAAAAGAGCCGATATAGCTCTTCTCCCTAAGACCATAAAAAATTATCAAGAAAGATTCAATGATAAGTATAATTATGACTGGATAATTATTACGTTTCGGGGTATTTTCATAGACGATTATGAAGGTCTATTGTCCTTGACTAAGAGTCCAACAAGATTACGTATCGTCAGCTTGAAGTACAGCTCAGAGATACTCACCTATAGACCTGGTACAGATGTCTCGAAGATGAGAAGTTATAGGAGTTCGTTAAAAGTATCGAAGAAATTAAAAGACCAAATCACTACTGCATCCAAACATTTCACAAGATTTGCCTCCGGGCATTTTTACAATTTGGATAGTCTTTGGTCTGATTACGATTACTACTGGAAAGTTCCAATTGCGTCAGAACTCAGCTGCGACGTGAATTATGACGTATTCGAATACATGGAAAATAACGATATAAAATATGGATGGCTGATTATCGATAAGGATCCACCAGCTTACCATCCAAGTTTATTACAGTGTGTGAAAAATTATGTTTATAATGCTGAGAATAACTTTTCAGAGAACTCAGCTTCAACTGTATCAAACACCAACTTTCAGCTTCTTCTTCATGATGATGTCGTAGATGCGGCAACAAGGAATAAAGATGTTGATTGGAAGTATAAGTCATGCAGTTATAACTCTGACTTTGAGTTAGTGAACGTTAAATTTTTCAAGTCGAAGCAGTACAAACATTTTTTCAATTATCTTGATTCTTTCAATGGTATCTACTATGAGAATTGGAGAGAACAGGCAATTAAGACAATCGCAACTTCTCTATTTCTTGATAGCAAGCAGGTTAAATTTTTTGATGACTTGGCAGTTCTGCTTCCTAATTTAGGTATCGGTAACTGTCCCTCAAATCCGAAATTATATTTGCTGAACAAATGTATATGTAATCCTTTGAGACACTTGACACCTTTCAAATACGGGAAAATCAACATGAAGTATCAAGTGTTGAGCCAGACACAGTGCTTTGCGCATTACTTCAACTCGTTGGATCTTGAGATTCCTAAAAGTTTCCAAGCCTTTGAGCGCGACCTTGATTTATTCAAGGCTTTTGCAAACGCTTAGGAAATGGGATGTTAGTCAACTTGAACAATATCATATTTAGAAGCGTAGTCGGGCTAGACTCTCGATCATCATTGATTTTTTAGATAAAACTTTTTTTTTTTTTTTTTTTTTGCATCTAATTCTTAAGTAGGAACAAACATCACAAATCTATTGTATCACCTGACTAATCTCGTGACAAATTGAAGTTTTTACGGTTCATAAAAATTTTTTAACATTAGATCCACTAAAGAAGAACTCATTGCTCTGAAGAAGTTAACAAGATGTCTGAACAAAAGGATAGCAATCAGGATAACAAGCAGGATAACTTGAGTCAAAGGTTCCAAAAAACGTCTCTTGATAGCCAAAAGGTACAATACCAAGGTTCTTTTAACCCTAATAGTGCCTCTACTTTTGTTCCTCAACAAGACTATTATCAAGGAAACCCATATCAGGCTTATGGAGCGTACAATCCTCAAAATGCATATGGATCGTACAATCCGCAAGATGCTTATCTGAGCTATAATGCCCAAAATGCCTATAATACCTATGGAAATCAAGGGTACTCCAATAGAGGAGGCTATAATGGTTATGGTGCAAACAGCAGAGGTGGTTATAATAATTACGGCAATAGAGGTTATCAAAGTTACAACCCGCAGCAACAAGAACTGCTGCAAAGTCAAGGTATGTCCTTAGCCGATTTTCAAAAGCAACAATCCAACTCGACATTGAATGCACCAAAGAAGACTTTGAAATTGGCTGGTTCAAAGGGAATTAAATTGGCCAATGCGAAGAAGGCTCCCGAGCCTGAGGGAAAGAAAGAAGATGTGAACAAGGAAGAGACTAAGAAAGTGGCGGTCGAAGGTTCAAGTTTAAAGGACAGCACATCCAGCAAAGATGATGCTGTAAATAATGCTGGTGATGACAGAATTTCAGCACAAAAGACCAATAAGGCCTCAACCACAGCCCAGAAGAGTGAGAAGGCACAAACGGTTACTCCAGAACCATCAGAAAAGCCTAAACCCTCTGCTGCAACAAAAGAAAAGACACCAACTCCTGGCACAGCCGACGTAATAGTTAAAGAACAAGAGGATGAGGTTGACGAAGAAGTCGTCAAGGATCTTTATGATGGTAAAGAGCACATGTCTATCATTTTCATGGGTCATGTTGATGCTGGTAAGTCAACTATGGGTGGTAATATTTTGTATATGACAGGGTCTGTGGATAAACGTACCGTGGAAAAATATGAAAAAGAAGCCAAGGACGCAGGTAGACAGGGCTGGTATTTATCATGGGTTATGGATACTAATAAAGAAGAACGTAACGATGGTAAAACTATTGAAGTTGGTAGAGCCTACTTCGAAACTGAAAATAGAAGATACACAATCTTGGATGCTCCAGGACACAAAATGTATGTTTCAGAAATGATTGGTGGCGCTTCTCAAGCAGATGTTGGTATTTTGGTCATTTCTGCAAGAAAAGGTGAATACGAGACTGGTTTCGAGAAAGGCGGTCAAACCAGAGAACATGCATTGTTGGCAAAAACTCAAGGTGTCAATAAACTTGTCGTCACAGTGAATAAGATGGATGATCCTACCGTCAATTGGTCTGAAGATCGTTACAAAGATTGTACCGCCAAGTTGGGAGTCTTTTTGAAAGGTATTGGATTTTCTAAAGATGATGTCACGTATATGCCAGTTTCCGGTTACACAGGTGCAGGTTTGAAAGATAAGATCGAACCTAATGTTTGCCCGTGGTATAATGGTCCTACATTATTAGATTATCTCGATAGTATGAAGATAAACGAACGTTATATCAATGCTCCTTTTATGCTACCAATTAGTGGTAAGATGAAAGATTTAGGAACTCTTGTTGAGGGTAAAATTGAATCTGGCCATATCAAGAAGAATGGTAAGTTATTATTAATGCCTAATAGGGATAAAATTGAGGTCATTACTATATACAATGAAACTGAACAGGAATGTGATACCGCATACGTCGGCGAACAAGTTAGGTTAAAGATCAAAGGTGTTGAAGAAGATGAAGTTCAACCTGGTTATGTTTTGACTTCTCCTAAGTTTCCTGTGAAGACTGTGACTAAGTTCGAAGCTGTTATTGCGATCGTAGAGTTAAAGTCCATTTTGTCAACAGGTTTTTCATGCGTTATGCATTTACATACTGCAATTGAAGAGGTGAAGTTCACTGAGTTAAAGCACAAATTCAAGAAAGGTACCAATAAAAAATCTAAGGAGCCACCTGCTTTTGCCAAAAAAGGAATGAAGATTGTTGCTGTCTTGGAGACTAACGAGCTTGTTTGCGCTGAAACTTACAAGGAATATCCACAATTAGGAAGGTTTACCTTAAGAGATCAAGGTGTGACTATTGCCATCGGTAAGATCACGAAGCTTCTTTGAATTTCTCAGTTTTTACTCAAGAAATCGATGCATTTTAGAATTCTTGATCCCTATGAAGCATTTCTATTCATTGTATATCTTCTAATAAATCTTCAAATATTCGTATTAAATTTTCAATTCCCATAATAATATTTTCATCATATCCTTGGCCTTTTGTATAACGTGCATGAGCCAAATCGATCAAGTTTAATCCACTGAGGGGTGCCTTGCGAAGACTTATGTCTGGTCCTCTGAATAAATTTTTAGATGAAGACTCAGTGATGCCTTCATTATCGGGAGCTTTCCCTCCAATGAAATTTGTCACAGTATTCTGACGATCACCATCACTTTCATCATCATATTCACTTTCGTCAATATTCATTTCTCGTAAAATAGGGTCTAGAAGGTCATATGTTTCATCATCTTGGAGTGCTTCCTCCCACTCGCTCAAATCACCTTCATACATAAACAATAAAGAGCCCGAAAAAACTCTAATTTCTTGGTCTAGGAGGCAATTATATAGCAACTGTAATCTCTCTATAAATCTTTTTAAAAGTCTTTTATAAATTTCTTTCTCTTGAAATACGCTCTGGAAGAAAAGCCGAATTCCTTCCATCGCATTAGTATCAGTTAAAGACCTACCGAACATCTTCCCAAACTCAAGATACATCTCATGGGGATTGGTAGTTAAATTAATGTGTTTTTTCATCCCCGGATATATTTCTTCAGGCATTGAAGTCAGATCTTTATTAAAAACTTTCATACCACATATTCTCATATGCATTGAACCACTAGTTGTAGTCCTTGAGATATTTTGTAGCCTTAATTTCTTTTCAGAACTGGCCTGGTCATCAGTCAAAACAGAGCCCAACTTTATGTCTAATATGCTGGGAGAGCGAAAGCCATGGTATAGATTTTGCAACACGATGTACTGCCTGGAATCATGAGGAACATTATCAGTAAAACTCCCATCTCGAGATGTCAATGCGTCATTTTTCAATTCTAGAGGTTTAGGGAATTGATTTTGAAATTCATGACGAATGTCACCTCTAGTGAGAACACCTAAATACCCTGGTAGCCAATCTGCCAAATCAGTTCCTTCTTGAATCCCATCATTTTTCTGTCTTGCAATTGTATCTACATAAAATTGAATTTCCTGAGGAGTGGTTAGCTTCACGAAAATTGACTCATTCTCTGAGGACACGAAACAAGAATCATGTCCCGCTACTTTGTGTTGTGCTGGGACATACTCAGTCATTTTTTCTGTTGCAAATATTTCGTTTCTCGATATCTCCTTTTGGATGAAAGAGGCAGTGAGAAAGTGTACTTTTTATTGTTTGTACGGTATGCAGAAATTCTTTATATACAGAAATCGATGATTCGTCATTTCTCAGTACAATTTTTGTAATCGATCGAGAATCGTCACAAATACAAATACGTCGAACAAGTTTCCACTAACAGACTAAAAGGGCACTCTCTATATTTCCATCTGATTTAAAGCAAACGGGAACTGACATTTGAGGTACAACTATTTCCGATATAATTAAATAGTGGGTTTTTAAAATATCAACAAATTTTCGTTTTTAGTGTGTGGGTACTTTTAGCTACAATAAAACGAAACTTCTTGAAATCTTGAAAAATCAACACTCGGGTAATATAATAAAAGGACCTAATTAGTTCTTCCTGATATATAATTATTTTTTGTGAAAGAAGGTGCCAAAATGAGCAACCCTTATCAAAATAACAATAACAACTCATACGAGTTAAGCAATTATAAGTACTCGTCCAATTCTCATGAAGATGACTTTGTCTCTTATATGAATGAAATTCAAGACATCAACAATTCCTTAGATCAGTACTCTAACTTGATTAATTTAATTGCAAATAAGCAACGTAATTTTATTCAGGAATTAGACTTGAACGAGGAGGACTCCGATTATAATTCCAAACAGATAGATACTTTGGTTTCTGAGGCTCAATCTTTACAACTTAACTTGAAAAGTAGAATCAAAAATGCTCAAACCCTGGCTGTTCAAGCAAAGGATCAAACAAAATTAGATCAAGCGGATGCCAGCAGAAAGAGGTTTTTGGAGCTTATCCAAGAGTATAGACTCGTTGAGGCTAACAATAGGGAACAAACAAAAACTCAAGCTGAAAGACAGTATAGAATTGTTAAGCCCGAGGCTACTCAAGATGAAATTAAGGCGGTAGTTGAAGATGGTGATGGTCAACAGTATTTTCAACAAGCCTTATTACAGTCTAACAGAAGAGGTGAAGCTAGAACTGTATTGAGTGAAGTCCAAGTTAGGCATAGAGAGTTATTGAAACTTGAGAAGACAATGGCTGAATTGACCCAATTGTTTCATGATATGGAGGAATTAGTTATTGAACAAGACCAACCAATTCAACAGATTGACGAGCAAGTAGGTACAGCTCAACATGATATTGAGCAAGGTGTCGGTCATACTAATAAGGCAGTTGTAAGTGCTAAAAAGGCAAGAAGAAAAAGAGTCTGGTGTTTTGTTATTATTGTCATCATTATTGTTGTTCTTGGTCTTGTTCTTGGTCTTGCCCTTGGTCTCCATTACGGTGGTAAATGATCGTGAAGCAATTTGTGTGTCGGATATTATGATTGTACGTTGTCGTAATTTGAGGGGCGCTCTTTTCAAATAAAAGTGATGGGAATCTCCTGTGTCCTCTCCCTAAATGAATTTAATAAGAGGTATTGCTTTTGTCATTATTTAAAATTTTAGGCTTTGTTCCAGCGATAAGAGCAGTGCTTTAGTCAGAGAGCAGTATTATTTGTATGAAGAAAATGAAAGGGACTCAAACTTTTTCTTCAGCTTGTACTCTAACCAACTCTATACTACTAAACATTATGTCATATGACTATGCAAAAACATGATATTAGACTTTGAAGCATCACTAGTAGAGCTGACGCTAGAGAATATAGAGGCTTGATTTTTTTTGTTTCTCTTATGTATATTTGGAAAGTTCATAGTTGCGAAATTCTAAATTTTTTTTCAGATTTCAATTTTTATATCAAGCCAGAAAATTTTCGATGAGAACACTTTCAATGAGTGTTCGTAATGACTGATACAATATCAGATAAAAGCATGGAAAGAGATCAAGCAAAAAGATCCGTAAAGGAATTGGATGACCATTCCTCATTGCATGGTTTACCTGGTAATAATGAGATTGCAAAAAGACAGAAGATAGAAATTCCTGAGGGAATGTCCAAAAATCAGTGGAAGAAATTACTAAAATTGAAAAAGCGAGAGGAAACAAAGGACGAATATAAAGAGAAAAAAAAAGTAAAACGCAAAGCTTTAAAACTTCGTAAAAAGGAGGAAAGAAAATCTCCAAGTGAAGTAGAGGTAAAACTGCATAAGCCTAAGATACCTCTATCACAGGTTTCAACAAATGTAAAGGTCATAATGGATTGTGAGTTCGATGACTTGATGAATAACAAGGAAATTGTATCATTGTCAAATCAGATAGCTAGATGCTACGCAGCAAGAAGGCATAGCCCATACAAAATCGACTTAGAGATAAGCTCATTGAATAAAAATTTAGAGAAAAGATTTAATAAAGATTTGCTGCAATATAGGAATTGGACTGGTATTAAGTTTCTGCACAATAACACACTTAGAGAGATTTTACCAGCAGACACTGAAGAGCTATCCAAAGTGATCTACTTTACAGCTGATACCGATGAAGTAATTACAGAATTGAAACCTGATCACACTTATATAATAGGGGGCATCGTTGATAAGAACAGGTATAAAAACCTATGTGTCAATAAAGCTAAGGAGTTGGGAATCAAGACTGGAAAGTTGCCAATTAGTAATTATATTCGCATCAATGGGAGACATGTTTTAGCAACTTCGCATGTCTTTGAGCTTTGCTGTAAATGGTTTGAAAGTGGAAAAGATTGGAGAGAAGCTTTTAATAAAGTTTTGCCCCCAAGAAAAACAAAAATCTTAGACACAGCTGAAAACAATGAATTTGAAAATGAAGTAAATGAAGGGGAGGAAGCAGATGAAAATGGAGGTCTCAATAGAAGAGGGCACATCAGAATATAAGGATTTTGATAGGCTCTAATTTACTAGACACAATTCCATGAACTACTAGTAACATTAAGAAACTAATAGTTCTATCTAGTGGTGGTAGTCTATTCCATAGTCATATTTCCTCTGATATTGAGAGGGGGGTAAAATACCCATTAAGAGAAGTTTATATCTGCATGAGTCAATCAGATTCGTAGTTGGCAAGCTGACATCGATTAAATTCACATAAAAATTTTAAACATAGTTAAGTTTCTCCTGTCACAAATTCAGAGAATAATTGTAAGCATAGGACCATTCCAAGAGCGGGGCACTAGAAATGTGAGTTGACCTCAAACTCTAAGAACTTTAAAAATCGGGCTGGGGATCGTAATTTTATGTGATCAAAATGTGTGAAGACATTGACATGAATTTCAGTTGTCATTTATGACAAGATATTCATCTTTGTATCGTAAAGAATAGAACTTTCATGACGTGCCTACGTTTAAATTTGTGATTCGAGCTGATTCCAAGTAGAAGTTACAATTTTTGAACAAAAGTAAACAATAATCCAGCCTCATTAAGTATGTTTGACTTTCAGATCTAGCTAAATTAAGACTAAGTCTCAGGGCGGCTCTCCAAATCCATTCTTTTACTATATCGTCAAGTAGTGTTGTACGTGTAGCATCGTGCGAGCGTGACGGCGACACGCTTAAGATATATATTTGACGTCTCAGATCGCCGACATTACCGGTGCAATGCACTACCATTTCAAGTTAAATAAAGACAGAAGAAAAACACGCTGTCCTAGTTATGTAAGGAAGTCGCTCTTGTAAACCGGCGTTATCATTAGACATTAGCTAATAGCTACAGAGAATTCGCTATTTAGAATCTTATTGAATCTGTAGATCGCGCATCATGCTAAGATGACCAATTTGCATCGAGGCTTACGGCGTGGTTTATTCTGGATCAACATGCGAAGATGAGAGCAGAATGTAGGCTGGTTTCACCTAAAATATTTTTTTTCCTATATCGGTGGCCCCCTTGCTGGAGCCATACGTCATATAAATTCGCGCCCACCTTAGGAGGTACCACTTTTTACCTCCGTTCCGTCGTTTTCGAAGCAGATTTGTAGAAGAAGCACATTAAGAGTATTTCATAACACTAGTCAAGTTATGCTCTGTACGAACTTTGAAATCATACCTTGTTTCACCATTTTTCGTAGAGCACATGATGTTATGTCGTGGTTTTTTTCGTGCCAAATTTAGTCGACTGCGCCTAATAAGACGCTCTTTTTTTTTTTTTTTTTGTTTCAACAAAGGACTCGTTGAGACTTTTGTGTATTTCTTTAGGGCGCTTGTTTGAAATCAAAGCTTCTCTTTTATCGCCTTTTTATAATAAGTATTAGAAAAGTCAAATAATAATAAAGTAAGTAAATTTCATAAGTTAGAGATTCAGGAAGTCAGAGGCGTAGTCATTCAGAAATATTGAAGTTTCTTTTCTTATTGCCCTACAACTTTTTTTTTTACTGTTTGCTCTTCCAAGTATTTATTTGCTTTGGGTGGACAAATCAAGTCAACATCAAGAGAATGAGCTACTGAAACAAGCATCAAAAGATTTCAATAGGTATACAGTAAAATAATATGGTGAGTTGTTCAGATGAGTCGTGATTCAATCAGCTACAAACATTTGTTCTTTGTGGGAGGGGTTAATTGTATTGATACACAATATGATAATTCTGCCAGTCAGCTGGAAAGACTAGTGCTCATGTCGCTAAAGACTTTCAATTGCTCTAGGAAGTATGGATGGTTTTCAATACAATTTGAATCGGATCAAATTGTGAACTGACAGAATCTATGATTTTTGCCCCTGATCTTATGAAATTAAGTGTTTTTATTTATGATCAGATTAGACCTCTCAGAAACTTACCTTATCGTGAATCTACTACGCATCAGTTTAGAATACTAACCTTTTCAGGAATTATGGTTCCTCCTCCAGCTGAAATCCGCAGAAAATTAGTTATTGTCGGTGATGGTGCTTGTGGTAAGACTTGTTTGTTAATTGTTTTTTCTAAAGGTACTTTCCCAGAAGTCTATGTTCCAACGGTATTTGAAAATTACGTTGCAGATGTTGAAGTTGATGGTAGAAAAGTTGAGTTGGCTCTATGGGATACTGCTGGTCAAGAAGATTACGACAGATTGAGACCATTATCTTACCCAGACTCAAACGTTATTTTGATCTGTTTCTCCATCGACTCCCCTGATTCATTAGATAATGTTTTGGAAAAGTGGATCTCAGAAGTTTTACACTTTTGTCAAGGTGTACCTATTATTTTGGTCGGATGCAAATCTGATTTGAGAAATGACCCATCCACCACTGAACAATTAAGACAACAACAACAACAGCCAGTTGCGACTTCAGATGGTCAAAGTGTTGCTCAAAAAATTGGTGCCACTGACTATTTGGAATGTTCCGCTAGAACTGGTGACGGAGTTAGACAAGTCTTCGAAGCTGCAACTAGAGCTTCTTTGAAAACAAAGGAGAAGAAGGAAAAGAAGAAAAAGTGTGTTGTGTTATGAACTATTTATTGCATGTCTGAATACTGCCTGGGGTTCATTGTCAATAAAATTAATGATGGATCGTTGTTAATAGGTGCGGTTCTTCGTGAGACAACGTAGGTAGAAAGCTGAATCCAAGATTATCCATATTTGCCACATGTTGTACAATGCCAGCTCTGTTATTGAAGTACTCACAAATTTATACACCATGTTTTACTGATCGTTTTTGTTTATTTGTTGTCTAGTTCGATTCTGGTTTAATCATTGGTACTAGCACAGAGCTTTTTTTGACGATGGGTAAATTTTCAATGATATATTTTAAAAATGCTACGATTAATAGGATTCATATCAGCTGTTTTTTTTTTTCTGACACCGTATATGGACACCGCAATATAGCACCGTTGTTGTCATTTATTTTCATTTGATCTATTAACAAGATATGTACACAGGCGTCTCTTATCCCTCTCCTATTTGGTTTCTAGAATATCGAAGACTTGGTATCAAGGAATTGAATTTTTTCTTTATTTCTAGCTCTTATTTTCAGTTGAATACATACTTATGGTGATTTTCAAGTACTGTAGATCTGGTGAGCCTACTCTGTAGAAATATCTACATAATTAGTCACGTGATTTTTTTTTTATGCTCAGCATCCAATTGGAGTATATGAATTTAATATTTCCAAGAATAAGCAAGATAACGACTTCTTAGTTATTAGATTTATCGTATAATCAACTATTGTGTCCACAATTTGTAAACTTGAAGCATGATTCAAGCATTTAAGACCAGGAGAAATATATTTGTGGCTCCAAGTAAGGTATTGCCTGCCGTTTGTTTGTACTCAAGTGCTACAGTAAGAAACGAGTTGGAGAAGGAAGGAAAAAAAGAATTGGTAGACGAAGGACATGCTAAACAAGCACCTAACAGAGAAGCGACATGGTCTACACACCAACAATCTAAGTTGGATATTATCACCAAACACCCTGAAAGGTTCATTCAGAAAGATTTGAATCAGCAGCCAAGACCATACGCAGCTATAGAGTTGATAGCTAAGGAGCCTATAAGATATTTGAGCCACGAGGAAGGTAATATCGCAGTGTGTGATGGGAATAGAGGAAATACTTTACAAGGCCACCCAAAGATTTTTATAAATTTAGACCAAGCTAAACCAAACACATGTGGTTATTGTGGATTGAGATATGCCAAGGAAGAGTTCAAGGACATTATTGAGAAAAATGAAGCTTAATTTTGTGGATCTCGTATCAGAACACTATATGTAACCGTGCTACAGGTTTGAGGATCTATTTTTGTCAAACACAAGTTATGAGTAAGGAAGAAGTATAGTTTCTTCTGCTTTCATACTATGCACAATAGAGAATCATGAAGATAAAATTGCATTAACCCCTCTTTAGTTATAAACAATGCAAATGATCTTGTAGATAACTAGAAAGCTTTACTATCTGGGGTTGACTAGTCGAACTTCTTATCTGACAATATTCGACACGTTTATACAAGCTTTTATATATCCAGAGTATAACTTTATAAATATAATAGAGTGTTCCTCTAGGAAATATCCAAGTTCAATAGATTTATCTGCTCTCGCACCTGACAATGATGTGCGGCCTCGGATGACGTTTTCTGGGGTTTTTTTTAGGTTATCCAGTTGACACATTTAATTGGAGGTATAAGGGTTATAGATTTCTATTACAAGATACGAACTCTATGAGATGATTTCAGCTTTAGAAAGTTTGAGCCTACATCTTGTAGACTTATCCAAGGGAATCACCTTTGGTATTTTTTACTCAAGAGATCATTTATTCAATTCATATTTCATTATTCCAATTGGAATTTTAGTTCTATTCACAATCCTTTATGGATTGAACATATTGTTAACCAATATAATTCACTTCAGATTTCCAAGTTCGGTGCTTGGGATGTTGATCAATTTAATTGTCCTCTGTTTATTAAGTGGTTTCTCAAGCCTCAGTGACGTAAAGACAGAAAACAAGACTGCAAAATCAATTGGCGGGTGGTCCAACAAGATATTGACTCATTATCTCATTTTAATAAAGCCTTCAATGAACTTCACTCTCAAGTGGATAAACGTGTTTTTCATACCATCCTTTATTATTCTTCCCCTATCAAATCCAATTACTTTCATAGAGTGTCTCAAGATCGCAGGTGTATTCGTTGTTGGCTTCGTATCATTATTTTTGTTAGATATATATCTACTATTGGGACTTCAAAAGATATTAAGGAACTTTGGCTTATTAGTCATAGAAGAAGATGTGCATGCCCATAAGGATGAGCCGGAGTCTGAAGTAAATAGACTGGAGTCACCCAAGTCAGATTCATCAGTGCAAGGATTCGCTACTATGAGAGATGATATCACTACAATTGATATAAGTAGTATAAGGCCAGTGAAGACTCAAAATGAGAGTATAAAACTAACTCGCATAAACGTTGAAAATCCTTTCGAAACCGTGGATATAACATTTCAGAATGATGAACATCTTCTAGGAGAAATACAGGAACCACCACCTTCTCACCTACGTTCAAATGGACCGGAAATTCACCGCCCACAGTCTATGTTAAGCACTGCTGATTCTGATTCTAATGAGAACACAGAACTAAAACCTAGCAATTCCAGGGTACCAGAGTTTTCTGATATCGATATGAGCGAAAGAGCAAAAAAAGTGACAATATTCATCACAAGATATATTGACTGGCTAATATATACGCTTTTATTTATTGTGTCTTTGCCACTTTACTATGTCAGCAGCATTCACACATTTTTGCCCTATCATCTATCTATCACTGTTTTGGCTTACTATGCTGCATTATTAATTCCTCAAAAGTGGCCTGTAACGAAAAGATTTGCTCATCCAATATTGATTCTGACAGCAGAGATCTTGTTTGTTTGCTTTATAGGTTCTCTTATTTATCATAAAGGTAAGCCAAAGGGATTCTTGGATGATTTGAAATATTATAAGACTGGGAAGAACTATATCAACTTATTCAATAACAAAGACATGCTGAATAACTCAAAGTCCTTTTCCAAAATAAAGTCAGATTATACAGCGACTCCAAAATGGCCAGGTTGTGGTGACATACTCTCGTCTTTAATGGACATATCTATTGTTGCTCTTTCCTTACCCATGTTTTCTTATAGACGAGATTTCGTGAAAAACTTTTGGGTTTTAATGCCTCCAATTTTGATCTCGATGTGTTTAACATTTTTTGCATATCCAATAATATGTCATAAGCTAGGGATACAGGCTCAAAGATCTATTGGATTTATCGGAAGATCAGTAACTTTAGCATTGGGTACTCCGTTGATTAACTCATTGGAAGGGTCGGTTTCATTAATGGCTGTGTGTACTATCTTGAGTGGAATATGTGGAGTTTTGGTTGGAGACTATGTATTTTTACTTTTAAATATCTCTCCGGGAGATTATGTAACAAGAGGTGTAAGTCTTGGTATTAATTGTGGTGCTATAGCTACTGCACATCTCCTCAACGTTGATCCTAGGGCAGCATCTATGAGTTCTTTGAGCTTTAGTATTTTTGGCACACTTATGATCATTTTAGCTAGTATTGGTGCCGTAAGGGAGCTCATAACTTCATGGGTTGGCCTTACTTAAGTATTTGTGGCTTTATAGGTTTTATAAAAAGACAATATATGTTTGCACCCAGATTATTTGCGATAAAAATTTGTTACGCGTCTGTAGATTTGTTAGCCAAAGTTTGAATTAGATAACTAGATGCGATGGGGATAGATGAAATTTCCAAGGTATTTCTCATGCCATGGGAAGGATCTGAAAAGGAAACTTTCAGGATAGTGAATCTTCCTAATGGACCTAACAAAGTGTCAAAACCATTTTTGGTAAAAGGACATAAGGTATATGAACTTATTGAAGTCAAAGGCAACAATCCATTTGAAACCAAGAAGCAAATTCTTTTGAATAATGATATAGCGGTGAAGTCTTTCATATTTGAAGGAAGGAATGCTGGGTTTGTTTTACAGAATCCAAACTTAATAGTGGGGACACAATTCAACATAACGTTTTTGTTAATACTGATTATGTTTGAAAATGATTCTTTTCTGAAACGTTACCTTTCTCTAGAGGACGTCATAGATACTATTGAAAGCATTTGCGGAACCGAAAACCAATGGCCTACTGAAATTCCGGAGCAACTGTATCATCAAGGACTTATTAATATTTGTGACACGATAGAAGAAAATCATGAACATTATTATAAATTTACAATAGATAAGGCAGTGAGTTTCATCTACGATAAGGTAATGAAATTGAATGATTATATCAAGAAGGGAAACAATTCGATTTGGGTCAAAATAAAAACGGAACTTAGTGATAATGTAGACCTTGTTCCACAAGATATCCTTGATCTATCTATTTTGAAACATGCAGTGGATTTCATATGCGGCACTTATCTACCAGCAGCTTTTAAAGATCTTGTATTGTGCAAAGAAGGCACTGATTATGCAAAATTGGAATATTTCAAAGAAGATATAAATTACAAAGCAAGACTAGCTGTGGAAGAAAGTATGTCAATTTTGGCTAGTTCTAATGGCTCGGTGAAAGGGAGACCACGAAATGTCAAAAAGAAGCCAATGAAAAAAGAAGGGAAAAAAGTTGCCGTGGGGAAAGGTGCTTTAGATGGGTTTTTTAAACCCAAATAATATACATTGAAATATGCTAGGGTGTATAAGTCTTTATTGGGTACTAACCTATGTACATCGAACGAGTGATTATTCAACTTTATATTTTTTTTGAATCTTCAGGTTGCTGAATGGAAGTCGAACTAGTAGCTCTTGACAAGTTATTGTAGATTGAAAGACCACTTGCCATTACATTTCCAATATCACCCAAATTTGATGGAAGAATGAGAGTGTTTGTTTCCTTGGCCAAATTACCAAATTGCTTGATATATTCGTCAGCAACTTGTAAACTGATTGCTTTCTCTGAACCTGGAGTTTCTTTTATAGCAACAGCAACTTTCTTTAGCCCTTCAGAGGTAGCCTGGGCCTTGAGCAAAATAGATTCAGATTCACCTTTGGCATTATTGATCTTTTGTTGCATGTCTGCTTCGGAAGCCAAAATCATAGAACGCTTTTCACCCTCAGCAATATTTATTCTTGACTGTCTGTTACCTTCGGACTCTAAGATCTCAGCTCTCTTTGATCTTTCAGCACCAACTTGTCTGTGCATAGCATCAAGAACATTTTGAGGGGGGTGAATATCTCTGATTTCATATCTTAAGCATTCAACACCCCAGTTGTCCTTAGCTGCCTCATTTATCACTCTATTGATATTCGTGTTTAAAGTTTGTCTTTCTTTCAACACAGAATCCAACGATAAAGAACCTATTTCGGATCTCATTGTGGTTTGGGCTAACTGACTAATGGCAAATTTGAAATCTTCTACGCCATAACTTGCCTTATAGGGATCAATGACTTTGATGTACAAAACTCCATCCAATTCCAATGAAACGTTGTCAGCGGTTATTGCATTTTGCGAAGGTATTTCGATTGCAGATTCCTTCAATGATTGGACATAGGTGATCTTATCTATGATCGGAACCAAAATTGCCATTCCTGGAGGTAATATTCTTTTAAATTTTCCCATCCGTTCCACAATCCAAGCAGTTTGTTGAGGAACAAACCTTACAATAGTGTTGGTAGGTAATCTCTCTCTTTGGAAAAAGTTCAAACTTGATTGAAATCCATTAAGACTACTATTGCCAACATATCTGGCTTGTCTAATCAGGACCCCTTTCCTTATACAATCTCTTGCAATTAGTGCTCTGTTATACATCTTTCCTGTGAACGTCTTATAAACAATCCAACTATGTTGCCACTTTTTCTAAACCTTTGCACTAATTTTCATAGACTCAAGAAATGCGTAAAAACCATAGGTAAAATTCAATGTTTGAGAAGAGCTTCTATTAAGACGTAAAATATAGCAATGTCCAAAGCTGTGGATCTATCCACCAATGAGAGAAATTATATCATAGAAGCTTTAAAGGAAGGAATAAGACTAGACGGACGGGGTAGCCTAGAACCAAGAGAACCTCAAATCGAACTTTCAAGAAAAGAATATGGCTACGCGGAAATAAAATGGGGACAAACGAAGGTGACGGCAAGAGTTTCATCTAGCTTAACAAAGCCATACGACGATAGGCCCTTTGAGGGTATCTTTACAATCAATACCGAGATTTCGTCGATGGCATCACCAATTTTTGAGAACGGTAAGAACTCAGATGAGGAGGTTTTAATCAGCAGATTAATTGAAAAGGCTATAAAAAGATCAAATTCCTTAGATTTAGAGAGTTTATGTTTAGTTGCGGGTGAAAAAGTTTGGAGCATTCGTGTTGATTTGAACTTCTTAAACTACGATGGTAACATAATCGATAGCGGTTCCTTTGCGGTTATGGTCGGACTTCTACATTTTAAAAAGCCCGATGTAAGTAAAGTAGGAGAGGAGTTTATTGTTCATGATATCAATGAAAGACAACCGGTTCTGTTGAGTATTCTTCATATACCACTTTGCATAACTTTTTCATTTTTTAATCCTGACAATAAGGAGACTAACCTAAAGGGCGATATGAATAATGAAATTGCTATCATTGATGCTAATGGACAAGAGGAGGCGATGAGAGATGGGTCATTGGTGGTTACTATCAATAAAAACAGAGAGCTTCTTCAAATAAGTAAAAATGGTGGTTTACCTATAGATGCAATGACCTTGATGGACTTATCCTCGAGGGCATATTCGATAGTTGAAAGATGGACAGATAAAGTTAGAGCACTTATTAAAAATGAAGAACATGAAAGGTATGCTAAACAGAATTTTGATCTTCTTGAAGCCGGTGCTGACCGCTAAAACTTACAGCAAATAGTCATCTTCCTAAAGCAAAATATTCATAGATGTATTTAAGTATAATATCAACACAACATAGAAAGAAAAGTACCATCATGATAAAATTTTATAAAGAGTGACGTTCTCAATGCCACAATGCATTACTTAAAGAGTTCGAATCTTGTCGAAACAATGAACAAGGGAATATTGGAAATCTATACCAACTCCTCCTCATGTATACAACTTACGTCATTTTTCTCAAAATCGATCTGATTTGAGATATTTGAATCCTTTCTTGACCTCTTTTTAATGCTTTTGTTGAGTTTATATCTAATCAAATTCATGCAATTAAAGCGACCTAAAGTGTTCCTAAGTTTTGCAAACCTCCTAGAATTATTAGACGTCACGAAACAATAGAATAGGTATTCCAAGTAAAAGACAAAAAGGGCAACCACAAAACCAGCAAAAACAGCAGCCCCAATATGATTAGCCATCGACTTCACGATTTTTGCGTCATCCAAATGCCACGATGATCCCTTCGAGATTGAAAAAAATGAAAACGTATGCCCTTTATAGTCTTCTGGCATCAAAATTCTAACCTTTCCAGCCTCTGGAACACCCCATCTCTTATATTGTTTCCATATTACTGACAAGAATAAAGGACCGGTTGAATACATAATGGTAATGTATGGGACTAACCAGTTCTTTTTATAGGTCTTTAAAGAGTCCATTGCTTTTAAGAAAAAGGGGTGCTTGGGAACAGAGCCCATGACATCATTCGAAATACCAGTCGGTATCGTCTTACGTACAAAAGCTGGTACCGTCAACAATGGATCCAATTTTCTCTTACAACCATCATCTAAGTCAATGTAGATACCACCATAATGTGATAAAGCAAAATATCTAATGGCATCCGCTCTTTGAATTGGATATTTATACGAATCCCAAGTTTCCAAGAACCACGGATGTTCTTCGCTTATGAAATCTCTAGCCATCTGATCGGTCCATAAAATATACTGATAATCTGGATGAAGATCAATGCAAGCTTGTTTTCCTTGTTGCCAAACTTCAGGAATTTTATCTGATTTGTAAGTTTGATGAATGATCTTTGGGATTATAGCAGGTTTGTCAAGAACGCCACTATTAGGATAAAGCTCCACGTTCAAAAGAGCATCCGTAAGTGAATCATCATTCAACAAGGTGATCAAATCAAATGTATACCATACTAAAAATACTACCAATGCAACATGTGCACCTATAATATATTTTAATTCTTTTCTCATCTAATGCAAATAGTCGTAAAATAGTATTCGTTACTCTTTAAAGGATAGACGACAAGTTGGATGATCAGTAAGGCAGCAGTAGCTCTCAAAAAAAGGCAATGACTTAGACGTAAAGTTCAGAAATTTACGCCTAAATTAACTGAAGTAGGAAAGTTTATGAAAGATTGTCAACAAACTTTCTTGTAGACCGAATTTTGCTTTACAAAATAACGTTGTGATTTGGCCTTGGCGACAATTTGGAATAAAAACAGTGATAGATACACGGTCAAGACTTAAAGCGGCCAAGCTCTCTTATTGAAAACTTATTAAAGAATTCTTATCCTTTTTGACCTAATAAAGTCAGAGTACGTAAGAATTTATTCTTTAAAAGGCAACTTGAAGTTCTGTGACAACTAACCGATGTCCACTCACTTTAAAACTACTTTCTAATTGATTTTCAAAAGATTATGGCCACTCCAAGAAGTAATTAAGGCCAGTCAAAATATCACCAGATTCAATTGTATAAATATAACTGCTCAAGTCCTGAAATTTTACAGATGTCGCTAGTTAATATGGGCCTATTTCCCCTATTTCGATACCTGTATACACACCAGGCTGAGCATAACTGGAATAGAAAGAAATTGCACAGCGGTAGATGACCGGCGTCCGAGGTACAGCGAGTCGGTGAGAAGAAAAAAAAAAAACTGACGGATGCGGACGAGAGCGGAGCTGCTCTGCCTTGGTGTCAAAGCTAATAAAGGTCCATGCTTGCACCTAATTATCGAAATGATAACACATTTCACAGAGACAGGACATTAGTTTCTCACATCATCTTGTCGACATCATTGTAGATCAAAAAGAGGAAAGATACGGTCATATCTAGCGTCGCGATTTATTATGCCCGCAGTAGCTAGTGTGTAGGGGTAATACGCTATAAGCTTATCTTTCTGTTTTGTGTACACGGAGGTGAAGTGCCTTTACGTCATCAGAGAACCTATGTCAATCTATAATTAACACATTGAATGATTGATATTTCAAAGCCTTGAGATTGTAAACACTCTTTAAGATAGATGTATGTGAGATGAAAAGGGATAATTGCTTGCTGTCAAAGCAAGAATTGTTTCCTCAAGTGGTCACCTGGGCAGCTACCGCTTTTTAATTTCACGTTCTACTAAAGCCGCTCCGCTCCGCATTTGTTTTTGGTTTGACGAAAATTAGTGTTTATTTGTGTATAATACGACCATGCATTTGACATATGCTACGCTCCCCCTAATTCCGGGAAGATTTTATTTTCGGTAGCGCTACAACTAGATAGACGGCGCACCTACCAAGTGGGGAAAGATGTCTTAAATTGTGTTTGGTGTCTCTCACAGCCTATGCATCTCGTTTTTAAGTCACGAGCTAAGATCCACGCCTAAAAATTCATGTGTCTCTAATCTGGCTCCGCAATACTATGGGCGGTCGAATTACAATGCTTCAAATTACATAATCAAATTTAGCGAAATATAAGTTATACATTAGTACAGTACTAATTTGCTATTCCTCAATTCTTGCATTAGAGTCATAGAGATTTCCTTGAATCTTCAAAGCTTTACGGGTGCACCATTGTGCATAAAGTTCTTATCAATAATGTCAATCATATAATTTATTGTAGTTTCATTGAGAAATGATTGATCTTCTTCTATGCAAAGCACTTGTAGAAAGTCAAGAACGAAATTAAGATTTTTTGAATGTGTAACTCTGACATATGCTTGGTTCAATGCCTTATTTTTGAAGATATTTATCAATTTTAGATTGTTCAAATAGTACAAGCAACTTAAAAGGTATTGCTTATTGATCGCTTCAGTATGATAAAAGTCTTTCGAAGTGATCTGAATATTTTTCAACAACTTTTTAGTTGTAGGATATTCTTCAAAATTCACTTCATCATTGGATATACCTGGCCTATTATCTTTAACAAGGGCTATTAAGTTGTCAACGCAAATCAGGTATGACTCCACAAATGGAAGAGCTACTTCGGAATAAATATCGAAATAATCTTTATCAAGTATGATAAACTTGCCTTTATCGACCTCAATTCTCTTATTTTGAATCAATTCTTTAAATATAACGGTGACTTGGTTTCTATCGTTATAATTATAGTCAAATAAAAACTCATGCTTAAGGAAGCCCGTGAAAATGTAAAATAATTTATGGACATTTTTAACACTTCTTAATCTTTCTTCTCTCAAACTTGATGCAATAAAACAGAAAAGAGATTTGTGTATAATGAGATGTATTGATAAGTTCTTGTAAAACAATAGCTCAATGGGATTGACTATTTTGATAACACCAGTCTTTAAATTAATTTTAACAAATCTGAAAAATTGAGGAATTTGTTGTTTGAAAAAATTAACAACTTCAACATCAGAGAATTCAGAAAGATCATTTAATAATTTAATGTTTGCTGTCAGTCGGTTATAACTACCTTCATCTTTAAATGTTGTAACCAACGTCTTGAAGATTGGAATCAAGTCTGTAACCGGGAATTCTCTTTTGTTCTTAAAATAAATATAAGCTTGAATTGTACTTCCTGCTATCGACACAGGAGGAAGAAATGAACATCTGTTCACTTCATGCAAAATTGTGAAACCAAGCTTTTTCAAGTTAACATCCTTTTGTAGACTACCATTGCCATTACCTGATTCATCAAGTATAGGTCCTCTGTCAATCAAATTTTTTGGGTCATTCAAAAAGCTCGACAAAGTGAAATTATCACCAAGTTTTACAAAGATTTTTCCACTCAAAGTACGAGTGCTATTATCATACTCACCAGTCGTCTTAGCAATGTTTTGAAAATAAGAATAATCGTAAACCTCTCCTTTACTTGTAAGGTTCTTAACACCGTTATTAATAATACCCATGAAGCTTTCTTGTTTCTTATTTTTTCCAATCAATTCATTCAAATAGCCATCAGCCTCATATGTCCTTTCATATGTAATAGCAACAGGTTGCATCAACATATCGAAATCTTTATTCGACTCGGTTCTTTGTTCATAGTATATATTGGTCAACGTCTTCAAGACACCATATTTGGGAAGCAAAAGCTTACCGTCTCTAGATCTCGTACCCTCTATGAAGAGCTCTAAATGAACTTTATTAACTAAGAAGAATTCAATAATATTTGATAAATTTCTTTCCGTGTATAACTCATTATTGAAAGATCTTTTGATAAAGATAGCTCCCAAATTTTTAAGAATACCACCAAATACTGCAACATTTAAATTTTCACCTGCGATCACAACAGGCATCGACAATTCAAATCTAATTGCGACTAAATGCATGATGATATAGTCAACATGAGACTGATGATTAGGAAGGAACACTATGGACATAGGATCACGGAGATATTTCCTAAAAAGTTCACTAAAATCAGTTGAATTTACCCAAACCCCACTTGGAAACATCTTACTCATGAGTTTCATCACCGTAATATAACAAATTCTCACAAAAAAATGAGACCGATAATGAGGCATGTTCTTTTTATTTTGTTCCCTATAATATTTAACCATGAAACCTTTCACAATTTTAAATCTTTTATTGAAGTCTTCGGGCTTGGTCAAATTCATGCTCAATTCCCTTTCTATCAACTCCTTCACAATCTTGTTCAACATCTTGTCTGAATTTTCCAACTTATCATTCATATAATTTTCCATCTTCTTATTGAAGACAGAAGTTTGTTTATTAATCGAGTATTTGTACTCATTGTCAGCATAAATAGAATCAAACTCAACATTACCACCACTGAAGAACCTAAAAAAATTGTTCAAAATTCCCCAGCTGTTCAGAAGTTTTTCATTTCCATCCAAGCTAACATAAGTGTCTTTATCGGTGGGGAGAGGAAAAGTTAAATCAACATTTGGTTTCTTCGTCGAGTCTTCTAATATATTAATATCGAAATCAGAATTTGTTATATCCTTCATAGTGAACTTAGTATTCAAAGATAGGTCGCTTGCAAATATGAAATTCAAAAGTAACTACCTCTTCGGTCCTCGAAACCTGCGACTTCAAAGTCCTCTGTGTGTCTTACTCAAATTAACTTGATATAAGAGGAGAACCACGGCAGAAATATAATTTCAAGATGGAGCCAAACGATTAAGATTTCGAAGAAGCGCAGAGTATGTGCCTAACGTATTACAGCAATCTGTACATGTAGCTACCTGTCGTTTGGTAGGTAGGACGCACACGATCCTTTATATTCTGATAATGTTGAGCAAGCCCAACATTGAAGACGGCCCCGCGCAACATCTCACGAGCATGCTAACAACTGCAATTAAACGCAGGTTCACACATCGAAAATTGCTATTAAGCGAATATTCGCATAGATGAACCGTGGATAGAATGTGCTAATGTGTATAATCGAATCTTAATCTTGTGTGGGGCTATATTGTTGGATGTTTAATCCATCGTCTTGAGGATAACAATTTGGTTCACATTTATTGTCATTAACGGAAATGATATGGTGTACGATAATTTTTGATGAGCACACCAATTAAGGTGAAATACTTAGTAGAGAGGGGCAACATGAGGAGAACCCTTAGATAGGGAATTTTTTTCTCTGGATGATAGTCTGGTGATAAAACGAACTGTGATAAAATCAACTCACTAATTCACCGCGAGGTCAACGAGGGGACCTAACAAAGTTTACCATGTGTTTGAAAATTTTCGGTGCCTTGAGTAGTAGCCACTTTTATCATACGATCTTGCCACATTTCTAAAGTGAGCTTTTCATTTACTCAGATACATCGTTTACATAAGGTAGAATTTGAGGTAATTTGATTTCACTCGTATTGCTTCATAAATTTGGAGTTTGTTTGTTTAGGTGAGTGTCTGTGGTGCAAAATGACGGCAATTCTAAAGTTGTCAAAAACCATATCAGATATTCTATCCATCTCCTTGAAGACTTCTTCAAATCTAGATACTGCGCAGTAAAGTAAGGACATGCGATATCTAATGATAATAATGACAATGATAATAAGAATATTCTCAATGGTAAAGCTCATAAGCAACTACGATGGCTCCATAAAATGGGCCAAGACTACTAGAAATATCTCTTAAGCCATCACATACTATGTGAAGTACCCATTAATCTTTATTTTATATAGCCAAGAAAACTACAGCTATTTCAAATATTTACAAAAGTAGCTTGAAAATGGCAAAAGGAATCCAGTTAATACTGCTCCTTCCTGATGTTACAGAAGACTAATGTGTGACATGTTTTCACATATCCTCTGTTGTCCCCGCTGCTTTAGCCATTAATGCCGTACCAGATTTCGGTGTGTGCGCGACAATTTGCAATGGTGTGCGGATTAGGGAGCCATAGTTTACGGGAGTCGTAAGATAATTTAAGTATTCATCCACCCGTTCTTTTTTGACGAGATAGACTACTTTGTATTACTGTTAGGTGAAGTTAAATTTAGCCTTACTATTTGAATAGAAATAAGCAATCATTAGTGGCAAAACTGTACCTAAGAACCCCGTATATTTGAATGCTCTCGGATCAAGCTTATCACCGCAATTTGTGGCTTTAATAAAAATCTACTTGCTTTTGGATCCAGAGACTTGGACTTATTTGACGATTTGATGAGATTCTAGTGGATGATAAAGCTCTATACTTAACTTGCTAGATAAAATTAATACAGCTGCAATTATTTCTGAAGTTTAGAGGTAAAGGGAAGATTTCATATCGGTTTTAAGACTAAGTTGTTACTATGTTGTTGGTAAATAAAAAACAGGTGGATAAAAAGTTTGACTTTGGAGGGTTATTTCGAAAACTCCCGTTGAGTCGGAAGCAAAATAAAGCTAGAAATCATTTCTTAGGTCTGCTGGGTGCTGGTCCATCCTTTTCAGAAATTCCGAAGTCCTCTGTGCATAATAATGGAACAGTTAAAGTTCGTAATGACCGTCAGACTAACTACCAATCTCCAAGAGATCCTTCAGCATATTCTTCTGGAGCCGAACAGATCCCATTCTCAGGTATGGATCATCACCTGAATGGTTATCGTGAATACACTAATTACGATTATAATGATGTTAGGTATAATGTGTTTCATTCAGAATGTGTTTCATTACAAGATTCAGAAATGACCATGGAAGATCGATTTGAGACGGGCGCGAGAGGTTCTAAAAACGAGGATCTCGACCAATATGCAGAAGACAATGATATCACCACTTGCTTGTCTGACTCTGATTCTGACTTGGAGTTCAACCCCCGTATGGAAGAAGACATAAAAGATTACTACTATGGTGGATACCATCCTGTTTTCAAAGGAGAAGTATATTACTCTAACAATTTACCTTGCCGTGAATACATCGCTATGAGAAAATTAGGCTGGGGTCACTTTTCTACTGTATGGTTGGCTAAAGCTAGATTCAATCCTTCTTTGTCGCCTGAAAATGCTGATAAAGTCGAGGATAAGAAGGATCGATATGTAGCATTAAAGTTTGTCAAGTCTGACAAACATTATTTGGAGGCTACTGAAGATGAAATAAAAATATTAAAGACGTTGAATCAGCCCCTAGTTTTTGGAAAGCACTTAAGGAAAGAGCATAAAACTTATTTTGACAAATATGAACAGGTAAATCATCTGCCTGTTGGACATTCCGGATTTGACAGAATTATGAAATTTTTTGATAGTTTTGACGTTGGTGGACCCAATGGTCGTCATATTTGTATGGTTTTTGAAGTGCTAGGTGAAAGTGCTTTAAACTTAATTTATAAATTTAAGCGCTTACAGAGCAGCCTCAGTCACAAGCCATTTCATGATCCTATGATGTCAAAAGTTTTGAATGGCAATATTGATCATGTAAATGGGTATTTACATCGCGCGAGAGAAATTGATTCTGACTTAGGGTTAAAACTTGGTGCCAAAAATTCAGAATGCCTTGTAAAGTCGATTCAAGAATCGAAAAGTGGGGGGGGACTTCCAATAAATGTGGTTAAGCAAGTTGTAAAGCAATTATTCATTGCTGTTGATTACATGCACCACTGTGGTGTCATTCATACAGATTTAAAACCTGAGAATATTCTCCTTCAAATTGAAAGCATCGACGAGGTTTTGAGATCTTTTGAAGAAGATAAGATTTCCGAGTCAAGGGCTAAACACCAGAAAAACAATGGCGTAAAAGCTAGACAATTGTCAGTTACTTCAACTTTGTCGGGTGGTGGAGCTTATAAGAAGTCAAAGAATTCTATTTCTTGCAAAAATAGATCACCAATTAGAGCGTCCAAACCGTTGGAGTTTTCAACATTCAGTTGTGGCTCAGTTACTCGAGAAAACTTAAAATCCTCAGGTTCTAATAATTTTCCATTCGCTATAAAGATTGCAGATATGGGTAACGCAACTTTTACTAATTTTCACTTCACTAATCATATTCAAACGAGACAATACAGGTCTCCTGAAATAATTTTGAGATACAAACAATGGGGATCTTCTACTGATTTATGGTCAATTGGATGTATCATTTTTGAGTTACTTACTGGTGATTTCTTGTTTGATCCTCATAATGGTACCGGATTCGACAAAGATGACGATCATTTAGCGCAAATCATAGAATTATTAGGTTATTTCCCCCCTGTTGATTATTTAAGAGATTGTGAATTTGCTTCTAAATATTTCAAAGTTAATCCCGCCACTTCGAAGGTCGAGTTGAAGCATATCGATACGCTTAAATTTTGGAGTCTTGAAGAAGTGTTGGTCACGAAGTACAAATTTGAGAGTGGAAGCAAAGAAGTTAAGTTAGTAACAGATTTAATTTTGAAGTGTTTGACTTTCAGTTTGGAAGATAGATATGATTGTAATTCCTTACTTCAACATCCATGGCTTATTGATAACTATGATATCGATTTGAATAGCTTGAAAACACTACCGAACGGTTGTGCAGAGCTTCCGGGTTTCATAAGCACTTCATGAAGAACGACGGTCCATCATCTCAGGATGTATTAATTTGCATATTCACCTGTAACGAAATTATGTCGATTTAAATCTTTAATGTCAATAGATTCATCTGATGATAAATCTATGTTAGTGTCATAGTCAGAGACATCGTAGTCTTCCTTCACGCTTTCATTAATATTATCGTCATCTTGTTTTTTCTTTATATTTTTATTTGGAGATGTTGCTTTATTCACTTGTTCATTTGTTGAATGCATGTCAGTCTTCTTGTGCTCCGCATTAATTTCAGAGATCGGATTATTCTCAGTCAGTTCTAATTGCATTTCCGTTAACTTAGGACCTTTTTCTCTCTTCAAATGATTAGACAGTTTATGGTCTCGCTCACGATGTTTGATATCATCTTGCTCAACTAAGTCGATTTCTTCATCATATGTCATTTTTACTTTTGGTTTACTGATCTTCTTCTTTTTCTTAAGTGGCTCCACATTGTGAATGATATTCTGCGTTAAATCATCAAAAAACTTCTCAGACACTTTTATATCTTTGATTATTGCTGGAAAAAGTGGCGTGTCTCCTCGAAGTTCTCCATTTGCAATTTTAATGACATTGTAGTACGAATCACCTAAGACCTTTCCAAATACTATATATTTTCCATTCAATTGAGTAGCTTCCATTAAGGTTATGAAAAAAGTGTCAACACTGTTACCATCTCGCTTATCTTCGCTTGCTTTCGCAGCTCCAAGCATATATCTCGAGTTGAACCTTATTCTGGAATGAAATTCGTCCTTAAGATTATATTTGATATCATTCGAGGTCACTTGGATAAGCAGATCTTTGATCACAGTACCAAACGCTTGATCAACATATACCCTATTTAAACAGTTTTGAATGAAAATCCTACTTACTATTGGTAACTCTTTTGCCCATAAGCCAATATCAATGTGACCTTTAGTTGTTTCAAATCTGATTTTTGCTGTGACAACTGGCTCCAAGCTCATTATCAGACTGATAATCTGTGAGAACTGGTTATGGTATTTATGAAAATAACACTTGCCAGTCAATTAATACAAAAAAAGCAATTACTGATAATCTTTCCCGCCTAATCTATGAGCAATTCCAACTTTGCCTAATTTAATCTTTCTCCGACTTTTTTCTGTCTTCCTTCAGCAATAGTATTCTTAGAGATGTGAAAGGTCCCGAAGTCGTGTACAAAATATATTCATGCTGCGATTTTCATCCACGTCAAAACATTATTAGAGAGTACTGTCGTATATATATACACGATATAACTAAGATGGGGTCCTTGAAGTCGTTCATCAAGGCTGTTAGGAAGTCAAAAACAATTGCAGATGAGAAGACTGTAGTCAGGAAAGAATCTGCCGCAATTAGATCGGCGTTTAGGAATATAAGTCTAGATCAAACTGAAAGAAGAATTAATATTTCAAAGCTCGTGTATTTGTACATTATGGGTGAAAAGACCCACTTTGGTCTGGTTGAATGCATTAAACTTCTAGCATCGCCCCGCTTTTCAGACAAAAGATTAGGATATTTAGCAACTATGTTGATTTTAGATGAAAATCAAGAAGTGTTAACACTCTTGACAAATTCGTTAGATCATGACATGCAACATCCCAATTCACATATAGTTAGTTTGGCATTAACATGTCTTGGAAATATTGCTTCGGCTGAATTGGCTAGGGACTTGTACATTAACGTTGAAAAAATCATTTCTTCAAATAATGTATATTTGAGGAAGAAGGCGTCTATTGTGGCAGCTAAACTCATTGAAAGAGACCCTGACTTATCGGAAATATTCTTACCGAAAGTTTGGACGTTGGTTGGTGAGAAACAAGCGGGTATACTTTTGGGAACCTCCAGGTTGATACAGTCATTGTATTACTCTGACGAGAAACATAGACCAGAGCTCGTAAAAGTTATCCCAAAACTTGTTGGTCACTTAAAAAGAATTTCTTCAAGCGGATATATCCCAGACTATGATGTTGTTGGTGTTAATGATCCATTCCTCCAGGCAACTCTATTGTCTACTTTGAGAATCTTGGCATCTGATGTAAAAGCGGAGCCATATTTGGAGCAAATAAATGATCTCTTAACTCAAGTCGCTTCCAATATCGAAAGCGGAAAAAACGCCGCTCATGTTATTCTTTATGAGTGTGTAAAGAGTATATTTGCGATTAACCCGGATCAGTCATTGAGGATACTAGGTGTTAATCTTTTAGGGAAATTTTTGACAACTAAAGATAATAACACGAGATACGTTGCACTTGAGACGCTTTTGACTGTCATAAATATCGAACCTTTGGCTGTGCAAAGACACAGGGCGACAATTGTAGGCTGCTTGTCTGATGGTGATGTATCCATAAGAAGAAGGGCATTAGAATTGACCTTTGCAATATTGAACGATCAAAATATTAGAGTTTTAGCTAGAGAGATTTTTGGCTTCTTGGAATTTTGTACTGATAATGACTTGAAAACGTATGTTGTTTCACAGTTAACGATCTCTGCCAACAAATATTCGCCTAATCAAAAATGGCATTTTGACACATTGGTGAGGATGTTAAAACTTGCAGGAAATTATGCCTCATCGGATGTTATATCTAACATTTTTGCACTTCTTCTACAATGTAATGATACTGAACTCAAAACTCACGTTGTTGGACGCTTGTATGCTGCTTTCCAGGAAGATACTTCGCAGTATGGACTCACTTTAGTCACCATATGGTCATTGGGGGAATATGCTGATTTGATTTTGAATACTCAGGTGGAACTTAAAGGACCCAAAGTGAAAACTGTGACAGAGCAGACTATTTTAGACATCTTATTATTACTGATGAATGGCTCTGCGTATACGGAACAAGAATTTGTTCAAATAGTGTCCTATGGGTTAACAGCAGCTTTAAAGTTATCAATAAAATTTAATGATGCAGGAACTATTGATCAATTAAGATTGATCATAAATTCAAGGCAAAATGACAACAACTTGGAAGTGCAAATACGAGCAGTTGAATATCAGGAAATATTTAACCAGGATTTGGCTCTTAAAAAAGGGGTCTTAGCAAAGATGCCTGCGCCAGTTGTTAAATATAGGGAGAATCTTTCATTGAACAATTCACGCAAGCAAGTTGTCACAAATTATGGTTCTGCATCCCAAGGGAATGGAATGAATTCTATTACAGACGACTTGTTACTTGATTTAATGGATGATGACCAGGGTAGAAAGAAGGAAAAAAGTTCTAACGACGTATTGTTGGATATATTTGGTTCATCTTCAAACGAAACGATGATCAAAAACAATTTACAAACTGAAAAATCTGTTGATTTACCAGCCAGACTGCAGGGATTAACGTCTTTACAAGGGCTGACTACGCAAGAAAAGGTTTTTTCTAACAATCATGTCGAAGTATTTCTTACACCCATATCCTTCAGCGAAGGTGTTGGTATAATTGAGGCAGTTGTGAATTCTAACATTGTTGCACCTGTGAATCAATTCCAACTTCTTTTTGCAGTTCCCAAATCTCAAAAGCTAGTTATTTCTTCCAATCTGGGAGGAGATACACTTTCAAATGGATCTGTAATTAGGCAAACATTAAAGGTAGATGGTAGACCGGGGTCCAAAGTTAAACTCAGAGTAAAGATAAAGTATCTGGTAGAAACTGATGATTATGAGGAACAGTTTGATTACTCAGGCTTTAATCTGACACTTTAAAAGACTATGCATTTAGGTGTAGATACAATATTCATATTACAAAAAGCGCTGAAGCTATAAGCTGTGCCAATTTTTAAAGAGGAAATTACAAGAAATAGGCTAAATAGAAAAATTTACATGTCTCAATAAGGTCTTTATTATAAACTAAGCTTTTGATTCTAATTCGCCTCTTGCATACAAGCTTTAACTTTGATAATTTAACATTCGCACTACTTTCCTTCTGAATATTTTCATTGAGAACTTTGAACAAATCAGGTGCAATGTATATCTATTGATATCTGTTCACAGAACTTTGGTTGTTGTAAAATATGTTTGCATTGAGGTCGGTCAATTCTAAAATTCCTAGTCTAGCTTTGAAGTCTACATCAATTTTGAGACCTGCGAATAGCCGTACGTTGGTTACTTCTACTAAAAAGATTTCGAGCGGAGGTTATCCTTTAACTTTCGCCAAGCAGCTTGGAAAAACAGCTGAATCAACTATCGGCGTTCTTCTTTTCTTTGTGGGTTTTCCTGTTGCTTGTGTCTTTGTCAGTGAGACTTTAAATGGCGTACCGGAAGATCAAACCGCTGCCGTTACAGCAGGCTGGTTTGGTAAGAATGCCGTCGCTAATATTCCTCAAACGTGGGTACACCTTAGCAAGTCAAGTGATGATGACGACGATGATGATGAAGATGAAGATGAAGATGAGGATGAGGATGAGGATGATGACGAAGATGATGAATAAATCTACCGAAGTTAGAAGTCACGGTGTAATCATGTGCATTATGGTCCAATTCATCTTTGAATTCAGCTAAAAGATATTCACGCAGGATAGTTTTAACATTCTGTAGTGGCTTTGATGCCGTATATATTCGACAGTCATTGAAATACTTTAATACAAGAAAGTTAGAATGATAAGAATTCAAGTAAAGAAATGCTATCCATTAGTGAACTGATATATTTAGTGCCTATTTAAAGTCTGATGAATTACTTTAGATTAAGAATTTAACCCATCGATATAGTAATTAGCTATTAAGATAGTCAATTAACACCATTCACAGCATGCGTTCATTCTTACAAATTTTGTTTTGAAACCGAGACTGTCTCCACTTCAAGATCTGACTCTTCACTAGACTCATTTTTAGCATCTGGTAAGCCGAAATGACCCTTCCATCCATGTTCAACCAAATAATTTTTAAACTTCACATCTTCCTCAAGAAGATCCTCATCACTCATTGAAGGCACAAAAATAAATACAACTAAAACACCAGCAAGACCACATATCGCAGCAATTATAAAAGTCCATCTATCTCCTAAGTTATTTTGTATAGGTGTAAACGTTAGTGTCCCAATAACGGCACCGACTTTTCCGATAGCTGCAGAAAAACCGTAAAAAGTTCCTCTGATAGGCGAAGCATAAAGTTCAGAGGATATCAATCCCATACAGTTTCCAGGTCCAAAATTACCAGATGACTGCATTAACCCATAAAACACAACAAAAAGAGGTATGATTCTTTTGATTTTTGTATATCCGCAACCAACTATAAGACCAAACACGATATATCCCATGAAACCACCAATAAGAGTATATTTTCTCCCAATTAAATGTAATGCAAATGCACCCAAGAAGACACCAGGAAGAGCGATAGTCGTCAAAAGAAGATTCCATTCAGCAATCCTCTCAATAGAAGGACTCTCACCTAAAATCAGCAGAATAATTCCTGAAGAGAAAACCCCATTCGGAAACGTAACGAAATCGTAAAGAAACCATGCCACACAGGTACCTATTAATCTCTTCCAGTAGTATCTCACAGCAAGAATATAAGGAACCGTTTGCTTGACGATAGCATTTTGCTTGTATAGAACTGACGTAGCCATCCTATAACGAAAATAAAACACAGAAAGAGGAAAAAATGCACCGATTGCAAACATCGTTCTCCAAATAGCATTAAGATTTTTTGTTATCTGGTAAACAATTAAGAAAATACAGAGGGCAAGAGGGCCACCGAAAGATAAGGGAAAATTAGTCACCAAAACGAATACCATTCCTCTTCTTTTGACAGATTCATTAGCAGCTTCACTTGCTGACACTGAAGATGAAGGATACTCAGCTCCTATCCCAAAACCAGTAACTCCTCTAGATATAATCAACATCCATAATAATCCCTGAATACTTCTGCCATGAGCAGCAGCACACATTATAGTTCCCAATATTAAAAAAAGAGTTGCAGCAACAATAGACCATTTCCTTCCCAAATAATCAGCTGCGAGCCCCATTAGAACTTGCCCAAAAATAGTACCAACAGTAGATGAATAAGACAATTTTGTCTTCATACCAGAGGTGTACTCCACTGGGTATTTTTTTGTAAGCACAATGTTTAACATAGTCATGACGTTGTTCTGATAACCATCGGAGATTAAAGCGAAACCTGAACAAAGAATCGTAAGAGCTTCAACAATTGTAATTTTTCTTTTTAACCTATTGTCCCTTTTTTCTTTATCATACTTGTATTTATGATCATCTGTATGAACGTCAGAGCTCACAGACAGCTCTTGTATGATATCAGGTTGTTTCTCGTTAGTATTTGCCATATTGAACTTAAGGGTAACTGCGACTGAAATAAAAAGTCACTTTGTTTAAGTTTGACAACTAGTCGTTCTTTGCAAGATTCTTACTCTGATTACGCCTGCAAGTGTCGCTTACGAGCTGATTCAAACTGAAACCTGTCGTCTGACTCCGCACCAATAAATGTCTTTTTTCCTATTCGGGATGTGGTACGGCTTTAAGTCGTATATCACAATGCGGATAAGTCTTAAAAACCTGTGAAGCACACTTAATTATTGGATCATATAGCTCAACCCAGATGTCTTGAAATCGAGTTAAGTATGGTTCACTGAATCTGACTTTGCCTATTGAGTCACTTCAATATAACAGAAACTGTGGATAATATTTGATCTTGATCAATAAAGTTATTATCAACTAAAGCCAATCTTAGAGGTCTTCAGATGCTGGAAAGCATCATCATGATGGGATATCTCATAGTCTATATATATAACTTCGCTTCGTCCATCTTCGACATTTGAACGGCTCCTTCAAGGAAAAGAAAAAAAAAAAAGAACGTGTAGTTAGACCCACGTGTGACAGCCAGTTCATATTTTTGATAAGCCGAATTGGCCGGTGCAGCCACTCGAGCCAATAAAATACTAATTTACAACAACTTGCGAGTAAAGCTATATTAGCTGCATATGATTGATTGCAAGGTGGAGTATTCAAGATCTAATTCCGTTTAGAGATCGGCGGTATTACATTCACCTCTCACACTGTGTAACTTAACATGAACATTCACTAAATCAGTTAGTCAACATGAACTCCTTCGGGACGGTGCTTGATTGCCGTTGGAATTACACTCTCATGTTTTGCTGATGAATAAATCTCTCTCTATCTCGGCACCACATGTGGGTCACAAGCGTGACACAGTGGCACTATATGATGCATAATTATAGCATCCCTAGTGTTTCCATACGGTACATAGCTAACTTCGTGCGATGACTTTGTCACGATCTGATAACCCTCTTTAATTTGTGTGTAAATTCTTTTTTTTTTCATAACTCTCATCTAATGTAAAAGAAGCTTATAGATCTTTGATTTTCATCCCTTTCCCATATCTAATTTTAAGCGACTAGCTGTTTTTTCTCATCCTAATGTATGAGCAGGGTTGGGACGAAATGAAATAAAAAGCGCTGATTAGAGTGTTGAAAACATATCGAACCGATGATGAGCCTACTAGGAACTAGTGTTTTGTAAGCAGCCTTGACATTGAATGTCATACGAAGAATCGAATTGCTCGTTGATGACATGATCAGTGAGCGATAGAGAGCAATGTAGATGCGTGTCGCTACCTAGAACCTATCGGTACTCGAATCCTAAATTTTCTCAAATTTCTCCACAAATTAGTGGCGTGGCATATTAAGTCTGACTCATATGAAAGACAGTACTTGAAAATTCTCTGCCCATCTCTATATTTCAAATTCAACTGCACTTAAATATCGAGCGTCCGATCAGAACTCCAAAACCTCTACTATGCCTATGTTGAAAGATCCATCTATAAAATATAAGCCTTTTAAGCCAGTTCATATACCCAATAGACAATGGCCAGGCAAGACAATAGAGAAAGCACCTAGATGGCTTTCTACTGATTTGAGAGACGGAAATCAATCCTTACCTGATCCGATGTCTATTGACGAAAAGAAACTTTACTTTAAAAAGCTCGTGGAAATTGGCTATAAAGAGATTGAGGTTGCTTTCCCATCAGCTTCACAGATTGATTTTGATTTTACCAGATTTGCTGTTGAGACTGCTCCTAGTGATGTTTCAATCCAAGTTCTAAGTCCTTGTAGAGAGGATTTGATCAAGAAGACAGTTGAGGCTGTAAAAGGCGCTAAAAGAGCCACGATTCACATCTACTTGGCTGTTTCGGAGTGTTTTAGAAATGTAGTTTTCGGAATGACCGAAGAAAGGTCTCTCGAGTTGGCAGTGAAATGTACTAAATTGGTCAGGTCACTTACTAAGGATGATCCATCTTGCAAAAATACTATCTGGGATTTTGAATTTTCACCTGAAACCTTCTCTGATACCAGTGTTGAATTTTCTGTGAAAATATGTGAAGCTGTTAAGAAGACTTGGGAACCAAGTGAAGAGAGACCAGTCATTTTCAATTTGCCTGCTACTGTTGAAATGAGTACACCTAATGTTTATGCTGACCAGATCGAGTATTTTTCCACTCACATTTCGGAGCGTGAAAAAGTCTGTGTTTCTTTACATCCCCATAATGACAGAGGGTGTGCTGTAGCTGCAGCAGAGTTGGGTCAATTAGCAGGAGCAGACAGGATTGAAGGATGTTTGTTTGGTAATGGCGAAAGGACTGGTAATGTCGATTTGGTAACTTTGGCTTTGAACTTATACACACAAGGAATCTCACCATTAATTGACTTTTCTGATATCACAACTGTCATTGATATAGTGGAGAGATGTAATAAAATACCAGTTCATGCAAGAACTCCGTATGGTGGCTCATTAGTGGTCTGTGCATTTTCAGGATCTCATCAAGATGCCATCAAAAAGGGGTTTGCATCATACGACGCGCAAATACATAAGTCAGGAGGCAAGGATGTTAGCTGGAAATTGCCTTATCTACCATTGGATCCACAAGACATTGGAAGAACCTATGAGGCTATCATCAGAGTTAACTCTCAATCAGGGAAAGGAGGCTCGGCTTGGGTTATCTTAAAGAACCTCGAGTTGGATTTACCCAGAGGCTTGCAAGTAGCTTACTCAAAGGTTGTACAGAAACATGCTGAACGTCATTCTCGGGAACTTACCAATTTGGAATTATGTGATTTGTTCAAGAAAGAGTACTTCATTGAGTATGGATCTGAGCTCAAAGACGCGCCTTTCAAGTTGGTTGACTATTCTCTTTCGAGATCACAAAATGCACTGAGAACACTTGAGGCGGAAATTATTTTGAATAAGAAGTATGTTAAGCTAGTAGGAGAGGGGAATGGTCCAATATCTGCCTTCCTTGACGGGGTTAACAAGTATCTTGAAACCAAACTTCAGGTAAAAAACTATCATGAGCATTCTTTAGGAAAAGACAGTAATGCCAAGGCTGCCACATATATAGAGGTTGATACCCATGAAAGCAAGACTCAATGGGGTGTCGGTATTAATGAAGATGTTTCTCAAGCATCTTTTTTGGCTATAATTTCAATCTTGAATCTGTTGAACAGAGACTCGATTATCAAGATTGACTAAGTAACTTGAGTTTACAGACTGTTTATTTAGCTCTAAAATATGAAAATAAAAGCCATTTATCATCATTGTTATTACTGTTTAGATATAGGACCAATTGTTGTTTTCGCACTTTATATCCAATGTAGGTAATCAATTTGAATTTCAATTTCAGAGGCATTACTCTATTTAAACAGCCTCTAGTTATAATCTAGATGTCAAAGGAGAATAATCAGAATATTGCAGAGGCTTATAAACAGATAAGCCAAGCTGAACAGCAAGCAGATCAGCTTGAAAAAATGTTGGTATCCTTAGATAATAAAATGGACGCTATAATACAAGAAGTAGAGAAAGATAAGAAAGAAGAGCAAAAAACTTGAATTGTTTTACATTCTTAGGTTACAATTTAGTAATCTATAAATCTTGACTATTGAAGCGTTTAACCAATTCAGTCTCAGTCAAAAATTCCGGTTCATCTGTCGGTTCAAATGGATTAACAGGTGAATGAGGATTGATAATATATTCGTTAGTGTCATTATTGCTGTTAAGTTTACTTATATCCACTCTGGCGGCTTTTCCTCCTTCCAACCACCACTTGGCTATCTCCGAGCTAGGAGGCGGAAGTGACTTCTCATCGTTCGCCATGAATGATAGGTTCTGCTTTGTAAAAAACATATCACCACCATATTTCTTTCTATAATTTTCGTACAAAGTTTGCAATATCTTCTCCTTAATAGGTTCATTAATAAAGCTTACGGAACATGTGAATAAACCGTAAACAGGTCTGTGATCTGAAAAAGTCAAGGATGGAGCAGAATGATACAGTAGTTGTTTTAGTAATTTATTTCTTGATAGGCTTAAAATCCTATCAGTCCATGCAGGTACTCTTTGTTTTTCACTCGTATCGTAATCGGAAGTACCATTGTCAAATTTATAAGTCGGTCTAAACTGAATTTCCTTTTCGTCAAAGAAAGGAAATGTCTCACCATTTGCCATCTGTTTATTTAATTGATCGAATTCAAACAATTTTGAAAACTCATGCTTTTCTATCATAGGTTTCACGGTATCGTATGTTAAATCGATTCTGAAATTGAAATCTCCTAACCAAATGACTGCATCATGATCCCTTATCCTTCTATTCTTGGAAAACTTTAATCCCTTGGCCAATGTCTTATAGTTTTGGTGTCGTTCATCAACATTGTTTAATCCAGCTGCTAAATGTGAGGATACAAAGCATATATTAGTATCATAATAATTAAGTCTGACAGCAACTCCACCTTTATTAGCGCTCATACCTCCCAATCCAGTTTTCTTAAATGAACCTTCGACATTAGATACACTTCCCAACTTCAGGTCATCCACATACAACAATAATGCTATTCCACCTAGCTGACCACTCCACAAAGAAACGTATTTCCTATTTCCGTGGTTATTCAACGTTCCTTCTATTTTTCTTTCCCAAAAAATTCTATTAGTTGCGTCAACATTGACCATCTGAGAAGCATTCAACTCGACTATCTCTTGTATTCCAATGAAAACTAAATCGTATTCATGCAGCTCTGCTTCATGCGGAAATAGCCAATTTTTGATAGATCCATGATAACAGGATCCATTGACATTGAAAGTACTCGAATATATTAAAATTTCTTGATTCGACGTAAAATCCTTTGCCTTTTTTTCAAGCTCCAGTTGTACGTAGCTGTGCATCGGGTTATAAAATGTCAAAGTCATTTGATCCTGTATTCTTCCTAGCAACTTGAACATCGCTACTTCATTAAGTTTGCTGTCTCCTCCCGATAGATACTTCTTTGGTATATAATGTGCTAATCCTTTGTTAGATGACCCAGCATCATGTAATTTCGACGAATTGGATTGGAAGTTAATTGTTAAATATGACAAACACTCCTCGTTTTCTTCCCATAGTTTAGCATGTTTATTAAATAGATCATGATCCAAATGCGCTCCAACATCTCTGAATGCCAATTCTATTACTAATTGCGTGATGACTTTTGACAAGTAATTAGCCTTCCCTAAAGAATCGAAAGAATTAATTCTAAAAACACCCAATTGTCTACCAGTGAAAACCGTATGATCATAATCATAAAATGTTGCACTATAATTTATCACAGAATCAACTAAGGCTGGTATCACCTCGTGAGGTTGCGTACTCGAGTAACCTAGTCTTCTTATTGTTGACATCGCAATAGGAATGTTTCTACTGGGGAGTTGATAACTCATCATTGTTCCTGGTCCATCAGTGTGGTCAGTACTTTCGCCCTTTTTCCGATTAAAATATGATATATGCTCATTAAACTTTTGGTTTAGTTCCCCCTTATAAGACTTGGAATCCTGAGACAATGAATTGATAATGTAAACATCACCATATTGAAAAACAAGCCTGTCAAAATGTCTAGCAAAAGCATACTGGGATGCCTCAAATGATCTAGGAAATATTATGCTCCCTTTCCTACCAGAGAGAAGTTTCGAGTGATTCTCTAAATGCCAATAAATTGGAACATTGCCACGTATTGTAACGTAAGAGAAGCACTTTTTTTCAGTGTATATTATCACTTCTGATTCAGCAAAATTGGAGACCGCCCCTGTGTCATCACATCCCCAGTTACCAAATAGTGGGCCATTTTTTAAACATGACTGCTTAGTTATGAGTGTCAATAAAGCTTCTTCATTATCCACCATTGTGTTTATTGTCTTTGCATAACCTCTCGTAATCGTAACCAAGAATCCACATCTGTCAAATGTCTGCCTTTCGAGTGGTGATAAAGTATTCCGAAAGTCGATAAGTTGTGAGCTCATGTATGAGTTCCACAAGAATTGTTTCTGATACGGTAAGTCAGCAACTAATAAGTATTCAGAATTACTGCTGAATCCCCTCTCTTGGACAGACGAGCATATATCGAAATCTCGAGAATAGAAAAAGGCTCCCAGGGTCAATAACTTACGTACAGAATCGCCAGGAATTTGCTTAAAGTCTCGCGATTGAGGCAACTGATGTATGTGATGATGATGATGATGATGATGATGATGATGATAAAGATGATGATGGAGTGACAGATCCATTGCTGTTGCGATGTCTTCTTCAGATTGCTTGTTAATCAAACTGTCATACTTATCATTATTTAAACAGTAGAAATTAACATTCGAAATTACTTTTATGTTCTCTCCAAGCTTTGGGGAAGCAACTCTATAGTCACCAGTTATGAAACCTAAGTAAATGTTCTCTTGTAAACTCAAAAGTCCCAAGAATCCAAGTAGTGGCTTATTTTGTCTTGCATGTGGTGTAATATCTCTATACTTAGAAAGCTCCAAAAGGTCACAGCTTATAAATTCAACAATTACATTCTGCTGAGGATTACTTCCACTGGATTGCTTTGAAGTACTCTTATCGGCTCTCTGAACGTTCAGATTGGAATTAGTGTTTTTATATTGAGGAAAAGGGTGTCTCAATACTAGTGCATAATTGTTTTCCGTAATAAAGAACGTTCTTGGATTCTCATTGAGATACAATCTCATTTTAAGAGTAAGTCCTCAACAGTCCTATAATTAGAACACCTATTGCTGCCGATTGTGTGTAAAGTAAGTAAAAAGTACCGTGTTATTAGTATACAAATTTTTATTTTTTTATTGTTATCTGCCTAGATTTCCTAGATTTGCGACATCTGTCAAATACTGAGCTGAACATTTTTAGTAATGCAACGATACATATATAGAACCACGCCCACCACGTCACAATGTTACAGATTGCTTACTATAGAACGAAGAATTTTTTATATTCGAAAAAAAAATTACACTAACACTCTTATTTCTGCTAGTCTTCCATACAGAAATAAGTATCTTTCTTATATTTGTACTTCAGTTATTTGAAGTGAACCTAAGATAGAACTCAATATGCTTTCTTTGACTTTTTTTGTTTCAAATGAGATTCTGGGATCCAACTTTTGTCAATAGGCTTGGAACCAGTCGTCTTTGCCTTAGAACTAGACTTAGTTTTTTGAGATTTTAGAGAACTTGAGGAATCCAACAAAGAACCACCCCATATAGAATAAGCAGCATAACCAAGGCCAGCAAATGAGACCAAGAGAAGAGCTTCAAGAACTAACAATTGTGGATTGAAAAGAGATATTGGTACATCGTCCACGGTAGTTAATTGGCCCCTGGCTTGGATTTGCTTCAACTCTCCATCAATGACAACATAAACAACCGGAGTCAAAAGATAACTATCAGGAAGCAAATTCAATTCAATTTTTTGATCGAACGAATGAGAATCTCCCGGATTCAACGTAACTGGATTGATGGAACCGACCGACAAATTTGTTCTAATCTCGTAGGAATTCGTATCACGGAATGCGCCTCCAACGCCAACAAGAGAAATCTCAATTTGATCATTGTTGGTTACAGTATATTCTAAAGTAGTAATATGCTCGTTGGTTAGCTCTGCCACATCCGTGTTGGAGATATCAGGAAACTCTTTGATCTTGTAGTCGACAAAAAAATTTACTTTAGTTGCTTCATCGCCAGAAACATTCGCTGATACACACATAAACAATGCTGAAGCAGATAAAAGGACATTCAATAATTTCATGATTATTATAACTTATTTTCAAGAACCTTTCTTTCTATTCATTCGTAAATTTGATTCGTTTCATGGACAGTTTTCGAGCCTCCGCGTAAAAATTTCAGTCACATGATCACCGGTATTTAGTATGTGATATATTTCGAAGTACCCTTACATAAGAGATTGATTATATCAAAGCTTTTTGGAGTAAACAGAGTATAGTAGATTATGGGATGTTTCGATGCATCTCAAATCATGGATATTCTCGATTTGTGAATTTCTCTGGGAAAGATGCTTTGAGAACTCGAGAATTAACACGTAAAGTTGAAAGAACATTTTCCGAAGTGATATCAGAAAACATAAAGGACTTACAAAGGGCTTACCGAAATGACTTTAAGTTGTTCTCTATTTTCAGTTTGGGTAATCTGAAATGGAAAAACAAAAGGCTACCTCGCTTTAAAAGGCACAGATTAAAGTTGATTATTAGAAAGAAGGATAAGGTTGCATTAGCAAATGAGTATAGAGAAGAAAGAAAACGCTTGACTGGAGACTCTATGAACAATATTGAAACTAATGAAATCATTTCGACGAATGTAGCAAAATGGTCCAGTATAGCAAATTCAAATGTGCAGCTGGATGAAAGTGGTGCAGGTTTTTCTGGTTTCTCATATTCAGCTGCGGAAATTAGGAACACATTCATGATGATTAGCACACAATTACTAAATTCTGTTATCGTCGAAATTAATTTACGAAATATTATGTCTCCACATTCAGTTAAGAACATTGATCTGTTTTTCTTTTTGAAAAGAGTTACAGATGTTACGGACCCAATGATGTTAGAGGTTTTTCAACATATGAAAGATCTCACAAAGAGTCATGAAACTGATAGTAAGGTGTCGGAAGATGACTCCAGAGTGGACAAAAGTACCACTTTTTCTCGATTTTTGCAAGACATTAAAGCATCGAATAGTTTTAATTCACTTCAGATGTACCGGTATTATTTCAATTACTTTAAAACATCACAGCATCTCAACTATGACGAAGCAGACACTTTCAAATTCGTAAAGTCATGGTATCCTATCAAATTCCGAAACCCTGAAGTAAATAACACTCAGTATATTCTTGGTTTTGATAAATGCATTCAAATTTACGAACCGTATGACGAACTCAGTCATCTTAAAGTTGCATTATCTATATCACAATTATTATTAAGGGACTCTGATTACATTCCAGATGTAAAGTTTTTTAAATACATGATAGATGCATTAGGTAAGATTGGTCTTAGAAATTACGAATCAATTATTTTCCATGGGATTCAGTCACCTAAGTATATTCGTTCGCTCCTTGGTAATCATGAGGGTAAAGCAGTGCTTACACCTACATCACCAGCTCATCTTCAAGATTTCATAGAACTTGAGCCTGGTTTTTTAGAGACGTTTATCAAGTATCAAGTCTACAGAGAGGATAAAGGAGCCTTAGTGAGGCTCCTTTCTTTTTTCAAGCTAAGAGAGGTACATGATCATGCTAAAATTTTGAATAAGTCTAATTTGGCGTCTTTAGTTTCTAAATCACGTTTTTCTAGAGGACCAAATGACGACTTCTTAGAAATTGTATTCAAGAGTGAAAAAGAGATTTTTATCCCGATAGAGTCGGTATATTCCGCTATTAAAGGGTGTATTTTACTCAAAGCATATGAATATATCGATCTCCTTGTGAACAAACTTCTAGTTTCGACGGTAGCACTACGAGACTCTAATTGTATTGCTTTGAGCTTGGGTAATGATCCCTCGAAATATTCGTCGAATGAGGCACCCTGCCTCCTTATATCCAAAAATTCAACAGCTGACTTCCTCTCGTCTGTTATTTTTACTAAAGAACTTTTTAAACTTCTCCTAAGAGCCTCTAGGGTTTCTGATGATACAGGGAGATTTATGTGGTTTGCACCACATTTGGACGCTTATTTAAGTAGAGTTGTGGAGTCTTCCAAACCTCATATTGACCTTATTAAGAGACAAGTTTCGGGTGAGCAAGACATTGATATGGGGCAATTTCAGAAGCTCGAAAATGAATCTATGATTGATACTGAATTAATTCAAGAAATCTACGAAGCCCTGTACTTCTTGGGATTAGATGGAAAACTTGCTGCTTATGACCATTTATTGGACTTCAAAAACACTTATAAAAAGTTAATTAAGATTCCTCAATTGTCTAGAAAGGATCAAGGGATGAATACCTTGCTCGAATCGGGGTTATATTTCACAGGTAACTCATGAATCTTTTTTTGTGCCTACATGGATATATCTGTAGCTTCCTGTGTATAATTTAAGATTTCAAGGCACGTAATAAAACCATTCATTTAAATTTTTTTGTACAGATCTTCCATCGAAAGAGTTGATAGCGTAGTTTAATTTATACTTGCACATTCTTCTTGTTGAAGCAGCATACGGCCCTGTACTATTATAATATATCAACGACTTAGAAGTATTTAAAGGGGATTTATAATATTGAACAAAGTAATATACGGTTCTAAATATTAATAAAAAAAGCATGAAGTTTCTAACTACTAATTTTGTTCAGTGTGCCGTCAGTTCTTGTGCAGCTCTGCAAAAATCTTTTCCTTTGCAATATAGTGATTGCCTTTTAGAGCAAACAGAACAAGAATATAACCCAGAATTTATAATGCATATGCTCTCAAGACTTGACTGGGAAGCTGTGTTAAAAGTTGCTGAAGATTTGGGACATACTAGTTTACCAGCAAGTAAACCAGAAAACCTTGATCCTATAATGGAGGAAGACCAGCCAGTGTTAAAGGATTTGCATACCCTCTTGGTGGAAACTCAAATAAAAGAAGGAAAAATGACCTGCCGAAACTGCGGTCATATCTATTACATAAAGAGCTCAGTGCCAAACTTCCTTCTTCCCCCACATTTGTGTTAACAATTTCACTTCGACATGACTCATTCTTCTATAGAGCTAATAATAAGTAGATTAAGTACATATGCTTGGAAAATGTAAATCATAACTTTAATGTCGTCCCCGAAATCAATTCTTCACACGTGATCATTCTCAGGAGTACATTTCAGTGACAGTAATATTCTCGAATACTCAGAGCAACAATTTTGAGAGTAGTAAGCATAGAAAATCCTGGCTAAAGTACACGTACAGGGCAGGGATTAAGTAAATTTTGAATCTTCTTGCTTCTGTGAATATCACTTGTTGATATTTAGTGGGCGCGTATACGTTTGGAAGTTCAAGCGATAAATTGGTGGAGCGTCTTTTTCTAGAAAGCAGGCTTTCTCAAAAGGCGGTGAAAATTTCTACACTGTTTAATGGCAGAGTTACCATAGACATTTGACTTATTGATTTGTGATTAAGAATATCTATTTGATAAAGGCGATACAATTCGCATGTTACTATAGAGTGTGCTGTGCTTTGGAATGGTGAATTTTTACAGTTCTATTTTCCATTCCAATAATCAAAATAATTCAGGTGATGCGGATAAGATCCTCGAGAAGTTTCCTCAGGGTTTAAATGATAATACTGATTTAGCACCTCCTCAGCTCTTGGATGATAATATGGTTGGGTTGAACAACAATGTTTCCAATGAAACATATGGTTCCAAGCGATCAGCTGGAAGCAGAACACATTCAAGGTCAGTTTCATTAACGAAAATATTATTCAATAAAGATGTGGATTCTCAAAATAGTGGTGAATCATGTACAGTTGATGAAGTTTCTCCGGAAGAAGTTAAAAAGCCTACTTTGAATAAGTTGAAAAGTCTTTTCAAAATTTCTCCCTCACCTAAAACCGAGAGCTCAGAGTTTGACGATGGCACACAGTATTCTCCGTCTAAGCATGGACTAAAGAACGAGAGTCTGAAACAGTTTTCGGATGTAGATGATAGAGCTGATGGTTATTCTGGTGCCACTATTTCATCACCTGGTCCACGTCTGAGAAACTGGTTAAGTAGAAAGAGATCAGTTTCTAGTCCATTGAACGACAAGGCATTATTCAATAATAAAGGAAAGCAAGAGTCTAAGCAAGTCACCAGTCTAAGCCACTCAAGCAATCTCGGTAGGGAAAAAGGGGAGTATGCTCCCAGTGTACCGATGATCACCTCGGAGCCCCCACCTGAAGAGAGCCCCATTGTGTCGTCGAACTTGTATTTTGCTCACCAAGGTTTGCCTCCTCATTTAAAATCTGCGGATTCATCAAATAGACTAAATGCAAACATGGTTGGTAACGATAATCTTTCCATTTCTTTGAGACATAATGATTCGATCCTTTCATTCAATGAAGGCTCTGTCCTTAAACCACCTAAAGCTTATCCTAATAAATATTCTAGTGATGATTCATTTCTGGAAACCTATGGTGGTGATGGGGGTGAAAATGAGACACGACATTCCAAGTTGCCTACTTCAAGTGATTGTAAGCTTTCTCCGTTTGGATCCCCAAGTAAACACCCAACCGAAAGATCTTGCGTGACGTCGGCACCTCCTCCATCTCCATTTCAGAAGACATTAAGAAGGGTCGCTTCTGCACCTTTGGTGCATATGCTTTTGAACGATTCTAAGCTGTCCCAGAATTTACAAACTGCCTCCCAAAATGAAAAGGATTTCGATATCAACAATCACATCGGTGAAATTAAGATCACTTCAAGGCCTCGGACGAGTAGTAGGGGACGTATGTACTCTAATGCTGCAACAAAGATTTCTGATGCTAAAGTCAATGAAGGCTGCTTTGATAAGCTTCGACTCCTAGGAAAGGGTGATGTTGGAAAAGTTTATTTGGTCCGTGAAAAGTTTTCCAACAAGTTATATGCAATGAAGATACTCAGTAAACAAGAAATAATAGAAAGAAATAAGATTAAAAGAGCATTAGCAGAACAGGAAATTTTAGCCACAAGCAATCATCCGTTTATTGTTACACTTTATCATTCTTTTCAATCGGATGAACATTTGTACCTATGTATGGAATATTGTATGGGTGGTGAATTTTTCAGGGCTTTGCAAACAAGAGAATCGAGATCGATTTCAGAAAATGATGCCAAATTTTACGCTGCAGAGGTCACAGCCGCTCTCGAATACCTACATATGATGGGCTTTATATATAGAGATTTGAAACCAGAAAACATTCTTTTGCATCAATCGGGTCATATTATGTTAAGTGACTTTGATTTGTCAAAACAGTCTCTGAGTAACAAGAATCCGAAGATTATACTTGGCAAATCCTCGCATGGGCTTTCAAATGGAAATAATGGTCCAAGTTTAGATACTAAAATATGCATTGACGGGTTCAGAACAAATTCGTTCGTGGGAACGGAAGAATATATTGCACCCGAAGTTATCAGAGGTAAAGGTCATACAAGTGCTGTTGATTGGTGGACATTGGGTATCTTCATTTTTGAAATGTTATATGGCATTACCCCTTTCAAGGGAAAAGACAGAAAAAAGACATTTGCCAACGTTTTAAAAAAGGATCTTAAATTTCCTGATACTCATCATGTGTCATCAAACTGCAAGAGTTTGATAAAAAATTTACTTATCAAAGATGAGGCTAAAAGGTTGGGTTCAAAAATGGGTGCATCTGAAATAAAAAATCAAGCTTTTTTTAAGAATACACAGTGGGCGTTACTTAGACATCAGAAACCGCCTATGATACCCGTTTTGAAGGCTGCTAAAAGCCAAGGGAAATATCCAAATCATGGTATGAGTGAAGATTTTGGTCTGTCCACTACATATAATGATGTTACACAGCGGACAAAAGATTTGGAAAATGATCCATTTGCAAGCTTCAGTTCGGTGACTTTGCATTATACTGAGGATGATGATAGTATAGAAAATCAGACACACAGCGACAGCTTAGAGCATACAACATATACAAGTGTATCATATACTATGACAAATAATAGCGGACGAGTGAGACTGAAGAGTTTCTTGAAAAGATAGATATTCATAGCTACAGTATTTTTTGTTATTTAAATCTGAAAATTGAAATATGAAATAAACATATGTTAGTATGTATATACCCGAACCAATTCTTTTACCTTTTTAAAAATTTTTGAAATGCATACAAAAAAACCTCGCCTAGAAAACAAGCTTAACAATTAACAAAATCAACAACCGATAATTTTACACCAGCACATTGATAAGCGACATTCTCGTCATACAAGTTGTAGAAATCACCGGATTGACATTGGTAGAATTCTGTTTGATCGCCCAATGCTAAGTAACCATCAGCAGTGACAGACCAACCTGCAGCGTAAATTGAACCAGACTGTGGTGGTGGACCATCGAATTGGAATTGTCTGTTAGAAACAATTGCACCAACTCTTCCCTTTGAATCGTTAAGAATTCCTTTGTGCAATGTCATACTTAAAGCGTTATCAGAAGCACATGCTTGAACCTTGGAGTTGTCACCACTGGTGTTTGGAGAGCTTGTTGCTTGAACTTGGCCATCACCAATTTGAGATGCTGCATTAGCAGTGGAGTTTACCTGATTCTGAATTTGACCATCACCAATCTGGTTAATGGCAGATGCTGTGGCATTTTGATGTTGAATTTGACCGTCACCGATTTGGTTGACAACTGATGCAGTTTGATGTTGAATTTGACCGTCACCGATTTGGTTGACAACTGATGCGGTTTGATGTTGAATTTGACCGTCACCAATTTGGTTAACAACTGATGCGGTTTGATGTTGAATTTGACCATCACCAATCTGATTAACTACTGATGGTGCAGCAGTTGGAGTAGGGGTCGAATAAACCAGGGATTGGGCTTGAATCTGACCATCTCCAATTTGGTTAACAGAACCATCTCTTTGTACGAAATTTCTCTTTCCGTTCCCTCCCTTTGAAGAAGGAGAAGCAGAAACAGAAGCATCGACGGTTATAATTTGAATTCCAAATTTTTGAGAATAGTCAGTTTGGGCTCCTGAAGGAGCAGAAGCACTTGGAGTAAGTGTACTCCATGGTTGTTGAGATGGAATAGTAGCAGCGAAGCCAGCACTTAGTAAAGTAGTTGTTGTAGCCAAAACACTTGAGTATTTCATTTTTCGATTTGATTTGATTAAAGATATTTCTTGATTGATCCAGTTTTGATCTGGTTGATCTGATCCATTTATATACCCCAGTCAGAGCCTACATACAGCCGGATCAGATCAGAATATCCGATAAAAATATAAACACTAAGCTTGCAAGCAGAGTTTGCTAAGACTCATTATGTGAGAGATAGGGGTTTTCGTAATAACTAAAGCAAGCTTTAGTGTCATTTCATGGCTGGTTGATGCAACAAATTATGAAAATTTTAATATTTTGCATACCATTATGCTGGCTAAGGCACACACACACTAGATAATGTGCTGGTTTATTTCCCAGAACTATGAAAGTGCGTGATCATTATAGTGAGATTTTCAGACAACTAAAAGACCATGACGTAAGGTATAATAAAGTGTTTAGTTAATGCTGGCTGCATGGCTGGCTGCGAAAGTCTATAAATAAATAGCGACATTTCAGAAACAAAAAAAAAAGAGGGTCCACTAGAATAAAAGAAAGACATTTTTGAAAACGACATTTATCCTACATATGGACTTTGACGTCTTTTGATCCGATCATGGTGTGTGTGTGATCATTTTGTGATGTGACTTTTACATAGGTCGTGTTGAGTTCATTGCCGAGACTTCAGTGGGGCGGGGGAGGGTGGTATCCTTACCCGTCTACCACGCATATCCTAGACATTGCACTCACATGCAGCATTGACATGGAGTCCTACTGAAAAGCGCAAATCGTAATACTGTACATAAGAAGGACTCCACTACGGCATTCGTTCGTTTCCACTGCATTGCTTGAATCTATTTGGCTCGCTCGCTGCACATGTAAGTAGACTGAAAGTTTGCAGCTTAAAGATTTGATTATGTCAGTAATATTATGCTTTAACCCCTTTACTTGATTGCATGTAGAGCCAGTTATTAATTTTGTGAGTGGTATGATTCTTGTAGATTCAAAGCCTACTCCGTCGGCATTCTTATAATACACTAAGATAGACACTGTAAAAATACCAAAGATTTCTTAGATTTTAACTCTTTTGCATAACAGTATTTTTATCTATCTTTTTTCTTTTTCCTTCTTTTCACTCAACTAGATCTCTCCATCACAGTCTTCAACCCTATTAGCTCCCGAGGAACATTAAGTCTTAATTACTCTGCAAGGTAAATGCAACACTGGTGTCATTGGGTAAACATTTTCCTATAGCCTTAAAAGTAGGGAATAATTATATGTAGACATAGTGAGGACCCTGGAAGCCTTATCTGTCCGGTGTTGTTTAACCTCGCTTGTCTCCGATGAATACATTGAAACTGACTGCCTGCGTCGGTTTTATCTAGTGCTCTAACTACTATGCAGTGTTGGCAAAACTCGATGCACGAGGTGTACTCCTATACAAATTAGAAAATACGAATTCAAAGTACCGGGAAACCGCCCTAGACTTCATTCTTGTATAGATAATAGTTTGACAAATTGTCGAGACTAAGATCTACATCACGTATCAGGGTTCTTTGTATTTTTAACACCACTAATGTGGGCTGCTTTGAGCCTGTATATACTGTACTCAATCGCGTTTCCCCGATCACTATACAGTGCATGTTTATCGTTCTGGACACAAGCAACCATGTTTGAGTAAGTTGCCTTGAATCCGCTAGGAACAGATATAATTGGGCGCATTTTTTTTCTTTCCCTTTTTTAAAGGAATTCACTTCTCAGTAGTACCTATTGAGTTTACAACGAGGTTGAGTTATGATTCATCAATGTTCGTGTTGAGCAGCTGTCTTCCTGGGACAGCGGATATTAATACGTTATCGGCGAGAAAAACCGATTGTAGCCGAAATATTATGTTCTATTACTATGCATGCTGTAGGCGGGGCTTCTAATCTAGCATACCATGCTGCAAGCGAACCTGAAGTGGGAATTAAGGATGGTGGCCAGACGTAGACATTGTATTAGAGGAGAGAAGCGGTGAAAGTAAAACGACCATTAGGTTTTCTAAAGGCGAAGCATAAAGCTGAATGCTACCATTAGCATACACAATTAAAGTGTAAAGGGAAGTTTCTCTCGAGTACTGTCATACGACTACCTCCAGATCTGAATCTTTGACAGTTTTGGATACTGATTCTAAAAGAACTAGCGCCACAAAATAACATAAAGAGCAGTCTGATAAAAGTGTGTTGAAATACAGCAGATACTAATGCAAAACTATCCTGTTACTCCTCTAACTAAGTAAGGAATCTTGATTTTTGATAGACTATTTATTTAACAAGAAATAACTAGTCATAGGTTTACTGTTAGCGATTTTTTATTTTCAAGATACCAAGAAATAAGACTATACTCAGAGTTATAGGATAACTTTTATCACTTCTTGGGGATTATTAAAACGCTAATAAACTTTATTTGAAAGTCAACAAAACTGGATAACAAGAGCACCAACTTTTTTGTTTTCAGTTGTCGGCCAAACGGCCACTCGGCCACCATAGTGAAGAGAAAATAAGGTTAACAACAGCTATTTAGTCTCACTGTTCAAATAAAATCAACATTAACTAGGATAAAGACTAAATTTGTGAGCTAATATATTTGGAGCTGATTGATCTTCGAGCAAACTAGCTTGAAGAAAATAATTGCTGGTCTTTCCATTACTAATCGTCATTTCTCGATTGAATACCCAAAACCTTTGACTTTGGTTTTTATTTCTCTAAAAATCGCTTTGAATATCAAGTCTTATAAAGTAAGGAATATTCTCCTTACTTTAATTCAGTAAGATATCATTATTAGACAAAATTCTTCCCGAATCGGGAAATGTCATTCGAAGATAATCGTGATGAGGAATCCAGTAAAGCTCCAGAAACACATTATCAAAGTATGGGATTAATTATTTTGCCAGGAATGGAAACAACTCGTCGTAATGCTGCTGCAAAAAAAAATCCGTCTTTACAAACAAAACTATGGAGATCAAATCAACAGGTCAATGATCAGCCTCAGTCACATGCAGCTAGCTTGGGTACTAGGCGAGGTTCTGAAATGTATATTCCAAAACAGGATGATGTGTTTTACGGTAATTTCCCGACACAAATTGGCCAATCTTCACAAAGTATTTCGGAACCTTATCCTTTCCCACACGTTAACAACCTCAACTCTTATGCTTATAATCAATCAGTGAGTAATACAAGTTCAATTAGTCAGCCAGCACTTGGTCAACCATCTCATCAACAAACACTGCAAACTCGTCAACTTCCAATGTATCTGCAAGTCAGGCTGCATTCAGACATTTCACTGCTGGGTCAAAATCTGGGACATCATATTCAGTTCCCAGTACGAACACAACAAGGTGAATCACATCTGCAACCATTCCAATCTTCGCAAGAAGGCTTAATGAATTTTGATGTGGTACATCCAAGTGGTTCCCGATCTCAAAGTGCACAATCTCAGTTTTCACGAAGAGGATTCAGTCATCCGAGGCTATCCGGTACTCAGTATCTGCATTTCCCCCAGTCCCTGCAAGTTCCGCATTCTTTCTTATTACCACCTCATACCTCAACAGTGTCCCTGGTGTCACAGCCTCTTCAGCTGCCTTATATGCTTTACCCTCAAGTAGGTGCAATTGAAGGACCATATGAGAGACATCAACAACAACAACAACTGCAGCAAGCGGTTCCTTATTCCTTACATCTAAGCAATAGTGAACCTTATGGCTCTCCTAACGTGGGTGTACCTAATATAATGACGTTGCAAAATTCTGTAGAAACAGGAATGCCACCAATTCCAAACGACCAGTTGGATTTTGGAGATGTCCACTCTATGAACTCTTCTAAGTGTTCAAATAACCACAGAGGTGATCAGTTGCAATTGGAATCTTCATCTCTTAACTTGAAGCAATCGACTGCTGGTATTTTAGATATGACTCCTGCAACTGCGAAGAGGAATAGATGCACAATTTGTAACAAGCAGTTTCGGAGGCCCTCGTCTTTAAAAACACATTATTACTCACACACTGGGGAGAAAATTTTCAAGTGTCCGTGGAAGAAATGCGGGAAGTTATTCTCTGTTAAATCCAATATGACGAGGCACTACAAACTACATGAAAGAGATCAGAAATTGGAGAGTGCACATTTATTGAATCATTCCGAACAATAATTTTTTAAGTTTGAAGAGATTCTCTATCTCAAACGTTTTTTTAATTCTACTGTGGTATACGGCATAGCGTCTCAATATTTAAATATTTGTGTAGTATATCTTATTTATCAAGAATAGCCTAGACTGGTTATTTTATTCGTGCTAGCAGTCTGCGCGGCTAAAACATTGATATAATGAACAGTAATTACGAGATCTCGCTAACTTTTAGTTTTGAAGGGCGCGATATGTCAAAGCTATTGTGCTCCGTCATGTAAGAAAGGACTTTTTATATTCACAAAATATAACCAAATATAAAACAAATCTTGGTATGGTCTGATTGAAGGTAACAGATTTCCAGAAAGCAAGAGTTTTTACAGATTATTATACGTTCGAGTATTATCATCATCGACAGTTATTATTTTTTTAATGTACTGTCATGTCTTGGGTCCTTCATCATCATTCACTTATAGAAGAGTAAGATTAATGAAAAGTGATATCGTTATGGGATTAACTCACACTAATAGTTTTATTGTAGCAGAGTAACTTTACTAGGTTTTTTTTGTTAATTCGTTATATAACCTTCCGGCAATATTTGTGTTGTTTAAGCGCGATTCAAAAAGAAAAAAAAAAAAAACGAACTGTCCAACCATATTAATCACATTTTATATTCATAAAGTGCTTAAACTACCGGTAAAATATTACCACGAAATGGCAGGTCATCACGCTTTGAAATACCTAAGGCATGCCCAAGCGGTACGTCCTCATGTTGATCCACAGTTGAGATGGACTTCCAAATTATTGGGGGCGACTATGTGGTTCTACATTTTCTACAGAATTAAAGAGGATGGTCCTGTGTTATTTGGACAGAAATTACCATTCGAACATCACTAAATCCTTTAGAAAAGACTCAAATGTATCGGTTTTTACTAATGGAATTGATGTTTCATATTCCCATATAAGTATTTCATAATTGCATGTACATGTTCACAATACATAATCATTGGCTAATAAACACAAAAAAATAGATGATCTACGTAGAATTAAAGACAATATTAAATTTAAACAGGAAGTATAATATACGTAGTGATGAAAAATGGTTTATTCACTTTAAGGAGGATTAATCTGGAGTTAAGTATCATAAAGGTACTGAAATTGAAAAAAGTACATTTTCTCCATATGACCCTTGGCGTTTGACTTTATTTTTGAACGTTTTATCACGTCTTCCTTTGATCAAGCATTTATCTTCCTCGAGTCTCAGTTCTGGCCGGGAAAATAGTCTAAAAGTTATATTTCCTTTTTAAAACCCTTCAAGGTTTAAAGTTGATTCAAGGCCAATATTCATTATATTTGGTTAGCCTATTTTGGTGTTTGCATACCAAGCATTTTAGTGTCAGTCAACGCCTCTCTTTCCATGGTCATTATATGATTGTGAGCTGATTTGTGTGTGCATTAAGTAGTCATTTTAAGTCGTTTCCGTTCTGAATTTCACATTTCCTCTTTATCTGAAATTCTCGAGAATTATCAACTTTTTGGACCCTTTCTTAAAATAGTGTTCTTAAGTCAATTGGCAATTACGATGTTAGAGCCTCTGGTTAGGCTTCGTAATTCCGTAATGGAGGGTAACCTTCCCATAACAAGGCGACTTCTACTGAGGTTTCCAGAATTATGGCTAAATACTGATCCAAGCTATAAAGGTTGGAGCAATTTACATTATGCTTCGTACCATGGCCATTATTTGGTCTGCTTTTATTTGATATCTTTTATCAACAATCATGATAAGGGAATTAAAAACAACTTTGCACAATCAGATCTTTTGACCTTTGATCGCTTAACTGTTTTACATTTGGCAACCTTTAATAATCACTCTCAGACATTGCATTATCTATTACAAGAATTTCCTGGGCAAATTTGGCTTGATTTCCAAGGGGGGTCATTAAGTCAAACTCCTCTACACTTTAGCTCCATTAATGGATTTAAGGAAGGCATTAAATTGTTCCTAGAGTTTGGAGCGAAGTGGACTATTCAGGACTCTGAGGGTAATACATGTCTACATTATTGCTTCCAATACGGCCACCTTGAGTGTATTCAGGCTTTATTCCGTTTTATCTTGATCAAATATAAGTCCAGGAAAGAAGCAATTGCTGAGTTGAAGGAGTTGGAATCGATCAAAAACAACCAAGGCTGGACTTCTGTCGATTTGTCTCTCACGTTCTCTCTTGTGGATCGTTATAAGTCATTGAAGGAGGAAATGTTTGCAGATGATTATGATGCTTTGGGTTTTAAGGCATTAGCAAAATTAGAACTGGATAAAAGTTTAGCACAAATAAATACGCCTCCAATTAATGAGCTGACGACGGGGACACTGTCACCATTAGGAGAGAATAAAGTTCTTTCAAGTCCTATAGTCCCTATGTCACAAGCTTATGGAACACCTAAAGAAAGATCGGACACAAATATGTCACAGCACGTCGAGAAACAGGGACGAGCGCATTCGCTGTCACTACCTTCTACTATTGCAACAAAAATTCGTCCACAACTTGCGAGACAAAGATCACAAACTGCGAATATTGAATCTCCATACGGCATTCATGAAGCTAATGAACCTGCTCAATATTCTCCCATTTCACCAGTTTTTCAGTTTCACAAGACACCTTCCTTGAAGTCGGTCACAATATCTCCTTCAACAAAAGTAGCATCTAGTTCAGAAAGCTCTTTGAACTCAATGCATACTATCACACCCCATAATTCCCGAAGTGCTGCGGTTCCAATTGAATCGACCACCTCTGACATGTCCCAAGAGGAATCTCAAACCAATAAGATAACTCAAGAAGGGATAAAAAATTCCCCCTCTGTAAGTCCAAAGCAAACTAGTCACTACACCGTAAAGGTACCTACATCTAGAGCGCAATCACATAGTGATAGTCTGCCTCATGAAGAAACTTTACATGAAGACTACGCAGTGGCAGCTGCAATTGCAGCTTCTAATATCTCGACTCATAGTGCGAGCCCGTACAGAGACCAAGATCGTAATTCGTTTCGTGTTTTCTCGTCACAGTCTATCCTGAAAAGTCGACTGCCAGTCACTAGTACTAGATCATCCTTCAATAGTTCTCGACGACCGTCAATCTCGAATAATTCATCTTTCCGCAGAACGCATGAATTGTCGAAACAAACACTGCAAGTTTTCAATTCTGAACAGATGGCACATCCATGTTCACCGCTGGATCTGGATAAGTCATCTGAAGAACACTCAAAGAAGTCTGATGTAAATAGTATATCATTCACTAGCATTCGTTGATGTTGACAATGTACAGTCATAGTAATAAAAAGATCTGCACCTTTTAACACGTGATAACATTCAAATCTTTCCTAATGGTTAGTTGTTTCAGCTTATATTCCTCTTTGAAGTTGTTCATCTTTGGCTATGGCAGCATCTAAGAAGGTGCAGTCTTCAATCAGCAAATTCTTTGAACGTAAGCTGGCTCAGCCTAAGCATCATAAGAGCATAAAGAGGGACAATCTTCTGGAAGGAGGGCCCGAAGATGAAGATTCAGTGAAAATAATTGAACCACGAACAGAAAACTGGAGCCCTGATCGTGACCTAAACAAGCAAGATGATTTAAAGAAAAATGATAAGCAGGAATTTACTAACGAGAAAACTCCTTGGGTGTGGGCTGAAGGAAAGAGGCATATAGCTGAAGATAGAAGCGACGCGGTTTCTCAGTCATATCCAAAACTGAAAAAAAGGAAAGGACTCACGCCACTAGAAAAGCAGATCGATGATTTCAAAGAAGGGAACCATGACAAGTTATTGCTTGTTCAAGTTGGATATAAATACAAATTGTTTGGTAATGATGCGAAAGTGGGGGCATCTATTCTAAACATTTCTTTCATTGAAGACATTAATGAGTACCGCTTCTCATATTGTTCGTTTCCAATATTTAAATTACATATTAACATAAAACGACTATTAGCACATGGATTCAAGATTGGAGTCGTGAAACAGATAGAATCTGCAATCGTGAAATCAACTGAGAAAGCTCAAGGTTACGCGTCTGACGTAATGAAAAGGCAGCTTACGGGTGTATATACAAGAGGCACTTATATGGATAATGAACTAGGTTCGTCAGACACTAATGTTTCAGAAATAGAAGGTAACCCACGCTATATTGTGTGTCTTAAACTTGATGATCGAAAGAAAAGCTTTTCATTAGTGGCAGTACAGCTTGCTACAGGTGATATTGTATATGACACCCATGAAGAAAAAAACTTACACAGAATTGACGACGATCTAAGCATTCGTCTATCACAGCTTTTGCCGAGTGAACTATTAGTGATTGGCGAAAGGAGTAGGGAGCAAGAGGCACAGGTAAAGAGCTTCATTTCCAACGTTGAAAGTGGCGAAGAAGTGTCAGTCATCTATAAACAACCTTGTGATCATATGGAAGTTACTCGAAGTCTTATAGAGTACTTTGATCACATAAATGGTGGAAAAAGTGGCAATTTAGGAGAATATTACACTGTGAATTATTCACCAGCGATTCAAAATTGCTTTTTAGAGCTTATAAGGTATTTATCCGAATTCAATCTTAGCACCGTATTAAACATACCAGAAAATATCAAGTCATTTACTGATAACAAAGCTCATATGTTTCTTTCAAATGAAACTACGCGGTGTCTAGAGATTTTTAACAACTATACGGATAATGAGTCGGGGAGAGGAACATTGATAAGTTTGTTGGATCACACAAGAACCAGATTTGGCTCAAGAGTAATAAGATCCTGGATTGCTAAACCATTGGTGTGCAAAAACGAGATAGAAGAACGTCAACATGCTGTCAGTGAACTTCTGTCCTCTTTTCATAATTACATTGACTCGTTGAAAAATAAATTAGGGCAAATTGGAAAACTGATAGACCTTGAGGAGCTTCTAATAAAAGTCCACTATTCTTCTACTCAGAGTAGTAATGCTAATTGTGCAAGCAGCATCAGCAGACTGAGTATTCAAGCTATGCTAGAATGTTTTGCTGATATTCTCAAAATGGTCAAAACTTTTGAACAATCCTCTGTTTCAATCGAGTCTAATACAAGGTCGTTGTTGCTAAAAAAAATATTACGTGATCTTAGGATTGCTTCGAATTCTAAAACTGTGTTTCACTTTCAAAAAATGATCAATCCTTCATATTCTCTAGGTTTATATAGAGAATTGGAGGAGCAAAAGGTTAATTTTTTTAACAGAGATTATTTTGATTGGAATGGTATCTCCAATGAGGTGAAAACAATTGGTGAGATCGAAAAGAATATCGAGGCGACGTTGGAGGAAGTAAGAAGCTACCTTAAAAGACCTCAGTTAAAGTTTGTCACGAGTAGAAATGAGCCTTATCTTATCGAAATCAGGAATAAAGAGTCTCATTCAATCCCCTCTGATTGGGTAAAAGTTAACGGAACTGCTACCGTGTCTCGATTCAGAGGTCCCAAGACTACTGCGCTACTTAAAGAGCTTTTATTCCATAAAGAATTACTTCAATTACGATGTGACGAGGCCTTTATTGATTTCTTGGGCAAAATTAATGAAGAATACCAATATTTTCGGGCAATAACCAAAAATATAGCTTTGCTTGATTCTTTGATGTCGTTGACCGCTGCAAGTACTGTTGGTCCGACTGTAATGCCCCAAATGGTGGAAGAGCAAACCATTAATGTAATTAAGAGCCGCAATCCTATCGTTGAGAATCTCCTAAGTTCATCAGGTACCTATGTTCCAAATGATATAAATATTCATTATGACTCTAAAAGGGTGCTCGTCATAACGGGCCCAAATATGGGAGGGAAATCGAGCTATGTGAAGCAAATAGCTCTAATCGTTATCATGGCCCAAATAGGATGTCTTGTTCCATGCGAGTCAGCTACTATCGGAATTTTCGATTCAATTTTCATAAGAATGGGCGCGTCTGATAACATATTCAGACATGAGTCCACTTTCATGAGGGAAATGCTGGAATGCTCAAATATTGTCAAAGGTTTGACACCAAAGTCGTTGGTTATTTTGGATGAGATAGGACGTGGTACAGGTACTAATGATGGGATTTCATTGGCATACTCAATCTTAAGGTATTTCATAGAACATGAGTACAAGCCTTTGACACTTTTTATCACGCATTATCCATCACTTCATACATTAGAACACGAATATGAGGGTGAGGTTGAAAATTTTCACATGGGGTACATTGAAAAGCAAAAGTCCAATCGTGAGTTCCCTGAAATTATCTTTCTTTACAACTTCCAAAAAGGGGTAATGAGCAACCTGTATGGCTTAAATGTTGCTAAGTTAGCTGGTCTTCCAAATTCCATTATATTCGAAGCTCATAAAGTGGGAGAGGCTATGAAAAAGAATGCTGAATCATCTTCCAATGAACTACTTTGCTTGAAATTTGTTGATGCTTTAAAAAACTTAAAGAATAATAAAGAGCTCAGCCCAGATGATATTGGAAAGTTATTAATGGGCATCTGAAAAGATTCTTGTTGCTTAATGTGGGTTGATGACGAAACTCTAAAGCAACTAGTGATCTCGTCAGCTCTTTCTGTAAATAACAACTTTATGAACTGAGTTAACAGAAAATATCTAGCATTAGACATTGAGTATGAAAGTGTAGATAATCTTCATTGTATACAAGTTTAAAAAAGGGTCTAAAAGCTCTAGTAAGATCAAAACTATATCAATTTCTCGTAATATCATTCGACCAAGTAAAGCAGATACCTAACTTTGGAACCCGAAAAAATCCAAACACGACCTATTGAAATCAGATGCATTATCTAAGTAAATGTGGTGACCTGCATCTTCAATGACATCGAACCGTGATAGCGGTATTGTTCCATCATCATCATCATCATCATCATCATCATCATTATTACGACAGTTTAAAATTTTTTCATGGACGTGTTTTCCTCCATTTATGTTCATCCAGTCCTTATCACCGTAGAGCCATAATACCTTTAATTTAGATTCTTTAACGAATTCGGGAAATTTTCTATCGCATATTGGCATCTTCGGTAATATTTCATGGTTGATAAGTTTGGTGATGGCTAACTCTCCAGAACCTTGATATTGGTTGAATATCGCATATGAATAGTTATGCAACTTTATTATGAGATCAATTGATTGCTCACCTGTCTCTGATTTCACATTTCGAAAACGATTAAAAGACCAAAGTGACAATATTTTCGAATAAAATGGACCCAATTTCTGAAGCACTTGAAATGGTGAGACATTATACTCCCAAAGTTTTCGAAGAATTGCATTTTTAGGAAACTTAGGCTGACCAAGAGCATTCCAAACTTGAACAAGTTCATCCTCATTTTCATCACCTTGCTCTGTTACCAACTCTTTAAATGGATCACCTCCAAGCTCGTGGTAATTCAGTTGATACTTCTTTTGGTTAAGTAAGCTAATATAATTCGATTCAGTACCCATGGGGCTCACAGCAATAAAATGATCCACAATTAATGGCTCAGTATCATCGATCTTTTGGTATTGTCTGTCATACTTCATTAAATAACAACAAGACAAGTAAGCTCCCATTGAATGGGCAATTAAATGGAATCTTCTAAGATTTCTTTTTTTTCTCCAAGTTTCAATTTTATCAATAAACCAGTTTTCAACGGCGAGAAGTTGTGTAATCTCCTCCTCCTTGTCATCTATTTTCTTCAATAGTTCTTTTGGGAACTTTGGTCTTGACGAATTTCCAAAACCCACCAAATCTATAACATGAAGTCTGATTCCTGCTCTTGACTTCAATATCGGCTCGATGTTTTTAAAGAAGTAGCCTAATGCAGCCATATATCCATGAATAATGACAATATGAGTTTGATCCTCGGGTGGCACATCTTTTTCATTATTCTCCAAATAAAACTCATGGATAAACACTCCTGATTCCACTTCAGTATTGAGTAGCTCACCAATTAAAGATTTCGTCGATTCGCTCTCTTCAGAGGGAGTCTCGTCAGCTTCACATTCATTAGAATTCTCTTGTGCACTTCCCGCTGGCTTCTTGATATATATATCCTCTGTCAACATTGCTCGCAAAAGTTCGTATTCTACATTGATGTTTTTCGAATGCATAGCTTTCTTCAGCGCCTCAGAAGAAAGAAGACCAGGCGAACTAGTCCACCAATCCCTTAAAGATTCCCTCCATGAGATAGATGATTCTTTGATCCTCAGGGACAGTTCTTGAGGTATGATAACTGGTTCTGTATTTGTAGACATCTGCACATCAGATAATTCCTTATTCATCGAGTAATCGTTTAGCCTTCTATAAGCTAATTGCACATATTTCAGTATCACAAGGAAAGTCAAGGTGTTACAAATGCTTTATCTCTCCCATCTGCAAATGGGGTAATATTGAAGTCACATGACATTCCTCGGATCTCTTGACTCGTTGTTCTTACGTTATGCTGTAACAGAAAAAGGTTATGTCCATAAATCGTGAATTTAACTACTATATTATTCTATCGTAAAAATAAAAGGAGAAGCCGACTTCCAAAATTAAAGGGTTTTAATCATAAAAATTTTCGATGGACCCTGCTAAAATTGTTATTCTTTCATGATAGTCAAAACCCTATGACATCTCCATCTTCTCTAAACACACTCACCTTGGGATGAAAGAGATCCACTAATAAAACAACCAAAAAAATGTTAGATAAAATATAGTGAAAGTTTATTGTCTTCTAATTTATCGCTTAGGTAGTTCAGAGTAAGCAGGAGGCAGTCCTTGGTTTCCTGGAGCCCTCAGACTTTGTCCTTCTTCCACTGTCCCATAATTTAACGATGGCGTTGCAGAAACTAATGGCTGCTGACTTATAACACCATAAACATTAGGAGAAACTGATTTATTATTGTGGTGGTGACAATGGTGGTGATGATGTTCCACATTTACTTGGTTCTCTAAGTCACCTGCATGAATGTGGTATACTTTATAATGACGACTGTAAGGTGGATACTTTGCAATAATATACCATGAATGAATAAGACCAGGTAGATAGCCTAGAAAGCATAATGCTATATTTATAAATGAGTCACAAGAACACAATCCTCTTCTTATCCATACAGGCAATGGTGGGAATAATACCGATACAATCACCAAGATTATATCTCCTATGCATGTACAAAACGACATCTCTAAACAGATCTTTAGCTTCAAATAGTTCGAGCGGTATAATATCTCTATCTAGTTTTCCTCGCTCTTTGCCACTCATATTATCCTCGCGAAACATTACTTCTCACGTGAGAAGAATAGAATAATTCGGGTTCAACACATGTTTTTGCAAAGAGGTCAATGGTGACAAGAAAAACATAATAATATAAGAGTGTAAGTGCTAAATAAGTATTTATGTTATCTCTGACATTTCTTAATGATTCATTGAGATAGGAGACACTTCGACAATTGGTATACAGGCTAATTGAAGTAGAATGATTGCTAAGTGTGAAGTTCCATTTTTTCTCATACTGATTACCTTTCGTATGCTAGATAGGTACCATTTATCTCTATTCGAAATGACTTTTCTTACGCTGTTAACCGTGTATACTAGTAAATTCAATTGAATTTGCAACATAAAGATGATTTAGTTATGTGTTTATATACAGAACACATACCTGGTTTTCCTTGTTCTACGCCATCAACACATCTAACAACGTAATCATGTCGTCAATAAGTCTTAACGTCACTTATAAGGGATTAGCCAAAAAGATACAAGGAGAAAGAAACTGGAATGTTAGTCAGCTAGTAGAAGAAGCGTTTAAGAGATTCAATTTGGATGATGATTCCCCATTTGTTGGAGAGTTTTATCATCATGGCAAAAGAGTGGACAGCTCGTTGCCTATCAGATTGAGTGGCTTAACTAATAACTCAAAAGTGGATTTTATTTTGAAGAGTTTGGATAAAAATGATGATAATAGTGTCAATGTTAAGTTGCTGGTTTTATTCCCTGGGTCACTTGAACCAAAAATTCTTATACGGAAAGTTAACTCAAGCATAACTTTGACAGAATTGCTAGATAAGTTTGAAGTCAAAAATGACGTCAGAGCTCTAAGTACTGAGGCCCACCGTATGGAGCTATCTGGTTTAAGTTCTCGTATCGAAGAGTCAAATTTTCCACGCGTAAAACTAAGGACGTTAGTTGGCTTGGCTTCGAACGCATCTTTACGTTTAAATTACATACCGTTTGACTCCTCACATGTCAAAAAAGTGCAAGAAGACATTGTGCAAGCACAACTTTTAGCACAGAGAGAAAGAATCAGACAGCAAGAAATGAATAGAACCGAGAACAAACGGTTGGGTTCTGGTGGTTCTGATGATCCAAGTATGCAAAAGAAATTAGATAAAGTTGGTGTGTATGAAGATTCAGAAAAAGGGAAGAACCAATCTGACTACACTGATAAAAAGAGCTCGGAATATGTTGGCGACGAAGATAAGAAGGAAGATAAACCAAGAAATTCTATAAATCTTGCTACCCATCCCAATTCACAACAGACATCTGGGGTTCTTCCTGTATCAACTGAAGAGTTACATAACAAGTCATCTGAATTCAGAGACATGCTGGTATATTTGCCGTCAGAATCGCCAACAAATATATACAATAACCCTGATGATGATTATGAGATGACGGTATCACAAGCCCAAATATATCAGCAAATCATAAGACGCTCTGGTACACGTAACATCAAGCCAGCAGTAAAGGAACTTCCCAAGAGGTTCTTTATTAGGATTAGATTTCCAGATACCTCAATTTTGCAGTTGAATTTTCCCGATGGCGAGAACGTAAAGCTAGGAAGCTTGGTTAAAAGACTCGATGAACTGGTTTCACCATCTTATATAAATTACTACAACTTGAAATTCGGATACCCTCCGTTCAATAACTTAGTACTTTCATATCAGAACAATGCTAAGCATCTAATAGATTTCCCAGATTTCCATCATGAAAGAATTACTTTGATTTGGGAACCAAACAAACAGAGTAGTGAACCTTACCTTAAAAAATCTATTTTAGAAGGGGCTAAACATTCATCTGAATTACCGGAAGTAGTTTTGGAGTCCAATAGATCGGATCTACCTGAATCTGATATGAATGATAAAAAGACGTCAGCTTCAAGCTCTACTCAAAATTTAAAATCAGATTCTAAGAATGGCTCGAAGGTACCTAAGTGGTTCAGGATGAAATAATTACTCTTTTATAGCATAAACATATAATAATTCTAATAACTATAACTGGCAGTTTATCTTTCAATTAGAACTCTAAACCTTTATCGAAAAAATCTTCAATAGCATTTCCTAGCCTACGACCAGCCTCATATAATTCATTATCCGTAGAAAGAGCAGAGAATGTCAATCTTAAAAAATTGCTTCTTGGCAAACTGAAGTCCTTGTCCACAGCCATAGCAATTCCGAAAACGACATGGACACCATGTTCTAAGAATTTGTATTTCAAAAGATCAAATTTCTCCTCAAGATCAGTGTCCTTTGGAAATTTAATTTCGACGCTGGCAAACATTCCTCCATCATATAAAATAGGAATAAAGAAGCCCTTTTTATGGGCCAGTGACTCGAATATAGAATCTAACAAGACATTGCGCTTATGTGAATACGCTAACCTCATTTTTAAAATCCACTCCAAGTAGCCATGAATACCGCTAAACTTTTTCTCTAAGAGGTTTACTACTATTGCTTGCGAAACACCAGAAGGTGCCTTAATGGTAAGGTTAGAGTTAATCACTAAAGCTGTGACAACTCTTTTGTGAGCAACAATGAAGCCTAACCTTAAACCTGGTGCTATAACTTTTGAAAAGGTCTCTACTCTTATCACCCTACCATCAGTATCGAGATCAATATAAGACTTTGGAAGTTTCGATATATATTGCTCCACCAGAATTTTTTCTTTCTCAATCAAATTGATATTAGGTTTTTTGAAAGGCGCTAAATTCAAATAGCCATAAGGATCATCCTCGACAATAGCAAAATTGTGAATTCTTGCTAGATCATATATTTTTTCTCTAGTTTCTTGACTTTGTGTAGTTCCAATGGGATTCTGAAAATTAGGGATAGTATAAAAAGCTTTTGGTTTTCTCCCATTAAATTCAGGTCTTAATGTGTCCCAATTTTCTAATAAGTGGGTGATATAATTTACGTCTATATCTGGGTGTTTCTGTTCCAAATCAAACTTTACAGGCACAGGAATACCTCCAGCCGAACGGATATTCCCGACAGTAGGTAAGAAAGTGAATTCTTCAACCAATACTGGATCTCCTGGGTCAATAATGGTGTCCATGACATTGCTCAAACCTTCACCAGAACCTTTTGTAGCTAAAATATCCCAATCTGACTTAGGCAGATATATGGTAGACACTAGTTCCTTTAGAATCTTCTGAAATCCAGGCAAACCCTTTGAATCACTGTATTGTAATGCATGCTCGAGGCCCAAATATTCATCTCCGTACTTATTGATTGTAAATGATTCATTGTTTGATTTATCAGGGAAAAGACTTTTCTGATATGGGAAATTAGGTACATGGACGTCAATTTTATCAACGGGAAAAAATTCCGGATTTGGAGTCCCATGACTTAACATCAACGGCTTTGGATGAAGCTTGAAACCTTTCGGTGCATTATCTAAAACATTAGCTGTGAAATGATGATACTTTCTGGTTCTAGCTTTTTCGCTCAACAATTGTTCTGGTGAAAATTCGTTGCTAGTAGAGGAAGGTGACATAACGGAATGAATATGTAATATTTTCTAGGTAAAATTATCTTCCCTTCTTCATAAAGATTAATGAAGTTCTTTATCTTTCCTTACAATAGGCCACAATATATAGATAAGCATTTCGATTTATAATCAAGTATGTCCTGTATTTAAGTTAGAAATGCGAGAATCTATCCACAACTTTGTTTTGCATCGTGGAGTCCAGGATTATATTGTGGAGAGTGAGTTTTTTTCCTCAGTCTGCTTAATCTAGCGTAAAGCAGCCACATTGATTACGTAATTATTTAATGGAAGTTTTGTCCCTTTGGTTCTTATCATTTTACAAGCTGACTGCAAATATCGTTTGAGAACTATAGCTGAAGAGCCATAAAACCTATTATGCTTAGAATAAGATATAACAATTTATTGGAACATAATCCTTACTACATATAATTAACAATGAGTCCATAGATGAAAACTTGTGGCTGCATAATTGTTAGGTCCTGCAGCTTCGAGCGCGAGAGGATTCTCACTATGTCTTCTAATGGAAAAGCAGGCTATGTTAATCTCTACACAGAGAATATATACGATATATTATAAGCGTTGTCATTGAGTTCTTAAGATCGAATACAGACAATTTAACTTTATAGCCCTCCTTGATGTAAGTCCAAGAAAGCTTTCAATTCTTCCCCGTTACGTTTTCGACACATCAGAATAAGGTGTCCTTATATCCTCATGATATTCTTTAATAATGGAATCAACATCATCAATAGTAAGTTGACGAACATCACCCAATTTTTTAATCTTATTTGTGATCTCCTTACATTGATTGTCGGTAAAATGCAAATTAAGTTGGTCCACGCGTGATTTGATGGCATTCCAACCCGTCAACCTATTAGCAAAATGGATGTATCTTGTCAAACCAAAATCAGAAGGTTTGAGAATTTCGTAAGTTGAGGGATTTGCTAAAATTGCCTTGGCATGAATTCCTGCCTTATGAGTGAACGCACAGAATCCGGTTATTGGGTTATTGAAAGGGATATTAACTTGAACGGCTTCTGCAACTAAATTCTCCAAATCCCTTATTTTGTGTAATTTATACTTCGATAAAACGTAGTCACGATCAGCAGCGATCATACGTGCCATCAAACCGCCCAAAGGAGTAATTCCATTTCTTTCACCTATACCAAGAACAGACACGTCTATAAGTCTTGCGCCTCCCTCCAAAGCTGTATAAGCATTAGCAATAGCGCAACCAGTATCATTGTGGAAGTGACATTCAACATCACATTTAACTACCGACTTTAAGGTTCTCACTAGTTCGTACACTTGTCTTGGATTAGCACCTCCAACAGTGTCTGCAATTCCTACTCTGTTTACACCAATCTTATCAACAGTTCTATAAATGTTCAAAAGATCCACCAAATCTGATCTGAAAGAATCTTCTGAAGAGAATCTGATTTCAATACCCTTTGATTTGACAAACTCAATGACTTCTATTGCTGATTGAGCAATATAGTTCATATCTTTGCCATGTGAATATTGTCTCAAGAATTGAGAAGTGCCAATGACGACATCGACTCCATCCACGCCTGTATCAACAGCAACTTTTGCATCGTCCATATGACATCTGATGTGTGTTAAAATCTTCGCGTTCAATCCAAGTTTGCAAATTGCTTCACAATCTCTCCTACTTTGTTCAGAAGCCACTGGAGAGGTTAATTCAATGTAGTCGACACCAAACTCATCTAATGCCTTGGCTATCTCAATCTTCGTTTCGGTTGAAAAAAAAGCATTTGCAAATTGCTCCCCCTCTCTCAACGTACTCTCAATAAGTTGAAAATTTGAAACATTCGATAAATAATCAGCGGGATTAGGACCATAAGGATTGGCGTTTATTACTTGGCTTGATTTATGAGCATCTTCGCTAACCTTTCTAAAACCCACAGGATCTGACATAGTAGCTCTGATTAGGTCGATTATTTCACTACACGTTTATGTATTATAAGAAAATGGCGAAAAAAATATTATCTAAGTAATTTATAAATTTGAGCTCATCTTAACTGTTGGTGTTTATGTAATCGTGACGTTTATGAAAAAAATTAGTCCTCATACAGCTAATGATAATATTCGATAACGCGAACTTTACAACCATTTTTCCTATTAGCACACCGATATTGTATTTTATTAGGTTACATATGTACATTCAAAACGCTTAACCCAACGCTAGTTTGATTGGAACTAGCATTGTATCTGAACCCCTTGTAGTTGGATGCTGCCTGTACTCGTTGCGAAGGCACCTGACTACTTTGCGGTTCTTGTCTGCAAAGTTGTCGATAATGGTGAACTGAAGAATTGCTTTCTCGTTCTCTGTGAAGTCCAGGTTCATGCTGATCATGATGTATATACGGTTGTTTCATCTCTTGTGTTTGAGCTTCCACTCTATTATGCTCCCTTCGTCTTTCGAATTCTTGTTGTCTTTGTTCCTGTTGTCTTTTCAATTCCTGTTGTATTCCTCGTTCTCTTTCAAGTTTTCTTTGTCTTTCCAGCTCTTTCACAAGCCTTTCCTCGGCTTCCTTTCTCCTCTTTTCTTTCCTCATTCGCTTCTGTAGAGCAAGAGCACGTTCACATTCTTCTTGAAGCCTAAGATCACGTCTTCTAACAAGTTCAAGTTCTTTCTGATGTTGATAATGCTCAAGTTCCCTCTGCGTTTGCGTAACTCGTCTCTCATCTTCTCTTATAAGTCTTTGGTTTTCTCTTTGAAGTCGCTGACTTTCAACTTCACTCTCTCTGTTCAAACGTTCCTGCGCTCTCAGTTTTTGTTTTTGTTTTTGATCCTTACGGAATCTCCTAATCTCTTCATGAGGCTCAATTAAATCTCTTTCTGTAAATTCTCTAACTTGTTCCATAGGATGACCCTGATATCTATCCAGCTGTCCCTCGTACATTCTGCTTCCTCCTTCTCTATCTCTTGGCATCATCAACTCCCAATCTCTGTCATTATCATGAAATCCATAACCTTCAAATACTCTTTCATGTCCACGGTCTTTTGATGTCTGCAGAAAATCCTGTCTTGGTTGGATCTCTTGCCGATTATCCAAATAATATTCGCTGCTTTCATTTAATCCCTGATATTCATTCAATATTTGACTTCTGTTAATATCCTCTTGTGGAGAACTAAGGTAATTTTCTCTATCGCCTTGAGATGCTTGTGTACGAAGAAGCGACATCTGCAGTTGTGAGAAACTCTCACTAGAACTGGAGGCATTGTAGCGAAACCCCTCATAAGAATTTGCCACATTGGTCTGTGAGCTTGACCCTTCTAAAAGAGACAAGTATATAGCATGTTGTGTTTCTTGCTCTTCATTCAGGAGCAGAACATTCTCGTTTCCTCCATACTGAAGATCAAGGATTCTCTGCTGTTGGTCTATCTGCTGGTACTCAGACTGTGAGTCGACTATTAAATCGGGTATTATTTTATCGTATTCTTTATCATCAACGTGATGGATATGCCAAAGATTTATCGTCTCTGGAACTAGATTTAATTTTTCTAATTCTAAAATACCTTGTTGTAAAAAGATTTCATTTTTAACTAAGGATTTGTTAACACGTAAAACTGGAGCAAATCTGGGATCAAAAGATATTAAATCAACATGTTTATGTAGTCTTGCTTTATATGGTGGGATCAAGTCATCCACTGGAAATATATCATATTCATCCAATGGAGGATGTAAATCATCTATTCGGTAGTTTGTTATTCCTCCTCTTCTATATACTCCTTCTTCTTCTTCATTATCTCCTTCATTTTGCTCAACGGATAATGGCAGATTATTTTCCCTTACTGGTGGAATTGGTGTTGAGTCAGCACTAGACTCCTCCTCTTCTAGAGGTGTTGGTACTTCTGACACTTCTGAGCTCATCGTCGTCCACGAATTAAACCTAGATGGACTGAATATTTTTGGAGTATTATATACTCTACTATTAGGTATATAATCATTTTGAACTAGATCTGAACTTGTTAAGCCTGATTCATTAGCCTGGTTGGTTAGCCTAGTTTTAGTCCTAGATGTGAGCCCCGGTCCCCTAACACTCTCCGAAGGTTCTTTCCTTCGTTGTTTTACTTTCCCGAACATTTCTTACCGACATCAACAAAAAGATGTGCTTAGCCTTCACCAGCAATAAATATTCAAAAATATTGTTATATATATAGTGATCTTAGTGGAGTTACTAAATTGGGCGACATATTACAAGAAGCCTATTTGGGACATCCTCAGCTGGCAATTTGGAGATAATCGTCTGTTTATATGTAGGAATACATTTAGTATTTTTTACACAAAATTGTAAGCGGCTCGACAAAGCAAGTCGCCTTCAAGTCAGAGATCTATTTGAGTCTATGGTGCCGTAGGATCGCTATATCTCTGTTATGAAATTTAATATTGCCATTAAAAAGTATGTGAGATGACCGAGATTTTTGAACTTACTTATGACAAAGGTAGAATATAAACCTACAAAAAGAATTTAGCGTCGCAAAGGTCTTAATATAAAGACCTTGAAATAGAATAATTTGAAGCCCCTGTGTGGAAAAAAACATGGGTTCTTCGATATTGCTTTGAAATGTCTCTTGAAATCTTAGTCAGTAGCCATACCTACCACTTATATTTGGTAGTATATGTAAGAAGAGGCTCTACAAAGATCTATGTTTAAAATAATTGTCGGGATTTAACTATCCTATGACATATACTACCCTGTTTCTCAATATATAATTCAATATTGAGTATTCATTTCGATGAAATAATCGAAAACAAACAAATAACTTTAACTTTACCAGCTAATTAATTCCCTGTCCAATTATCTTAATCAATCCTTTTTAAGATTTTTGATTTCGGATTCCAACTTACTAATAGCATCCTTTTGCTTGTCCAACCTTTCCTTCAAAGCCTTCAATTGTTCTTTTTCTTGTTGTTTGATGTACACGTTTTCTTGGGCTCTCTCTTTTTCACTGAAAGAGTCGTTGGCATTATTAATAGCCCCTTCAGTTGCTGCCACTCTCGTAACTGAGAAGGCTCTCAAAGAAGTTTTCATAGTCTGTTTAGATAACTGGGACAACATTGTTGATTTTAATCACTTTCTTTCTCAATTGATGGATTGATTCACTTTTAAAAGAGTGCTGTTAGAGAGTCACACCTCACAGGGGAGCGAAGGATCCCATTTCTTATATACCGTCCATAATAGATACAAGCTGGCTGGCTCCGGTCGTGCTTTCTAACCAAACTCAATCTTTGAGACATTGGAATACTTATTCCTCATATGAATTCTAGTAGGTATGCATGGGATCATTAATTATACTATATATATATATAATTAGGATTTTGATACGGTGAAACCGATAACTATAATCAATTTCTAAATTGTTCAAATATACCAGCGCCTTCTCACATTAACGTTATTCAACATCTTAAAAATTCCGTTTACAGAAATAGGAATTCTTCCCCTAACCTCACACCTCACAACCGCTTCATACTTCGTTTCTTGAATGCTTTTATATGTACAGATGATTACTATTTTTGATGTTTTGTAGCGTACTAATCTTTCCAAAGGCTAGAATCAAAGATTCCTCTGTGCGAGGTATCGGGAATGTTTATGAACTGATGAAAGAAGACCACAACTGCGTGCCCTTTTTATTGCCATTCCTAATCTCTTTTGATTTTTTGCATTACAGCCAGTGATTTCACGAGGCAAGATTTGTCCAGTGGATGTCAAAAATCCCGATAATATTTCAGGCATTGTATACAAATCCATCGGGTTGATACCAGCTCTTTCAAACCTGTCTACCTTGTTCGGATTCATTGAATTCATTCTATTTTCTCTTCTTTCAATGTCTAGTTTATCATTTGAGAAATCAAAAGGATCGTATGAGTCACCAAGAGAAAATCTTTTAGTGTATTGAGAATCAATGCTAACTGGAGCTTGTGAATTCTCTTGCAAAGATCTTGCAATTCCAACAACCTTTCTTGTTATAGAAGACGACGGATCAATGTTGGGGCCGTCACCTTGATTTGACCATGGATCCGAGCTTCTCATCTCAGGCGAAGATGGTAAGCTTTTACTCAAAGATGACATACTCTTTAAGCCCCGTAAAGATGACCAGAGATTACCCCTCAAGATTCTTTGATTCAAAAGATATTTTTTCACTAGCATAGTTTCTCCCTTTCTCAATAATGTCTGGCTGGTCAAATTAAGAATCGACTGCTGTGTCGCCAAAAGCGCATGATTTTTCTTTCAGTGGTTTACTCTGCTAAAAAAAAAAACTTTGTGTAATTTTTTGATTCTCGAATCGAAAAAACGCCTATTGCTGAACTATCATCTACTTTTGTTAGTTGAGTGAAGTCAAGTGTTACTTAATCATCTAGCAACTTTGTTTATAAGGAGGTAAACTTGAATCCTATCATACTTATTAGACTTAATTTTGGAAAATACATTTACCGCTTCTTTCAAAAGATAGATTTGTGTGATTCAATTTATAAGCTTTCGAATCAAGAGACAACTATTCCTTTTTTAATATACCAGAACCTAAGAATATTCTAAGAATACTTTGCAATTGGTTACAACTATTGCATTCATTTTGTCAGGTTATAGAGATTCTTAGCTTTAATAATGAGTGACCGAGGACCAGAAAAGTGGCTAGAACAGATTAAGAAATGTGAAGCTTTATCTGAGCCTGACATGAAACAGCTTTGTGAACTCGTAAAGGAGCTACTTATGGAAGAATCTAATATTCAACCAGTTCAGTCTCCAGTGGTAGTGTGTGGTGATATCCACGGCCAGTTTCATGATTTATTAGAACTATTTAGAGTTGCTGGTGGGATGCCTTCCAAGGAAAATGACACGCGCTACATTTTCTTAGGTGACTATGTCGATAGAGGTTACTTTTCTTTGGAAACATTTACCCTTTTAATGGTCCTTAAAGTAATGTTTCCAAGTAGAGTAACACTTGTTAGGGGAAATCATGAATCGAGACAAATTACACAGGTTTACGGATTTTATGAAGAATGTCTTACTAAATATGGTTCTACGACTGTTTGGAAGTATTGCTGTCAGGTCTTTGACTTTTTGACTCTAGCTGCTATAATAGATGGTAAGATACTATGCGTTCATGGTGGCTTGTCTCCCGAAATCAGAATGTTAGACCAAATCAGAGTTTTGAGCAGAGCTCAAGAAGTTCCGCATGAAGGTGGCTTCTGTGATTTGCTATGGTCAGATCCTGAAAATGTTGATACTTGGGCAGTTTCCCCTAGAGGTGCCGGTTGGTTATTCGGCTCTAAGGTAAGCCGGGAGTTTAATCATATTAATAACTTGACCCTAATTGCAAGAGCTCATCAATTGGCAATGGAGGGATTCAGATATCATTTCAAGGATAAAGATGTTGTAACGGTCTGGTCTGCTCCGAACTACTGTTATCGCTGTGGTAATGTTGCAAGTGTAATGAAACTAGATGAAGGGTTGGAACCTAACTTTAAAATTTTTAGTGCTGTGCAAGATGGTGATTTGACTCTTAAAAGTAACCCAAACAAGCAACAGAGAAGTGATTATTTTCTATGAGTCTACATCCTCATTATGTGGCCATCCTACCTTTTTTTGTTTTTCTTTTTTAAATCTGAGCTATGCGAAATGATCTCCTGGCTAATTATAAACGGACGTGCCGAAGAGAGAAAAACATAGGACACTTCCATAATGAACAAACGCATAACAATTTTTACTATCAAAATGATTTCAAAAATTACGAGAAATGATTAAGCCCAATATAATAGATATTCAGACCTACTTTATACTTATTTATCTTATTTCACATGGATTCTGAAAAGATTAACACTACGACATCAAGGGGAGATTAAGAATTTCTCCTTTTATACAGGTTCGTCTTTGTATTGTACTTAATGATAACGATCACTTCATGGTAAATCAACATATATAACATGTATTATTTTTTCATTCTTTAAATGAAAATGAAAGAGATTATCTTGTTATAATTTAAGATGACTTATTCTTTCTTTTTCTACGTTTGGAACCTATAATCTTTTTCACGCTTTCAGGAACACTGCTTTTCTCGGCTTTCTTTTCTGCCGATAAGATGTTCTTTTGCTTTTTATTAGAGCTCTTATCTTCACTCTCTTTATCAGATTTTTCAAACTTACGTTTCTTGACTTCAGGGGCTTTAAATCTATGGATCTTGATCCTTTCCATACGTCTCTTCACCACTTTTGCATTCTCTATCGCAAACTCTACAATTAACCTTCTCTTTGTCAAGCCCTCTAACTGTGCCATCGTTTGCTCTCTTTCATCGGTCCCTTGTAAGATTTCTTCTTTTGTCACCTCATGACCGTTAAGCCACCTTAGACCCATCAATGCAGATTTATGATCTCTGAACTCTATAAAGCCATAACCACGACTTCTTCCAATCTCTCCGGATCCTTTGACCTCATTGACAACTTTTGCTTGTTTAACTACTCCCTTATGCTTAGCATTTTGAGACGAACCTTTGGGTGGTTTTAAATCTTCGTTGATTTCTTTCTTGAAGTTAACAGATCTCCTGATTTCTTCCTTTGATAATGGCTGTCTTTTGCTTTCCTTCACTTCGCTTGCAAAGGTAACAACAGCTTTACGTCCCAATGCTTTGAGGGCCTTTGAGTTCATGGATCTAGGCAAGTTTCTTAAAGCCAATCTGGTAAGTGATAAATGTAAAGATGGATTTTGTTTGAGTTGGTCGACACGAAGTTTGAACGATTTTTCACGCAACTGCATGTCTGTCTGTGATAACTTTTGAGCTAACTTTGATCCATCAGTGACTCTTCCTTCGTTAAGTAAAAATAAATTACGTTTGTCCTTTTCCCCAGGAGCTTTACCAAAAACTTCCTTTCTCTTCAAAGAGTTCCTCTCCGCTAACATTTTGGCTGAGCCTCTATCTACAGTGGAAATGATTGATAAAACTCTTCCACTGAAAACATATCCTGGCCCAACATCATCAGGAATTAAAAGTGAAGTGTTGCTTGTTGAAGGGGCTCCTTCCAACACCTTATCATAGACTTCCTTTTTCACGAAAGCGACAAATGCTGACCCTTTAGATAGCCCTGTTTCTTTGTCCATCACTGGTAAGGCATATTTTACCGCTCCAAATTGTGAGAAGTGCTCTTTCAAAGATGCTGTGTCTGCGTCATATGGAATGTTTCTGACAAAGATCGAAAACGGTTCTTGAATATTTCTTGGTCTCTTCGGACTTTCATCTTCTTCACTTTCTGACTCTATCAATTCTGAGTCAGAAAAGGACGAATTTTCTCCATCGGAATTTATTTCTTCATCTGAAGATGAGTCCCTTTCCAGGCTTGTTTCGCGTTCAGAAACTACTCCACCATCTTCAGTCCCATAATGAATTGATTCCTCTTTCAGTTCTGTGTTATTATCTTGATGGTTTTGTCCTTTTTGCTCTTTTTCTTCTTCGTCTTCCTTTTCATCATCGTCATCTTTCATCTTTTCCCATTTGGACTTTTCAACTGCAAAGTCTACAGCAACTTCTCTACCATGTATTTTCAAGCCAATTGATTCATTAACTGCCTTTTCAGCTGCAGCATGCTTTTTCATCACAACAAAGGCAAATCCAAGCATTTGTCCGCCTCGTTTAGTTGGAATGTAGGCATCGAAGACCGCCCCAAATTTCTGAAAAATATTTTTTAACTCTTCTGGCTTCTTCAAAGACCATGGAATATTGCGAACAATGAGTCTTGCTCTTCTTTTTTCTATTGGATTCCTATCCGTCTTGTCTACTTTCTCGGTCTCTTTCCTATCTCTTCTCTTAGCTATGTCCACTCTTAATATACGTCCTTTAAATTTCACTTTTCGTGATTCAATCAATGCAGTAAGGGCATCGTCATCTAAGGTAAACGAAGCAAAACCAAACCCCCTTGACTTTCTTTGATCATCGTTGACAATCACTGCGTGTTTTACAGGAACAAACTGTGAGAAGAATTCAGTTAGTTCTTCAGAGGTGGCTTCATATGGAATCGACCTCACGAACAAAGTCTTTCTATCCAACCCGTCGTCTGAACCTTTTTCAGCCGCTGATTCATCAACTGGTGTAGTTTCCTCAAGTTTCACTACGTCCTCCATCATAGCACCCAATATTCTAGAAGACGGTCCCTGTATCCTATCGCACTTCCATGATGCCCATCGCCCTCTGAAAAATTATTGTTAATGTGCCGGTCAGCTCAGTTTAACTTTTGTTTACAACACGCTTTTCTAATGTTTATCATTATCAGAGGAATCCAACTTAAATTAAGACTCTCCATATTGTAGCCATATGAAAACCAATGAATAAAAGACCAAAAAAGTTGCAAAATGTTTTGCCGAATAACTATATTCCTGTATTGTCTAAAAAAGTTATATTAGCGATTTTGGCTAAGCATACCAAGGAAACGTTGATTGAGTTTATGGAACTATGGCCAAGTTTGATCAACACACAGCCACATCTTAAAAGTATCAGTGGGCATAGTCAAGAAAGCTTGAATAAGCAAGTGAAGGCGCAAGCAGTTCAGTTTCGTAAAGAGGCATCTAAAATGTCTAAAAGAAAGATTATAGAGAAGATTGTCTTTGAGTATTGGTGGAAAGGATTAAACTTGCTACAGTTTTCTCAGCTTGATTGTCAATTGATTGTAGAGCACTCTAATTCATTTTCTTGGGAGTGTTCTACCGTTCTAGATTCATTTAACGAAAAAGTACCGTTACTGTTAAGCCCTCAGACCTTTTTAAAACTGTTGGCTCATGACTTAAGTATGCTATTTTTATCTTATACTTATGTCTGTCGGCATCCTAATTTGCCTTCTATAATAATAAGGATTCAAGTTTTTGATTTGAATTCACTTAATGCTACACAGTCACCGCATATTGTTTCCCGAAAACCATTTTATCTCGCCATACCATTGAATTCGCCACATATCATTCATTCAATGGGAAATGATGTAATAGGCAATATTGTATTGCAAACCGTGGAAAAATGTATACCTCAGTCATCAACCAACCTTTTGAGAATTTCAAGATCAGAGAAGCTGAAACCAGTAAGATCACTTGAAACGATGCATTTACTATTTGGGTGTTCGAGATTCGGCAACAGTCTTGGTATTTGGTCACGCTATGCCGATGGATCTGTAGATATGCTTCCGTTGGGCCCTTTGGAAATCCACGAATCTTTGAATTCAAATTCGCAAGAGTTCAAGAATAATGAAGACAATAATAGGAAGATTGCCAATTTAAGATTCAAAGGCTCTATCTATGGGTCTTTTAAATCAGAAAAATTTTTTGATGATAACAGAGAGCGAAAAAGACGGAAGGCAACTATCGCTTCTTCTGAACATGATAGTAATGCAGAAGTTATAACAGAAGAGACTGTGAAAAAAGTGTTTACATCTATTGCCCCTATTCAGTATTCTAACTTTGAGCTCAAAGATCAAATCAACGGACAACACACTTCGATATCTATGAAGTTAGTGGGAACTGACATATTTGCTGGACTACATGAACTTTCCGTGAGTACTAGTGATATAATAGATCCTGCCACAATGCCATCTTGGCTCACTGGAGAAGATAGACTTAGCAATGGGATAGTAAAAGATGGAATCTTCTATGATCAATGAAATTATTAGTAACCTAGATTTTTAAGGAATTCATTAACTACAGCCAACCCTTGCATTTCTTGAAGTCCCGAGACTTTTTCCTTTAGCTGCTGTAACAAATCAACATCCTTATGCTTCACAGCCTCTTTCGCAGCATTAATATAATCCCCATTTTTGATGAATAATTGGGCTCTTTCAAGGTAGGTGATAGCAGTGTAATTCATAATATAAATTGTTACATGTTCCTTCGGGAATCCGTAAATGAAAGATGCACTAACAATAGGCTTGAAACCGATCGGTGATTTCAAATTGCTCTTATCATTTGAAGTTTTTGTCACGAAATCATAAAACTTATCAAATTGTTTCGATTTTGAATAAATTCGAAGAATCAAATACCATATCTTTTCAGTAGAAACTTTATACTCTTTTGCAATTTTGAACACGGGCTTGAGTTGATAGATTTCTATTAGCTTGCTTAAAACTTGATTGATTGAGTGCGTTTGACTAAAGTCTATATGGTATGTCTCTGATAATTTAGACTGGAGTTCTATTAGGCTTGCTTCCTTCCCTAGTAACGCTTTCGTGGTCCTATTAAATTCTGAGTTAGTCGCCTTCTGTAAGAGCAATTTGTAAATCTCGACCGTCGAGTTTTTCATAGAAAACTGTCTCAATTGTATAACGTCTAGATCAGACTTTCTATCCTCCTGATTTAAAAATGATTCTAACAATCGTGGAAATTCTTCGCCCAAACTTTGCATCCAAAAATGCGAAATCAAGTCTCCACTGATATATATATTCTCAGCTCTTAAGCTGACATCACTTAATTTGTAACTTGCAGATTCTGGTAAAACGTCCCTTTGTTGATTTTGATTCAATATTTTTAAAAACTGAGGTTCATTAAACTTGACCTGTAATTGGAGAAGAATAAGTTGACTGAAATCAAAATTTGCAGTTTGAAAAGCAGTTAAAAGAGCAGCTTCTGGATCATTTCCCAATGTTAAGCTAATTCTTTCGACTATAGATGGTTCAAAACTGACTAATAGTTTGCAAAGGTCATTTCGCCCTTCTCTATATGACACATTATAAATATCCCGTATACCGATATTAAGGTTGGCGAGTTTTTTGGATATTGTAATAAACAATTCAATATCACTAGAATTTTTCTCCTTCTCAACTTTTTTACAGCACCAATTTGTATAGACAGAATTCAGTAAAACTGTTAAACCCATTAGTTCGATTATTTTAAGTGCAAGGAAATGCATATTTCTCCTAAGCAACATTGAAATAACTTTTTCCCATCCCAAAACTTTAAGCTCTATGTTCGTTAAAAAAATACCGACCTCCGGTGACCGCAATTGGTTAAGCACCTTTAGAGTGTTTAATATTTTCAAATAATGATCTGCATCATAAGCTACGTCGCCATGTGCCATACCAAAAGAAACAGCTCTCAATAATCTTTTTTGCCGAGAGCTGGAAAATTCTTCCAAAGATACGTCCAAGCAGCTGTCCATAGCCTCCCTTAAAGTCCCATCCATCTTAAGTAAGCTTATATTCGTATAGGCTTTAAAGGATTGTTCTCCAAATTTATCAATGCAATCTAACAAAATGCTTCCGGGATTTGAAGTCCCAACTTGATACAAATTCTTAGTAGAATCTGAAACTCTACATAAAAACTCTACCTTTTTGCTCGTAAACACGTGTAAACCAATATTGTCTGCTTTAAGAATAGGGATCGTGTTAGTCGCATGATTCTCGCGATTCATTATGGAGTCAATATTCGTCTCTTCTTCTTCATCTGCTACGTCATAATAGAAGGAAACAGATTGTTGTCCAGGTCCTATCAATGTTATCTCATCTCTTAGAGCCAACACAATAGCATCATTTGCACACCATTCAATTTGAAACGGCGAGACAATATCATTTGAAGTATCATACTCAAGCAAAACCTGATTGAACTTGCTATTGGTAACAAATATAGTTGAGGCGTGGGAATTATAAAGTGCTACCAATTGTCCATTAGGTGATGCCGTAACCATTTCAAACGGGCCGTCAGTCAAGTAATGGTCTAATACATCGAAGATTAGTGAACTCAAGTTCACAGTTATAGATATAATTGTAGATCTATAACTTGCAAGCAATGTAAAAGAATCGTTTTCTGCTTTCAACAATTTTAAAGAATGAACTTCATATAAGTTAAAATCCTCAATTGGTAGAAGATAGTTGTCAAATGATTCTAAGTCCGTAATTATAATATTTCGAGAAAATTGAATCACTAAAAACTTCCCCCACACGTTAGCCGTGATAATTTTGAAGATTTCTTCTTTTTCACCATTCTCCAAGTTAGTGATGTAATGCTCAGTAATTTGGGGACCTGAGTCATCTCCAACTTTTATGAGATTAGAAGTAAAAGAGTGTTCTTCGAAATTTCCTTCAAAGTCATTATAGTACCGGAACTTCTGATTGCTCAAGATGATTAACAAGTTCTCATTATGGAATGCAAAATCAACAATGAATGAATCAGCATTGTTATGGAAAACAACATCCCATAGTTTCTGTCCACTAGTAGAGTACACATCTATAGCTTTAGGAAACACGTCCTCGATAGATGCGACTGCAGCCAAACTGGATGTAGGCGATATGGCAACTTTATGGTATGGCGATAAGTTAGCAATCGGCCAGCTTAAACTATCATAACAAGTTCGTAAGGAGTAGAAAATATCTTTAATTCTTTGCCATCTTAAAGATGGGTTAACAGGCATATCAATGTGATGGCTATACTCTGTATTCCTCGCACACTAATCAATACATGGATTTGTCTTAGTTTGAGAATGCAGCAAAGATGTCCTGATTATTCAATTTGAGACAAAACTTCGCAGTGCGAACCAGAATTCCTTTAAGATTGTCCAGGAGTTCAAACTAGACACCATATAATAGTGTTATATAATTCCTGCATTGGTATAAATTTAAGCAAATTGTACCAAATGTCGAATGTGGATCAAGGAGTAGAATATGTTACATTAGAGTCATCAGATGGTTACAAATTTATACTTTTGAAAGAGGTTGCACTAATCTCATCTGTTTTAAAGAATACACAGGGCTTTCAAGAAGGAGAAACGGGGCGTATAAAACTTGATATGGATGGGGATATACTTGAATGTATTGTTGAGTATTTATACTACAACTTCAAATACAAAGACCAGGCAGAAAGCGGCAATATTCCCGATTTTAATATTCCTACTCACCTTGCCTTAGAACTTTTAGTAAAAGCTGACTTCCTTGATATATAAGATTTTATTTTCCAAAATAATCCTACTAGCCAACTAAGTGTCAACTTTTCACAAACACGTAATATTTTGATGTGCCAATTCTGTGGTCTGTTGTTGTGTAACCAATCCTCTAAGTAAAGTTATGTCTTATCGAAACCTTTAAAGTTAAATGTCTTCTAATCATAGCCGTTTGAAGGTAGTTGGCGTCTTACCTGTGCTTACAGTTATCACTTCAATCTGAAACCAGGTTTATATAGACCTGTATATAATTTTTAGTATATTTAACAGGTAGGTAGATTTTCTGATCAATTATACAAATTTACTGCAGTTCAGGATGAGCACAGGTATGCTATGTTCGTTGGACTCGGAAGTTAAGAGTATTTCAAACGTGGGAAATTCTAGCATTAAAGGGCTTTTGAAGGAATCAGGAGACTTCTTGGAGGATTTAAAAGATATTGAGGCTTCCTTATTGAGGGAAATTGATAATGAACAGGAGGAGAAATCTCTCACAAACACATTAGAAGAGAAAACAGGTCAGTGGTACAAAACATCTATATCATATTTAAAGCAGTATAATTCTGGGATTAACTCCTTCCAGAAGAATACACTTAATAACCCCAAGTTTAACATTGATTTAGATGAGGCATATACCTACCCCTTGAACTTAAGCAATTACCCCGTCAAACTTCATCCTGGTGATGTTGATCTACTTCCTGAGTCGGAGTTGTCTTTGAAAAAGGTGCATTCTGAAGGACATCAAGAATTGCTCAAAGCCATTATTTTACATTTATTAAAGATGGGTCAGTGTGATATGGTAAAAGATATCATGCAAGAGTTCAATAGCGATTTGGTCATAGATGAAGAATTGCTTCCCAAATTTAAGCTTTTAAATGAAATCGTGGATGATATCGTGACAAAGCATGACCTATCACGAGCTCTAAAGTGGTTCAGAGATAGATACAATAGTAGTACTGGAGCTATGCTGTTGTCCAATAACTCGTCGGGTTCCTCAAACTCTTTGAATGAGGAAATTGAGTTTAAGTTTCATGTGTTGCAGTTCACACTATTGTTAAATGACGGATCAGGTTTCAGTTTGAATAATGCGTTAGAGGCGTATTTATATTCCAAAGAAAATTTTCCAAGGTTCTTCGTGGACTATCTCTATGAGATTTCACCACTTCTTACATTGCTTTTGCTTGAAACAAGCAAGGATGATGACGATTATGCAAGGAAGAATATGATTAACCTACTTTCTGAGTTTTCTATGAAATTGAAATTGTCTTTTAAAATGGAACAAGAAAACAACAATAGGGTCAATGGAGGCTCATTGTTTGTTGGAGAACTTCTAGCAAATTTCAATCACATTCACTCAAACCAGGCTATTTTTGTTAATCTTTCCAATGAATTAATATCTGAATACTGCAAAGATATGAAGCTTTCAAATGATTCTTCATTATTTCAGGTCGTGTTGGCTGGTCTTGTCAATTTGCCCAGTTTCTACAAGTTTAATAAAATCCAATTGAAGCTCAATAAGGTTAAAATAACAAATACGATAGGTTCTGATCCATTGAACGCTGAGGCTGATTATCGTTATGACATGCCTTTCCATCTTCCAGACTCAAATCGTTTTCTTTTCAAATACCACCCCATATTCATTTGTCCCATTTCGAAAGAGCAATTGGTACCTGTTACTGATACAAAAGATTATATTTCTTATGATGGCCACGGAAATAAGAAAAAGAAGAAATTGAGCAACGATGCCTTATCTGGAGCTGCTCAGAATACTGTCGTTGTGTTGAACTTTTGCCAGCATCTAGCTTTGAAGGAGAGCGTCTGGCAGATCTCAAAGAAAGGCACCGATATTTTCAATTGTCATTATTGTTATAAGAAGCATAAATTTTCGGATGTTAGTGACGCTTACTTCATAGATCTTTGATTCATTAGTAGGCTAGATAGGTTAGTTATGGAAAAGTTTTAAGGTTTAAGTTTTAAGGTTCAAGGTTCAAGGTTTAAGGTTTATAATATAAAGAAATTTATTTCTCTTAGAAATCAAATTTACTGAAGCAGACTCTTTCAAAATCAAGTATTCTTCGAAGTTTCTTCCATCACCTCAGGGGTACATATCTTTAAAGAACGGTCCTACAATATTGATTGATTAAATTTCGAATTTCTATCTTCTAGAAAATAAAAGTATCTGATTTAGGGTTTTCATAGTGGCGCTAAGACATTAAAATTGTAGTCAAGATCAAACGGTCTTTTAGTGTCTCGTTCATTTGATATTTTGCATACAACTATGTAGCTCATCTTGAAATGTTCTCACATACAACTATTCGAAGAGGCATGACAAAACACTTTGAACTGAAAAACGATGAAGATTCCAAGTTGATACTATCGGAGACTTCACTCTTGGGGTCATCATGGGTTCCAATATATAAAACAAATGCAGACTTCGGTCCTCAGCATTTCGAAAAAGCGATGCTAAATTTGATCAAACTGCCTAATATAAACTCGACGGTGATTATGAGAGCAGATATTTTGAAGGAGAATATGTACGATCCGCAAAATGGGTTTTATACATTTGTGAGTAAATACATAAATGAGGAGCCCAAATTCACTTTTTCTGATAACACTTCTGGAGTTCCCCTTCATCGCTATCTTGATGATGCTTCTTTAAAACTGATTCCATTAAATGACTCGTCCCTTGAGTTGAAAGTTAAATGTGAAGTTGTGAGAAGAATTATTCCTAGAAATCCTTTCAAAGATTACATTATAAACCAGTCGTGTTTGGTGATGACAGGTGTGGACACGGTTTTTATTGCATATGTTCCGCACATTAAGGAAGAGAAAGAAACACCATTTTACTTGCCTCCTGTTGCCGCAGTGGGAATCTTGTATCATAATTCTTTTCTTTCAATACACTTCTTGCCTTTTCTGTCAACTCAGGAACAAATAAGGTCTTTAGAGTGGACGGAAAGACCCATTAGAATTGCCCTTAGGTTATTACAAACTTCAAAAAAACATTCTATGGGAGCAAAGGATGGATACCAGAAGCGAGTTCAACATGATTTGATTGTCCCAAAAGTTTCTTTCCAAAATAGATATATTTCTTTGAAGCGAAGGTATTCTTCCCAGTTAGTGAACCAATGGTGCGAAAGTACTGATCCAAAGAAACATGTGTTTGAAGATATTGCTATTGCAGCGTTTTTGATTGAGTTTTGGGCATTACGGTATGAGAACAAAAGTGACTTTGAATTTAGAGATTTAGGTTGTGGAAATGGCCTTTTAGTTCATATTTTGATAATGGAAGGCTTTAAAGGGCAGGGAATTGATGCTAGAGCAAGAAAGTCGTGGTCTATATATCCTGAAAATGTCCAGAAACTGCTTAAAGAACAGGTTATTATCCCTAGTGTTTTACTTAAACCACATCCAGCGTTGCAAAGAATGGCCCCTCACGTTTCTGATAATGGAAGGTATTTTCAGATTCCCGAATATGGTGAGAATAGCACACAACCTTTAATGACATTTCATTCTGCATCCAGCCTCATGCAATCACCAAAGGTTTGTACCACTGATGATTTTCCTTCTAACACATTTATCATTGGCAACCACTCCGATGAGCTTACTTGTTGGATTCCATTATTGGGTTTCCCTTTTATGGTCATTCCATGCTGCTCACACTCGTTACTGGGTGCAAAGCTTCGCTATAATCCGACGAAAAAGAAAAAACAGACTAATGGGACACAGAGCATATCGACTTACGCGTCACTAGTTAATCACGTTGAGGAATTATCTTCAAGAATGGGTTGGGTTGTTGAAAAAGAAATGCTCAGAATCCCCAGTACTAGAAATGCATCCATAATTGGCACTCGCAAGAATCCACCATTTGACTCGATGGATAGTGAAACTTTACAAACGAAAATACTTGATATTGTCGCTATCGAAGGGGGTGCTGAAGGTTGGGTTGAGAATTCTATTGCGCTAACTAAGAAATCTGTTAGAAATCATTAATATTGCAGAGTCTCCCGTCGACAAATGGTTGGCGCCATTGATGTGGTGAGTGGGTAATATCGTAAAAAAAACTATTTTACCTCGTTAGGTAAGTTGGTATGCATATAATTTTATCGATATGGCTTAGAACTGTATATATTTTAGGGAACGAGTTTTAATCGGACATTACTTTCAACTGACATCCAATTAGGTCTCCAGTCTACTCTTTTATAATTAGGGCAATATAGTGTGGTTGCAATGCCCGAATTATCTTCTCAGTAAGTAACTATCTATTGTCATTATGACATTGGGATGAACTGTATTTACTAACTTCTGGCAAGATTTCAACAACTTGAAAAGTTAGGAGAAGGGACCTATGCTACTGTTTACAAAGGCAAAAATCGATCTACGGGCACATTAGTTGCATTGAAAGAAATTAATTTGGACTCTGAAGAGGGAACTCCTTCGACTGCTATTAGGGAGATCTCTTTAATGAAGGAGTTGGATTGTGAGAATGTAGTTACCCTTTACGATGTGATACATACGGAAAATAAACTCACATTAGTATTTGAATATATGGACAAAGACTTGAAGAGATATATGGAGGTGCATGGTTCTAATGGAGCTTTGGACTTAAAAGTTGTAAAGTCTTTCATGTTTCAATTATTGAAAGGAATAATGTTTTGTCATGATAATAGAGTTTTGCATCGTGATTTGAAACCTCAAAATTTATTGATTAATACCAAAGGTCAGCTTAAGTTAGGAGATTTTGGTCTAGCTAGAGCCTTTGGTATTCCTTTCAATACTTTCTCGAATGAAGTTGTCACGTTGTGGTATAGAGCTCCTGACGTCTTATTAGGGTCCAGAGCTTATACTACTTCTATTGATATCTGGTCAGCGGGTTGTATTTTTGCTGAAATGTGCACTGGGAAACCTCTTTTTCCCGGTACTGCAAATGATGATCAATTGATTAAAATCTTTAGGTTGATGGGAACTCCAAACGAGAGAACGTGGCCTGGTATATCACAGTATGCAAATTATAAGAACAACTGGGAAGTTTATGTCCCTCAAGATTTGAGGGTCTTAATTCCCAATTTAGATCCTTTGGGTATGAATTTATTGCAAAGCTTATTGCAAATGAGACCGGATGCTAGAATAACTGCAAGACAGGCGTTACAGCATCCATGGTTTCATGAAGTAACCAATCCCAACCCTTTAATGCATCATCTTGCGGATCCATATCAACATCAACAGCAGCAGGTCCGCCAAGTCCAGCAACCTACTCAGAATCTGCTGCAGCTCCATGGATAGTTATCGTGCTAGTTTAGATATGCATTCAGCTTTTGTTTGCGGCTCACTACTGTGATGCTAATATTATAAGTTAAGTCTATTAATGCAAAAGTGTCTATCAAATATACGAATGTTAGTAGAATAATATCAAACGCTCATTAAATGCAAAATGTCATGATTTGGGTTGTCATTAAACTTCATTAGAGACTGAAAAAGATCAAAGTTTTTCACTTCAATGATAAATAGCCACAATTCGTTGTCTTTACAGTTCATATGGGTATCGGAATAAAATAAAGTCAACAAAATGTCAATTGATTCCATAATATCTCTCTTGAAAAGTTCATTTTTTGAGTCTTTGAATCTTTCAGCAATCTTGAAGTATTCAATTATTGAACTCGTTTCAATTTTTTCCCTAAATTTGTTGATGTTCACTAGAAACTGAGTGACTTCAAGAAGCGAGACATTTGTCTTGTTGTCAAAATTTTTGGCCGTCTCATGGAGAATCTTATTAACTTGTAAAAAGTTTAAGTCAAACTTAGAATTCAACGTCTTGGCTAGCAATAGCGTATTTCCACCTGTAAGTCCATTTGAATAAAAGGTGTCAGGGAAATCCGCAGTTTTTCTTAATGTATTATAATTGAATTCGTTATTATTCTGCCATATATTCGCTTGTTCATGTTCTTCGTTTTCCTCTATAGCTGTGTTATTGGTTGCGTCATCTACGGGATTCGCAACTAATTCGCTACTATCTGTTATGATATCGTCTGAAAGGGCTTTAATAAACTTCGGTCGTTCTCGTATTTCCTCTTCAATTTGAGAAATGTCCAAAACTTTAAGCCCCCTTCTCTCTAGTACATCAAGTAACTGCGAGGAGACAAATTTATACTTAAAAAATTCTTTGTCTAGCGCTCTAGGTAACTTTTTAAATATTTGCAACGCAGTAATTTGCTTGATGACCCTCCTATCGTCATGGCTCTCAGGATTCCTGTCAATATATTTATGAAGTCTTTCCTCTAAACTATCCAAGTTCAAATTTTTGTTTAAGTTATAAACGAAATGATTGTTCATAATACTCTCCACTAAGGAAAGGTTATTCCAGATTTCACTTGATCTCTCTTTGAACTTGAAAAGCTGATTGAAATATTTGCTAGTAAGTGGGAGTCCGTTTTTCTCTAATCCTGTCAACACAAATATCCTAAATAGAACTTCCGGAGGAAGTTTATCTAATGTATATTCTTCATGGGAGGCGGGTCCAACGACATCCCTTGTAGAGATCTTTGAATGAGTAGACTTGATGACTTTATTGGCTTTTTTTGATTGGTTAGGTCGCTTTTTTAAATTATTTCGCCTCCTTAGAGACTTTCCGGGCTCTATAAACCCCATTCAATATAGATATATTTTTTTAGTCTTTGCAGATGGGTTCTTTTTTACGAAAAATAATAAACCTAAGAAAACGATGCGAATACTTTTTTATGTCACTATAACGGACAAGAAGTAACATCTTTTAAGTGAATCGGGTTCACTACGATAACTGAATAAGTAATAAAAATTTTTGGTTTAAAACAAATGGCTATAAAGAACTTAAATAATCATATCAAATGAGTATGTCTTAGATTTACTTGAATTGGTCTTCAGTAACACCGGCACCCATAGCAGCAGTAGAAGTGACACCACCACTCGCTAACCTCAATAAACCGTCAATGTATTCAGCACCGGACCACTTTTGGTGCTTGACAACTTCGACACCTTTTTCAATTTCTGGTTGTTGAACAGTTTGGCCATATGCTCTCATACCTATCTTTGAATATTGGTTGGAGAAGTCATCAACAGCCAAAGCAGTAGTATGCAAACCTGCCAAAGTGATAAATTGCCATACGTATCCTAACTTACCCAATCTCTTGATGTAAGATTCTTGCTCATCAGCGGGCATAGCCTTATTCCAATTAAATGATGGAGACAAGTTGTAAGCTAACCATTGATCTGGGTATTTAGATTTAACTCCTACTGCAAACTCTTCAGCTTGCTTGTAATCGGGCAAAGCACTTTCCATCCAGATCAAATCAGCGTATGGAGCAAATGCTCTACCTCTCATGACAGCACATTGTGTTCCACCTTGGTATCTGTAGTAACCTTCTCTAGCTCTGGAAACATCCCAGTTGAAGTAAACATCTTTACCAATTAAATCGTAAGCAATCTTCTTAGCCTCCTTGTGAGAAGTCTCGGACAATGGGTTAACTTTATCGGTGAATTTTTTGATTAACTCTTCTTTATTAGGGTAATTTCCTGCGTTTATTTCGTCAATAACTGCTTCATGGAATAACTTCAAACCTGCTTTCTTGTTCCATTCAGTCTCGATTGCAGCCAATTTCTCACCAAATATACCCCTCGATTCAGCGGCAGCCATCAAGCTCGCCAAATCTGGAGTGTCTGGGTTAGTTGAGCCAAGTACAAAGTAATGATCTCTATGATCAATTGTCGAGGTTATCAAAGTCGCAGCTTCAGAGTCAGTTCTTGCAACGGCTAACAAATCAGTACCAAGAATATCAGCTGATGCTCTGATAGCTACCAATCTGTTGATATGCTCTTGAACTGGAACCAAGACCTTACCAGCCATATGACCACACTTCTTAGTACCAGCTGCTTGATCTTCAATGTGAATACCAGCCGCACCTCTCTCGACGAACAATTTTGTCAATTTGATAATGGCAGTCAAACCACCATGACCAGTATCAGCATCTGCAACAATGGGTCTCAAGAAATCAGTGTAAGGTGTCTTCGCCCTTTGTTCTTTTGACATACCTAATCTTTCTTCTCTTTGCTTTCTGTCATGAAATAATTGAGCAAACCACAAGTGCTCAACTTTGTTTGGCACTGTGTCGTAAGGATAATCAGCCAAATCCGGAGAAGGTTCATTGGATGTAGATGCAGTAGAAGAGCATTGCCATCCAGAAACATATATAGAATCCAAGTACTTAGCCATTTGAGCAACATGGATAGGGTCTAAAGCACCGAAAGTGAAAGAGACTGTTTTATTCTTGTCATGTTCTTCCAACAACTTGTATAACTTCTTAGCTTGATTAGAAGAAGGATACTCAATTTTCAAGGTTCCTCTTTTGCTTGCTATGTCCTCGGCACTGTAGATTCTTTTAGTCTTAGCCCAACGAGGTTTAGCCCACCATTCTTCGATTTCTTTCACTTGGTCCCGGTATACCTTCTCCTCTTCGTTCACATCTATCTTTGTAAAAGCCATTTTTACTTAACTGTTATGCTAATATCTTTATTGTCTAAGATATCTTAAAACTTTATTTAAATCGAAGAATCTGAACAGACTTCTAAGGATTTTAGCGGCCTTATATATCCATTTTCCATCGGCACATTGTTCACCAAACTACCCCAGATTTGTATAGAACCGTGTTCGAGAAACCTGAAAACGTCACAAGATTGGCTGATAGCAATTGGCAACTCTCCGCTGGGCCTTAAATCGAGCAAGTTCCGAGGCTCGCTTTGAGTCATTTCGGAGTCTTGCAAAATGTAAGTATGGGGAAACAAAAGCTTGTCAGGTGCATTCCGGTTTCGGACGACGGGATATAGCTTTAACTATGTAAACTGCGCTAGATTTTCTTTGTGAGCAAGGATAAGATGACCGGTAATAAAGATGAGCCATGTTGTACCGAGCCTTTACCGATAGTAGTCATCACCGGTTTCGTTTACTTAAGTCCTATTATCTCCACTTTTAACTCCCAGAATACTTTCAGATCAATACCGACACTTAAAATTCAAGTGACCTTGCAGTCTAAAATGTGAGACATGGTGGTGGAAGATAAGTGAACACACTATGATTACTATTTGTTTGACATAATCATAAATCATTCACCACACAAGATGTCCTTCAATGTCCACTGCTTTGAGCATCGGCTCCGATCGCACGAGTCATCGCTTTGAGGTGGATTCCACACACTACCGAGGATGTGTCAGACCATAAGCTGAGTGCGCAAAAATTGTGGAGGTGCATAAACAAGAGTTAGTGATACCTGTAAGGTGTTTCTACTCTCCTTGGCCTCATTCTTATAAAGGAATGAGACCGAGGAATTCTTTGTATTTGCAGTATTTAAGAGTCTAATGAGAGTGAAGAGACGCGTCAACTCAAGCTTCTAGTTTGTTTTTCGGGCATATGAGACAAACAACTCATTAGTATGGACCATCTGAAAAATCATGACTATGATTGTGCTAAGAGGGCTATAAGCTTATATGTATAAGCTCGCGAATTCTGTATGGTGAGGGAGACAGTAATTTGAATACCATCTCATGAAATATGTGCGCACTTTTACATGCACGAACTTTTTCTTGAGCTTTTTATTCTGTAAGCTATGCATTGTTGTAAACTTGCTCTTTAATTAGTGAATACTTGTTCTACGGTTACCGTGGGCGCATTCTTTTCATTAGAATATTAAATGGTCATAGGCAACCTAACTTAGTTGTGAGCATTCTAAATAGCAGTTTTTTTTTTTTTTTTTCCATTAAAGGTTGTTAATGATACTTCAAGATTCTACAATAAACCAAATTTTTCGCTTGATTTGATCTGCAGTCGTTAAAATAGCGAAGACAAACCACAGTTTATGTCCTCTATACTACCTCCTTCATACTGGGAATATTTGGAATATTTGCCCAACTTGCAAAAAGCCTCAAGCTTTTTCATCGTCATAACGCCATTGTTTTCATACGGGACTACATGTTATGGCATTTATTCCAAAAAAACTTCAACAGGTTTTTCCTTAGACATCTGTGCCACGATGCTCATGTCATCAATTCTTCGGATATTTTATTACATGGTGAGGCCCTTTGAAGTCGCTATCTTATGTCAAAGCTTTGTAATGATATTTATTCAGAGCATATTACTAAAGACATCATTGCATTATAGACTGAATTATAATACTTTTCATTTAGAGCAGTCTCCTATTTTTTATAACGAATTGAATTCAAAACTCCCATCAAGATTGGGTGTTTCTTATAGGGGTCATGAGAGCTACTTTAATGAATCATTTGTTGTCTCAATTAGAGATTTGATGAATGATTATTTTCGCTGCTTATTAGCATATATACAAGTCATACTTTATCAGTTTCTCAGCCTTTTCGACAGTTGTTATAAAAGACCGCTTTTATTTTGGCAATGGCAAGAAGAGGGAAAATACTGGGCTTTTCTTGCTAAATTCTCCGGCCTTTTTGGGATCCTCACTTTAATTCTTCACAAGAGCTATCACTACGGTGCATTTATCGGTTTTATTGGCTTGTTTATGGAGAGTCTATTGCCTCTACCTCAGATTCTCTTGTTGAACAGATACAGATCAATTAAAAATTTCAAAAGCATGTTATTACTCAGCTGGCTAGGAGGAGATTGTACAAAAATAGGTTATCTATTGTTCGGAGCAAGAGACATATCCCTGATTTTCATTTCAGCTGCTCTATTTCAGATGATTCTAGACTTAATTATTGCATTTCAATACTTCTATTTTAAAAAGTCTGAAGACAATCATATACTCCCCATTTCTACGAATATCGAACTTCAGGCACCTTGACTTAAATTTTACATCAATCTTATCACGCAATATTGTATTCAATTACTCATAATCGTAATATAAAAGAATTAGCAATCACCTAACCATATAATAATTATTATGCAGAAACATATTCCACATTTACTTTGGCTTCGTTTATTAAATCTAATGCGTCTTGTCCAACCAAGCCATGTTTAACTTTTATATGTCGAGACAATGCATCACCACGAGAAAAGGTCTTCAGTTTACCATTTCCAGACCCTCCATGTAGCCTTCCCTCACATATCACACATCTGAATACTTTCTTCTTGCTGGCATGTATAGTCTCTTGATGCCTTATCAAATCATAAGGCCTTGAAAATTGCTTGAAACATGGCTGACCTGTAGAAGGGTTAACTAAATCACACTGATGGTTCGGATTCGATGCAGATATCTCTGCTGCAGACCTGTGACCGTGTGAATCTTGATGAGTAGCTTTGTTTTTAGAAGCTGGCGAATCTGACTCATCTTCATATGAAGATGGACTAAGAGGATATTCTTCGTCATCTTCATCCCCTTCAATGTCCATAGAAGCCTCTATGTTCGTACTTTCATCATTCCTTCCCGTCTGCTGTTCAGGAGTCGAGTAGTAACTATCGAGAAAGCCGCCCACCAAATCCTCTCTGGACTTTCTGTCATTCATATCATTTGTGTAGTCATCCATATTCAACCCATTTCCACTCATGATCATATCATCGAAATCTACCTCATCGTCATAAAAGTAATTATCGTCATCTTCAGATAAATCATCTTCGACTTCCTCATCAAAATGATCCATCATCAAATAATCATTTTCGTAACCTGCTATCTTATTGTCTCTGTTCTGTGGTTCTGAAGGCACGAATAAGGAAGAATCAGTGTAATCCTCATATATTCCTTTTTGACTTATGAGTTCCGACGGTTGTATATCTGGATTAAACAAAAGGTAATCTTCATCCTTTAGATTCTTGCCCGCTTCGTCGACTGTATCAAGAGTCTTTATTCTTCCACTTCTTCCAAATCCTTGAACTTGGCTCCCTTGGAAAGAGACTTCTTGCGGTATAATGTATGAATTAATTTGGGTATCTGGGTTACCATAATCGTTAAAAGGATTGACATTGAATGATTCCTTTTTGATTTGGTTATTGTAATAATCTTCATTCATTGTGAAGTCAGTATTAATTGCTAATTGGGAAGAACTTATGTTGTTTTTTGTGTACTGGTCTATGAATGAGTCCGGAATATTGAGCAAACTTGACAAGTTTGCCTTATTAGCAACATTACCATTATTCACCAACTGCGAGCTCGAGAGTACTGGCGAACCAGAAAAACTTTTAAAGTGGGGATAATCACCCCTTTGTCCTTGTTGTTGTTGAATGAATTGCGAACTTTGTCCCCCCTGAGACAGTTGATTTCCTTGAATAGGACTGTTGGGCAAGTGGTATAAGTCCTCATCCATAACATCGGTTATAGTCCTCTTCAAAGAGGGCATAAGGGCTAAAGAAGTCATGCTTGATTTTGAGATGTAATCTTATTCTGTTTAGCCAAGTTTAAATATAAACTCCGAAAATCCCTTCTTTTTTTAAAATATCACAACCGCTTATTAATTGGCCCTCAATAAATATTTATAAAGCTCGACGGTTACGGTTCCCTAATTGTAAATACAATAAGTCTTCAATCAGAGATTGCGTATATCTTGATTCTAATGTAGGTCTACTACTATAGCCGATACTAACAACTAAGTTCGTAATAAGATACGTATAACAAAGATGAAACTTGGTGGCGCTAATGTGAGATTATATTTTGTTATGTGGTCGTGTGTGTTACAAATAGGGACTGCAAGTATGTGATGACAAAATGATTCGACCGAACAGTCGGGGCAAAGATAGCCTTTACTCAACCAAGAAAATGACTAATAGTAATCGTTTAGAGTAAAGTATATGGCAATATTATCAAAGGGGCCCCTTCGAGAGCACACTGATTCCTCGCTTTATGTATGGTATTTAACTTACTACCCACTTAGTCAGTAGTACTCAAATTGTGTATAACTTCTTATAATTGCGTTTGCCACCAGAAGGTTCCAGAATGAATAGCGTAGTCTTAAAAAGTCCGTTCTATCTCCGCTTTAACGAGTACCCTGTTTTGGGAAGAAGGCATGTAATATTATGTCGCGCCTAAAAGGGACGATGCGCTTTCCATGGCATGATCAGAATCGAGACTACGCAGATTCAGATTGAGGTTGATTTGATATTTTAACGGACCATGTATGACTACAAGATAATTAATGATATATATTATTTTTTAGTATAACTTAAGAAAATTGTTATATATCTCTACTCTAAGGTTAATGTAACATATTTTATACTAAAGTTTTCGATAAACATTCTATAAATATCTCACGCTCCAATACAAGAGAACCATAAAAGACACTAAGATACGGAATTGTTTGGTTTACCTTCATTGCTGACCTTTTCTATTCCTTTCTTCGCTAATTCATCATCCAAGTAATAGTACCTAATTAGCTCACATTTGTCATTTAGCTCGAAAACCAATGGGACACCAGTAGGTACATCAATGTTGCTAATCTCGTCATCACTTACATTACTTAGATACTTAATAATACTTCTCACGATCGAACCGTGAGTCGCAATTAAGACTGTTTTGTTAAGATGAATCAAATTCTTTGCTACAATTTCTGATTTAAAGTATGGTATCAATCTGTCCATAACCATTTTCAATGACTCACCGTGAGGAAGGTCCTCCTTAGCAATGTCTATGAAGTCATATCTTTCATCAATTGATGTATCATCCTTGAGGTCAATTTCAGGTGGCATTCCCAAATAGTTTCTCCTTACCCATTTATACTTTTCGGATCCCAATTCCTCATATACTTTACTCTTGTTCGCACCCTGATACCTACCATAATGTCTCTCATTAAGCCTCCAAGTCTTAATGTGATCAATATACAACTTTGTTAGATATTCAAGAATAATATTACCTGTTTGAATTGATCTGGTAAGTTTAGATGTGTAAATGATTTGTGGATCTAAATCATACTTTTGAATCAATTTACCAGCATATAAGGCTTCTTGTTTCCCTTTTTCAGAGAGGGGTATGTCAATCCACCCACCAAACTTGTTCTCATGATTCCACTGAGACTCTCCGTGACGTAAGACTAATAATTTGTGTGCTGGATGCATAAAGCTCAATTGATTATAAGTTTAAGGCTTTCGCAATGAGCACTTCGGTTCAAAAGTGTACACATGTACAATCACGTGCTAAACAATGTACACATCATATGTTAGAAAATGAAACAGATTTTTTTTAGATTCTTGGACGCCATTCGTTATTTGACTGATCTGGCTAGGACGCTTGACATAGGTTTAAGTCAGAATTATGACTATTGCGCCAAAATCTAGAGAGGCTCCATTTGCATGGGACGAAGCGAGAAACCTAGTGGCGAAGAACGAGCTTCAAGTTTTTGCCAGATCAAAAAGACAAATGGACCAGTATAAAACATTTAAAGACGAGCTTAATAGTAATAACTACTCAGTTTTCAAGCATTTGTTAGTTAAAGAACTAAAATGGTACGACCCAGCTTTGAATAATGGCATTAGTGAAAAGAACTTAGATGTACTTAATGATGCTGAAATCAAGTTTAGGGCCGCGTCAGATAAACTTTTCACTAATAGCTCGGATATAAAAGTACTCCCTAACCACTTTCCGTATAACTTTGGTCCTGATGTGACTCATTTATGCGTTTGGTCCAAGCTATTCATTGAGTCAGATCCTAATTCTGTACTAGGTGATTTAAAACCTTCCACCAGGAACATTATATCAAATTATGTCACGAAGACGTTCGTTGAAACTTTAGATTTGCCACCCAATAATGTTGTCTGGTTCAGGAACTGGGGGGCATTGCAAAGTGTGAAGGGGATCAGCCATATACATGTTTTGCTTAAAGATGCTCCTAAAGAAAAGGTCGAGGAAGTCCTATATGGACCAGGAAGAACCTTATCTGAGGAAGAATATCAACTGGTATTATAGTAAATCTATGATCACATAAATTGGACGATTATGCTCCATCGATATACTTTATTCCAATTAAAAATAATGTTTTCAAATAGAGTCCTTTTACTATTTTAATAGACAATTTAGCATAAATCTACAATTAATCATAACTGAAAATCATTAATTAATATACAACCAAAGAAATAAAGTACAGCTTAGATCATATCTCTTAACCACCGAAACCATACAAGGTTCTTCCTTGTCTTTTCAAGGCATAAACGACATCCAATGAAGTAACAGTCTTTCTCTTGGCATGTTCGGTATAAGTAACTGCATCTCTGATCACATTCTCTAAGAATGACTTCAAAACAACTCTGACTTCTTCATAAATCAAGGCGGATATACGCTTAACACCACCTCTTCTAGCCAATCTTCTAATAGCTGGCTTCGTGATACCTTGAATGTTATCTCTTAAGATCTTTCTGTGACGCTTAGCACCACCTTTTCCTAAACCTTTTCCTCCTTTTCCTCTACCAGACATAATTAATAAATTACCAAATTAATAATATCTATGTTCGAACAGCGAATCCCTTATTTATAACGTATCCTAAAATCGGATGGCAACTTTTTCCCAGCTTCTCGCAATGTGTTACAAAAGCAACTTTTACTATGCTTAGGTAGCGCCCTGTTCTGAAGTTCGCTGAGAGAAATGCGAGAAGCCGTCTCAATAGCATGCTGTAAAATGCGCAAGTGGTGTGTACAACACAGCATCTATTTCGGTACACTTTTTATGGCGCGCGAAGCACATTACCTTTGTTTACAATGCTTTTCATTAGCATCACCCCGCTGTAAAAGGCGCCGTATCACGATCTTTTAATAGAGTGAATCTTTTTCGCATCCCAGGATGCCAGCGTGCAGCAGGGCGTACTACGAGTAAACACTGTGCCTCAGGTAAGTGTCATTAAAAAAAAAAGTAAATAAACAAATATAACAGTCAGTATAAAAAAGGGCTAGTCCGTTGAGGAAATAATCTATTTTGAACTCATATCATAACTAGTAATCATGGCTAGAACTAAGCAAACAGCAAGAAAGTCTACCGGTGGTAAGGCACCAAGAAAGCAATTGGCTTCTAAGGCTGCTAGGAAGTCTGCACCCTCAACTGGTGGTGTCAAGAAGCCTCATAGATACAAGCCTGGTACCGTTGCTTTGAGAGAAATCAGAAGATTCCAAAAATCTACTGAGTTATTGATCAGAAAATTGCCGTTTCAAAGATTGGTTAGAGAGATTGCTCAAGACTTCAAGACTGATTTGAGATTTCAGTCTTCTGCCATCGGTGCTTTGCAAGAATCTGTTGAAGCTTACTTGGTTTCACTTTTTGAAGACACTAATTTATGTGCTATTCATGCCAAGAGAGTCACTATCCAAAAGAAGGATATTCAATTGGCTAGAAGATTGAGGGGTGAAAGAACTTAGGTTTTGAGTTAAGTATTTTAATGGTTCAATTCTTAATAAGGTGTATAATAGTAATGAATTTATTTTTCAATTTAATGGAAAATACGGTGTAGTTGCGAAGAATATGGCGATTAGCTGATTACGACGCTTTATGAGAATCAACATTCATAAATATATATTCGATGTGACATATTAAAACGGATACTGTGAGTCTTCCTTATCTACAGTATAACCCTCACTTTCTTGCCTTTCCGCAACCTCCTCAAGATAGGGCAACAAAACATTTTCAAATTTACTTAAGCCTTTGTATTCTCTCACGGAAGGTTCCCAAGAATTTATTCCATTGAACAATCTACGGGGAACATGAGGTTCGTTAGCTAGCTTAATAATCGGTAAGAAGTAAGTTCGAATCGTAAACACTATAGCTCCTGTCCTGGGCAATCTCCGCAAAGTTTGCCTCTCACTCCTGAAGTATAAATTTTCAACTCCTTCTGCGGGTTCAGCAGTGTACCAACCCACTCTTTCATTCTTTTCGTCGCCTATTGAAACTGACCAACCCAAGTTATCATCTGTCTGAATAAAGTAATTATTTCTGACCACCGGCGAGTCCACCAGCTGTCTAATAAAAAACTTTTCCATTCCCGATTGAAGTTTTTCCTTAAATTTGGGGACATCACCAGAGGTATGAATTTCCTTCAAAGGCATATTAAACTTGTCCCTTAACCGCCAAAATCCTGCTAAAATGATAGCTCCTGCCTTCAAAAAATACTCTCCATTGTCACCTTCAATCATGATGGCCAAATCGTCTTGTACCAACTGTGCTGCTATGAACATAGGATCTTCATCCGTCCTGAATCCTTCTCTAAATGCGTAAGATTCCCCGGTGACAACACAGTCTAATCCTTTGGTTGTCTGCTTGAAGAGACCAGGATACCTATGAGGCAAGTAATTCCAAAGTTCCTCCAAAAGTTCGTAGGCTGCATTTTTCGCAGTGCTATCTGTTCTATATAATTCTGTTCCTCTTTCTTTGACTCGTTTTAATTTCTCTTCATGGAAAAAAGGCCATTCATTATCCAACTCTATCCAGTCTTTCCAATCCATGCTTCTTATTCCCATGTTTATGTTATACTTGTGCTTGAAAGCTCTGTATGGAAGAGGTTTGGTATTCTTGACATCCCAATTAGGATATGGGGGAGGAATTGGGGTCTTGAAGTCATAATCTGGCGTCCAGTTGCCATACTTTCTATTCTTATTAATCAAAGCTACTTCTTTCGATGTTAACACTTTTTTTGATTTAACTGAGTATTTTAGTATGAACGTCACAACTATAGAAAGGCACACCAAATTGAATGAAGCAAGTGATGCATTTGTTAATTCATGATACTTCCCATAAAATAGAAGGTACCAAGATATGATGAATCCATCAAGGTGTGTTTGGCTCATAGTGATAAAGATTGTATCCCTTCAGAGCATCGAGAAATAGTTCCCGCCCCATTCTTATAAAGTTTCGTCTTTATCATAAGTAGTTTGATTTCGCATCTACGATCCCAAAATGGTATACCAACCCGAATTATTAGTAGATCTGTGCAATTTATTACTGTTAGCAGCTAGACTCTGAAGTCATTATGCAGGAGGTAAAAAAGATGCAAAAAGTGCAGTCTGGATAAATACCCACAAAATAGAGTAGTTTAAAATCCATGATCCTACTTTACGTTCCTCTGAGTTATTTGATGTCAATAAGTGAGCCGTGAACCAACAGGTTAACGGCAAAAATGAAGATATTCTGGTTATAATCTGAGTATGCCAAAAGAATATGGCCCCAACCAATAGTAAGGCATTCGCGTAAATATATGGCACTAACTTCCGTCTAGGCTGGATTTTGAGGAAATACCTGAAGCTAGCTAATGAAACAACGATCGTTGGGGAGGCGAATAAGAAGTTTGGGATATTGTTTGGAGTCCAATATTTAAGAAACCCGTTATTCCAATAACGCGACTGGGCATATGAAAATAATGAGGGAAGTTTTTTATTGCACCATGCACCTCTTTGAGGACAAAAATGATTATAGTTGAACCAATTCATCCAAATGACAGACACAAGTATTTGGAAACCAGAGATGAACAGCCAAAATGCGTCTTTAATATCACCATTTTTCAATAAAAAGTTATACAAATCATAAAGATACAACACTCCTAAAAGTATGGAGTTTGCCCTAACCCCGTAGTTGACTGCTACCAAAAGTCCTGAGAGTAAATAGCTTAATTTATATAAGTTATTTTTCAACGACGTTTTCGAATTCAACTTTGTGAAATCGCCGTAGTTGAGTGATATTTCCCGTAGGTAGAAAGCTAAAAAACTTAAAAAGCAACAGGGAACTTCAGAATAGTTTGAAGTTAAAAAAATTCCTGCAGGAGAAAGAATGAATGATACTGACGAAAGATAAGATAACTTCTTCAAACGCCTCTTGCTTTGTACATTATTTCTGAAAATCTCATAAGATAATTGATATAGAACCAACGAGCTCAAGTAATGTAGTATGTTGTTCACAACCAAACCTAAAACAAGCCTAGTATAGTAATTGTCTGTGTTCAAAGGGATGTCTCTAATAAATCTCCAGTAAAATGGAGTGAAAACAAATTGATGTTCATACCTTATGCCACTCACTATTAGATCAAGAAAATAAACTGAATCCCAGGTGATAAACTTTTCGAAAATATTAGTTAATAAATGCTCAGTAAGGGCAGGATAAAGCGATGCTTCGACGAGTTCAACCTTGGCTTGTTGTTGGAGACTTGTTATTATTGAAGACGAAGTATCAAATCTTGAAGGTGTGAAATAAACTATCACCAATTGGATGCTTTTAACAATTAGGTATAACCTCAATAAAGCCCATGCCTCCACTATCATTTCTTAAAGAAATTTGTAAAATCATCGTAGCCTTTTCTTACGATGAAAACAAAATTCGAAGATCGCGATTACATTTTTCCGACACATACAAAATAGTAATTTAATTCTTGCGTACTTACTTTTTACCAAATTGGTTAGCAAATGATTTTATAATATCAGAGACAGAATTGGGGTTAGCTAAAGTTGTGATATCGCCTAGTTGATCAGACTCATTAGATGTGATTTTTCTCAAAATTCTTCTCATAATTTTTCCGGATCTGGTCTTTGGTAAGTCAGTAACAATAATCACATTCTTAGGAGCTGCAAATGGACCGATTTCACGTCTCACTTGTAAAATTAAGTCTTTTCTCAAGTTGAACGCATCATCACTAGTTTCGTTACCATTAATCTTCTGAGCAACTTCATCCTTAAGAGCAACATAAGCGACAACAGCTTGACCGGTCAAGTCATCGTTGATACCAACAACCGCAGCCTCTGAAACGCCATTATGCTCAATTAAAGCTGCTTCTATTTCTGCTGTAGACAACCTATGTCCTGAAACATTTACAACGTCATCAACTCTACCACGAATCCAGTAATAACCATCATGGTCTCTGGCTGCACCATCACCAGTGAAATAATAACCTGGATAAGGATTTAAGTATGTATCCATGAACTTTTTATGGTTTCTCCACACAGAACGAGCCATAGAAGGCCAAGGGCTTTTGATAGCCAAAACCCCTTCAACATCGTTCCCTTTGATTTCCTTCCCAGAGACAGGATCAATGAGACAAGTATCAATACCAAAGAACGGCAACGAGGCAGAACCTGGTTTGTTAGGAGTTACACCAGCAATTGGAGCGATTAAGTGGGAGCCAGATTCAGTCTGCCAATAAGTATCAGAAATATGACATTGACCTTTTCCAACCTTTTCGTTGTACCATTCCCAGATATCTGGTGAGATAGGTTCACCAACAGATCCAAGAGTCCTCAATGAACTTAAATCGTACTTTCCAATCTCAGCTTCACCAGATTTTCTGAGCAAACGCAATGCTGTCGGCGCTACATAGAAATGGGTTACTTTGTTTTTCTCAACAATGTTCCACAATCTTCCAAAGTCAGGATAAGCAGGGGTCCCTTCAAAAACAACAGTTGGAACACCTAACAACAATGGCCCATACAAAGCATAAGTGTGACCAGTAATCCAACCAACATCACCAGCTGTAAATAAAATGTCATCGGATTGGACATCGAATATATGTCTAGTCGTGATTGCCGCTCCTAATAAATAGCCACCAGTCGTATGAACAACTCCCTTAGGGGTACCAGTGGAACCTGAGGTATACAATAAAAATAAAGGATCTTCAGCATTCACTGGAGTTGGTGGAAAGTATCCCGCAAATTTTTCGCCTTCTTCGTGCCACCAAAAGTCACGTCCCTTTTGCAAGGTGACACTTTCATTACCTGTTCGTTTGAAAACTAAAACTTTTTCAACGGTAGGGCAACTCAAAAGAGCTTCATCGCACAATTTCTTTATGTTGACAGTTTTACCACCACGACGACCTTCGTCACATGTAATTAAAGCTTTACAACCTGCATCATTGACTCTATCTTTGATTGAGCCAGAAGAGAATCCAGCAAAAATTACAGAATGGATAGCTCCCAATCTCGCAACAGCTAACATTGCAATTATTGCTTGTGCTGTCATAGGCAAGTAAATCGCAACAGTGTCACCTTTCTTGATACCCCAGCTACTTAAAATACCAGCAGCTTTAGACACCTCGCGTAACAATTCAGCATATGTTAAGATTGAACCATCTTTTTCATCATCGGCTTCATAAATAATAGCGGGTTTATCTGGATGTTCATAAGCATGTCTATCGACACAATTATATGAGGCATTCAATTCACCGCCAACAAACCACTGACTATCGCCGTGAAGCAATGAACCTGCCTTGACCTTTCTGAATGGTCTATCCCAAGACAACAATTCTTTAGCGAGAGGTCCATAAAATCCCTCGGGATCTTTGATAGACTTATCGTACCATACCTTGTAGTGATCTAAATTCTTAACCTCATTTGGACGTGGCTGTCTTTCATAAAAATCTTTCGGTGTGGGAATAGCCTTAATGTTGTTGGCCTCGTGCACAACGTTATGGTGTGCAGCAGCTGTCATTATATATCAGCTTTACTCTAGAAGAGTATCGATTGATAGTTTTATCGTAAATATTCTGAAAAAAAAAAAATAGTGCTGTAAAAAACAATTGACGCACAAGTTGTCACCTAGTTAATCCGTGTAGAATTAAAGCCTAACGTGACGCTAATCAGAGTTTTAGATAAATCAAGCGAGGCCTTCGACTTCGTTTTTAAAATTGCAAAACCTCTGTTGAAATTTGGTGGGTCGTAGTTTGAACTTTGTTACACACTACTAGTTCTGTTAGTTTAAAAACCCAAAATATCACTAAATTCTGAAAAAGTGAAGAAACTTTGTCAACAAATTTTAAATATTTGCGTACGAATAATCTCCAACGATTGGTAATAGGATAGACGTGAATCTAAATACTTCAAGTGCACTTGCATTATTTTTTTGGCCGTAAACGAACAAACGACTCAATTTTTTTTGTGGGTCGGTTTGTTGGCTCGTTCTGTGTAGGAATATGCCGAAGAGACGCTCTGTTCCACGTCTTTTAGCGAAAGAAGAAAAGCATAGAAGATCGCACAAACCATTCTCAATTTTGTTGGCCCAGTATCCCGGATCTTCCCAGTCAAGCTACAGAGAGGTTTTTAATTCAATCTCCGAAAAAGCATATAGACAGTGATAGCTGGGATATGAAAATATGCAGAGTAGTAGATGCGACACTCCAATATCACTGATACAATTGCGATTTACAGAGCCTATCAGATCGAATAAAATCAATATGACCTTGTGAGTCATTACGATTGGTAGCAGTACACTGTGTCAATGAACTATAGATGTATTACGGAGCTAAGACCATCCTTTTGTCCATATTGTTTTGTTCCCCACAGTTTCTTGGTTCGGTATTAGATGCATCTAAAGTCCGTTCACCATCAAGCCAATTGCGTCACCCTCATTTGACCCACCATGGTTACAACAACTCCGCGGACATCTGTTTACAATATCACCAAATGACAATGATCAACAATTCTCAAATGAATAAATACAATTCTATTCTTTATCTACGTATACGTTACAGAACTAATTATTCCCTCTGTTTAAATTACCTCTATGTTGACACAATTAGTCAACTTCCTCAACAGTTGGACCGTCGTTAGATGGTTCAGGAGCAGCACCACCTGGGAAACCACCAGGGGCTGCACCTGGTTGTGCACCTTCTTGATAAGCCTTAGCCATGATTGGGTTAGCCTTACCCTCCAATTCCTTTTGCTTGTCAGCGTACTCATCTTGAGAAGCGGTTTGATTAGCATCTAACCAGTCAATAACCTCTTGAGCAGCCTTAGTGACATCTTCAACTTCAGAGGCATCCAACTTAGACTTGATTTGTTCCTCGTTCAAGGATGACTTCAAGGAGTATGCATAAGATTCTAAACCATTCTTAGCTTGAACTCTGTTTGCTTCCTTTTCATCTTCTTCCTTGAACTTCTCAGCCTCACTGACCATTCTTTCAATATCTTCCTTAGATAATCTACCTTTATCATTAGTGATTGTGATCTTTTGTGTCTTACCAGTACCTTTCTCTAATGCCGAAACGTTTAAAATACCATTAGCGTCGACATCGAATGTCACTTCAATTTGTGGTACACCTCTTGGAGCTGGTGGGATACCCGATAATTCGAATTTACCCAACAAGTTGTTGTCTTTGGTCTTGGCCCTTTCACCTTCAAAGACTTGAATTAAGACACCTGGTTGGTTGTCAGCATAAGTTGAGAAAGTCTCTGACTTCTTAGTTGGGATGGTAGAGTTTCTTGGAATCAACTTGGTCATAATTCCACCAGCAGTCTCAATACCCATAGACAATGGAGCAACATCTAACAACAACAAATCCTGGGTCTTAGATGAAGTATCACCTGATAATATAGCAGCTTGAACTGCGGCACCGTAAGCGACAGCTTCATCAGGGTTGATAGACTTATTTGGCTCCTTACCGTTGAAGAAGTCAGAAACCAACTTTTGAACCTTTGGAATTCTAGTAGAACCACCAACAAGGACAATTTCATCAACTTGGGATTTGTCGACCTTAGCATCTCTCAAAACCTTCTCGACAGGCTCCAAAGTAGATCTGAATAAGTCTTGACATAATTCCTCAAATCTAGCCCTAGTGATAGAAGTATAAAAATCAATACCCTCGAACAAAGAGTCAATCTCAACAGACGTTTGAGCAGAGGAAGACAAAGTTCTCTTGGCTCTTTCAGAGGCAGTTCTCAATCTTCTCAAAGCTCTTTGGTTACCGGACAAATCCTTCTTGTTCTTTCTCTTGAACTCTTGGATGAAGTGGTTAACTAATCTGGAATCGAAATCTTCACCACCCAAGTGAGTATCACCAGCAGTTGACTTCACTTCAAAAATTCCTTCCTCAATAGACAACAAAGAAACATCAAAGGTACCACCACCCAAGTCAAAGATGAGGACATTTTTTTCTTTCTCGTCTTTTTTGTCCAAACCGTAAGCAATAGCGGCAGCAGTTGGCTCATTTATGATTCTCATCACATTCAAACCAGAAATTAAACCAGCATCTTTAGTAGCTTGTCTTTGAGAGTCATTGAAGTAAGCAGGAACAGTAACAACAGCGTCATTAACTTTAGTACCTAAAAACCCCTCAGCGGTCTCCTTCATCTTACCCAAAACCATAGAAGAGATTTCTTCAGGAGTAAAAGTCTTGCTTTCACCTTTGTATTCAACTTGTATCACTGGCTTACCACTCTTGTCAGTAACCTTGAAAGGGAAATGCTTAACATCATTTTGAACTTCTGTATCAGCGAATTTTCTACCAATCAAACGCTTAGCATCGAAAACAGTGTTAGCTGGGTTCATAGCAGCTTGGTTCTTAGCAGCATCACCAATCAATCTCTCAGAGTCACTGAAAGCAACAAAAGATGGAGTGGTTCTGTTACCTTGATCGTTGGCAATAATTTCAACACGATCGTTGGCGAAGTGTGCAACACATGAGTACGTTGTACCTAAATCAATACCGACAGCTTTAGACATTTCTAATCTATGTGTAACTTGTCTCTAGTATAAAGATAAAATATTTCACCTCACAGGGCCTTTGTCTTCTTTTATACTGAAATTAGCTCAGCTACTCACAATTGAGGCACCATGCTTCGTCGATGCAAGAATTATATCTAGAGTATTCTATGACGTTCGATTCCGTTCTACCTACTATTTTGGAAGGCATATTGGCATGCAGAAAGGGCTCCCAAAATCTTGGAAAGTTATCGAATTCTCTAGAAGCTGGAGCTGTACATCACGTGTACATTTTATCTGCGGAATCATATATCCATTCTGCAGGGCTAAATCGGATTAACCGGCTTAGGTGTTACTATTGCCCACAATTAGGTATGGCTTAGCTCTACATTTAAACTAGGCATGTTCTTTAGAGAAAGAGTTTGAATACATCTAAGAATTATTTAAGTGCGATAAAGTACAAAAATTACACCTATCTCAGTTCAACTTTTAACATCAAAGTTTTTTAAGTCGATTTTTCTTTAGTGTAGTCATTGACCAAATGAATGGAGCCCAACTTTCTAAAGACTTGTTTCACATTTAACCATGCTTGCTTAACAGCAGGAATTTCTGATTTGTTAACATGGTTATCAATGAAAACTTCTGTCTTCTTGACATGGTTTCTTGTGAACGGAGACTTCTCAAATCTTATTTTAATGAAAACAACATAGAGCAAGAATGGGAACAATGATCTTGATCTGAATGTTATTAAACGGAAAAACAATAAACCTAAAGTGAGATTCTCTAACACTGCTGCTAATTGAACAGATTTTACATTATTCTTAGAAATAAACTCACCAATGTGTTTGGCTATTGGCTTGTTATCAAGACCAAAAACTGGTAATAAATAGGCCTTAGTGTAAGCTAACACATGGAACGTTGAAAACAAAGCAAATGGCAACAATGTTAATAATACATATGGCCTAGTAATTAATAATCCCACGCTCAATAAGAAATATTGAACGTTATCATCTTTAATTAGAGCAGCATACTTTGTGTTCTTCTTGCTGACCAATTGGTAAATTAAAATTCCAAAACTCTCAATGATGCCGAACAAGGCAGCTTGGTACCAAAATCTGTAGTACTTGAAGAGCTTAAGGTAAGTCAAGGAGAAAAAGAAAATACTCACTAACGTGATAACATGTCCGACGAACCAAGCAAATTGCAAAGACTATATGGTTAGTATAACTGTGTAACTTCTTTCGAATCGCAAAACTTACTTTGATAGTCGATATAAGTTTGTCTTTATCAAAACTGCCGGTACTATCTACTGTAGGCTTAGTCTCGGAAGTTTTATTGAATTTTTCTGGCATCTTGTTGCACTCGTCTCAAAATTAATCTCGAAATTCGGTAAAGGTCCTATGTAGCAACGATGTTTATATTTTATAACTAAGGGTTGAGCCTTGGAAATTCAAAAAGCGCTATATTGATGGTGGCCTGTGCAGGTCACAAGACAAGAGCATGGCAATCTGAAATTCCTGGCGCACATCGCGGTGCAAATCAAATTGCTCACGAACCACGCGACACTGATGTACTTAACACTGAAGCTATTTAAACGCTACATCAACACATATAATTAAGTAAATATTCAAACCAAAAGAACAATTGTGAAACTAAAGAAGAGTTGAATTTTGTCAACTTAGAAGAAATATTTGCTTGTTTCACTTCCTATTGACTATTGCTATTGCTATCAATTAAACTAATTGTTGACAAGATCATACTACGACGATTATTTCAATCTAACGTAAGAATCCTTTTCTGCTCTTCTGAGGTGCTGGTGGTGCGGCAGCTGGTTCCTGAGGCAAAGATTTCTGCTTTTCTAATTGGACCTTCTTATCCTCTAAAAGCTTGATTTGTTTTGTTAATTTGTCTTTCATCTCTTTGTGTCTTGAAAATAAATCAGCTTCAGATCTTTGCAATTTCTTTTCTTTCTCTGAAACCTTTTGTTGGAACACTACTTTCATTTCTGACTCCATTTTTGCCAACTTAGCCTCGTGCAAAGCTCTCTCCTCTTCTTGTCTTGCTAAGGGATCGAATTCTTTGAACGCACTTTCGTCTTGTTGAATTCCCATTCTTTTTAATTTATCTGATCTATAGTTTTCATACAATACGTTGGCAGTACTCTCCTTTAATTCCTCTAAGAAGTTTCTGACCAATAATTGACGCAACTGTATGAAGTCGCTATGGTTTTCGTTATCAATTTCGATAACCCCCCAAGGGTATTTTCTACCTCTAACAAGTCTTCCATCAGGAGTCTCTATCTCTCTAGTTGATCCAACCACAGCAAAAGGTATCTTACTGAGGATTTGTTGGGTATGTAAAAGTGTGTCTTCCTCATCATCTTCAAAATTCGAGGGCCTGAACGTATTGATACCTTGATGACGTATGTCATCCAAGACTCTTCCTTTGAAGTCTATAATGTCATCTTCAGACATTGTATCAGACTTAGCTATAACGGGAATCAAGTTGACTTTTTCGTGAATCTGTTTCATTAAAGCAATATCCAAAGCAGTCAAGGAGTGACCAGTGGGTTCAATAAAATAAAGAAGAGCATGGACCCTGTTGTCGACTATAGAGGACCTATCGACTCTACTTTCAGCCTCCAAGTAAGCATCAAATCTACCATTAATATCATCGACTATGGGTTTCCACGAATCAGTATTATTAATAGATTCGCCAAAACCAGGAGAAGTTATCACATTTAACTTCAATTTGACCCCATCTTCTTCAATCTCGGCGGCAGTAGTACTTATTTTGACTCCAGTTGGTGAATCTTCTTCATACTCTTCATAATCATCATGTAAAATTTCTCTATTGAAAAGGGTATTTATCAAGGTTTTCTTACCCAAACCACCTTCTCCAACTGTCATAAGATTCAAATTGAATCCTCTTCTGACTGACTTTCTGTGCCATTGTTTAGGAAAATTTGCAAATCCTACATAGCCATTTAATTTGCGCTTGATGATCTTTATATCCTGCTGTAAAGGCTCTTTGGTAGCAGTGGCTCTGGGAAGATCATAACTGGAAGTATCTGGAGGAGGGATATCTAATTCTGAATTTGTTAGCAATGAGTTAATTTAAGACGCAACATGAAGAAATCTCCCTTGGTCTGTAATTCAAGTTCATGAGGAAATACTTACCTGAAGTCATGATTAACTATGTGACTTTTGGAAACAAATCTCAAATTCAACCTTAATTTTTTTTCTGAATGAAATAAAAAAAAAGCTATCACAATACTGTATACTTTACCTATAATAATAGGAAGACTGCTAGACAGAAGAATAAAGACTTAGATGAATAAAACCTCTGATTCTCAGTAATAATTGAGTATTTTTTTACGAACACAATACGGTTCTTTTTTGAAATTGTATTTTCACACAAACAAGGAAAAATAGAAACTACGTGTCAGTCTATCACGTGTTACGTGTGCATATTGAATGTTGTGCATGCTAAGTAGTCTTGCTTGTACTTCGGAATGTTCAGTATGATCCAAGTATCCTTGGTTGAAGTAGACCCTCACCCTTTCTTGTAGCTAATTATTGTAGAAAAGTGGATTCACTTTAATTGACTTATTAGCCCTATTATGAGGAAAAGGCTTCAGCAGTTTTCTTTTTGGTTTGCTGCAATTGGTATTCTCTTCGCATTTGTATGAATTTTGAAAATTATGCAAAAATTTGGGGTTTTATAAAACTGAAAAGCTGGGGAATTGTTAGACATATTAACCTCAAAAATAAGACGATTAAACAAGTATATACTTATAGCAATGAAAGCAATAATTATGCCTATAAGCTCGCCTTAGATTATGTGCATACATTAACTGAAACTACCTAAATCCTATGAACGAACTTGTACACCAATAACATCCCTACACCCAGATAAAAAGGTACCACCAAGTAAATAAGAGTCGTGGCCAATGTTTATTACCGTTCCGTTGCTTTGAGATGTATCTCATTATTCATATACATTAATACTCTAGCCATGGCCATATTCAATGGACGAATAGTAAATATCACTTTGTAAAAGGTTTGACAAAACTCGAGACCATTGTCTCGCTACACTAATGACTCTTTCACGGATTCGCGAATCTTGCAAAATTATCATGGTCATTCAGGGCGATATCGGAGTCTTAGGCCTGAGTTTCGTTTGGTGCATCAACTTTTCTCAACACACTTAGTAAGAATAAGAGTCCTCGCCTTGCGAATTCCGCCATATTGTAGGACCTTTCATCAGATTGAGTGAACTCCGAGCTGGAGATATCACCTTTAGGACCACTTATGCCTAGATAAACTTTTCCTATTTGTTCATTATTCGATGCAACCAGTAAATGTAACTCTGCCGTAGGGCCTGCAAATCCCGTCTCCGATAGAACATACGTTGAACCCAATTCATATTTGGTCGTTCTGGCTAATTTCAAAGCAACTTGCTCAGATGGACCCATATAACTTCTTATGTCAGAATCCAGCCATCCTGACAACTTGAGACGTTGTTTAAGCAGATATAAAAGCTTACCTCCAATGTAAAAGTCTGACGCTCCAGGCACCGAAACTAAATACGCAGATATTAGTCCACCACATGCAGCTTCTGATATGGATAAAGTCTCGTTACGAGATCTTAGGATTTCAGCTATCTCATTAACAACTTTTTTAACCTCTCGAGGTGGGAAATCCATGTTGAGAACCAGTAGTACTAAGCTATATGCTCCAATATTCGCCGAATATTCAATAGAGTCCAGAGTGCATATAATAATATCATTGGTCTACTCGAGTGGCGAAGAAAATATCTTAACACAACAGCTTTTCTGAGAATATTGGTGGTCCCATCTCAGAATTGATTCAACATAAACTCTTCAAGAAGAAGTAAGCTTATATCTTAGACATTCTTATAATCATGAATAAAACTTTAAAATTTAATGCGGGAAAGGTTCAGTACGATGAGGAAACTAGAAGATGTACCCCTTTGCCGAACAAAGGTTCTGTGCTGATCAGACAAAGCAGTGAAGACGAAGAGATGTTCGATTTCATATGGGCTCCAAAGAGCGGATCTGGTAATATAGAGAAGGACGAATTATTGATTATTCCAGGTGATGTCAGCTTCAAGCCAGTTAAGTCATGTAAGACCGGTAGAGTTCTTGCTCTTACATTTTTGAGCTCCGGAGCTAAACATTTATACTGGCTTCAAGATGTTGGGGAAGACGATGAGCTTTCGAAGTTCACTGCGAAAGATGAAGCAATAATAAAAGACGTAAACGAAATTATATCAATACCAGAATATGATGGGGAAACGGAAAAGGACACTGAAAGTGGCCCGAAAGTTGAAGAGACTGGAGTGTAAGTAACCTTTTTCTATACTTAATATAATGAGCATTTCTATCAAATCTTTCAAGGGGAGATGAAAGTCATGTATTCCATAGTGGCTCCGCATATTAACCTTAGTAACAGGAGACAGAAAGAGGAACACACCATGAAGATTCCTGTGCAGTCTGTTAACGACATAATGGACATGGAAATCATAGAGAAGCATTTGAATTCACTCTCACCAGAGCAATTGAAGACACTCTATGGACCCTATTTACCCAAGTCTGTAACCCTGGAACCCACAAAAAAAGATATTATGGAAGTCTTGAAAAATGGATTCTTTCAACAGTCTATCAATTCATTATCAGATCTGCTTTGTAATGGTGCAGGTTTCACATTATCTCAAATTTTGAAATATGAGTTCTCAGACGAAGGAGTGGAAGGATTTTTAGCAGGTGTAAGGCAATTGTCGAAGCGAGAGCATCTGGAAGACCTGCATTCTAAGCCAGGTAAATAGTCTACACAGCGAAGTTATCTAGCCATTTTCCTGTATATTATTATACAGCCCCGTAGTTATTAAGTTTACCTGGGGGGTTTAAATTATAGGAATATTATTGATGAAACACATGTTTGTTCTTAAGGAGAGGTAGTAATGTCACAGTCAAGAGGTAAAATTGAAATTATGACACAGCCAGAGATGCAACAAGATCCTCTGGAATCTCCGAGAGATTCTTTAGTAAGGAAGTTGCAAAACCTTGTAAATGAAAAGTCATCTATCGCAAATGATGATATAAACAATCAAAAATCTGCTGAAAACATAGAACTGAAAGCTCCTAACATGGAATCGGAGGAAAGTGATCATGTAAAGGAAGAGGACACCAGATTTGATCATAACGGATTTGAAATTCCCAAGAGCAAGGTTCCTGTAGATGGTAACTTCTCTACGCGAGAAGTACAAGAAATCTTAAGTACAGCTAAAAAGAAAGGACTTTTGGATCAGAATATAGAGATTGATATGGTACAGGAAAATAAGATTATTGGGGATAAGGTTGTCATAGCTGATGGAGAGCAAGTAAATGAGCAGCCTACTGAAAAAGAATTACCAGTTGATACTCCGTAGAAAATAACGATAGATAAAAATTTTAAATTAGTTTCTCTCGAGAGCAATATTTGAAGAACAGACGCATAATATTTCATTGTTTGTAGAACATAATTATAGTTAGGGGTATATGTGGGATATTTTATCCCAAAATTGATATAGAATTCCCTCTCTTTTAGGCTTACATTTCTCTTTTGTTTTTCTTTGAGATCTAAATTTATGAGAGATACTATATCCCAAAATTGATACAGAATTCTCTCTCTTTAGGGCTACATCTCTCATTTTTATTTCTTTAGATCTAAATTTCAAGTTGCCTTCATGAGAGACTGATTTCAAAAGAGAGCTATATTAAGTTTTTTCGCGAAGTACTTTTATTTTGGCGCTTCATGTGCTTTACTGTGTAAATTACAAGGAAAAGTCGGTAAACCGTATCTGGCATGAAACTTCCAAAGAGGGGGAAACTCAAGCATCGTAGTTTCTTCTTGTTCTCAGTATCCTTGGTTGGGGTGTGCTTGTGTATTTTTATTGGTCTTTTGTTCACACGTACATTAGAGGGAGCAGACTCTCCAGGATGTCGAATGGTTTACATGGGACCGTCTTACGCAAGGATAAGAGCATTAGATGCATCTCATTCAAGGCTTGCATCTAAATATTCACTTTATCTTTATAGGGAGCAAGGAGAAGATGACTTGCCAAGAGAAACAAACGGTTTTGCATTAACAGGAATTCCTGTCTTATTCATTCCAGGGAACGCTGGTAGTTTTAGACAAGTAAGGTCAATAGCTGCAAAAACTTCAAACTTGTTCTCAGAGGGTCTCGAAGATATTGAAAATGATAAGACAAGTAATTTCGATTTCTTTTCTGCGGACTTTAATGAAGATTTTACTGCATTTCATGGCCGGACAATGTTAGATCAAGCTGAATATGTAAACGATGCTATAAGGTTCATCATATCATTGTATGTGAATACTGAATATCCACCTAAGTCTGTAATTCTCGTGGGCCATTCTATGGGTGGTATCGTTTCTAGAGTTGCGATAACATTGAACAACTACGTATCAGAATCAATTAATACAATAATAACGTTAGCGTCACCGCATGCAGCTGCTCCTTTAACTTTCGATGAGGACATTTTGAAAGCTTATTCCGCAATTGATATGTTTTGGCACGACGGCTTTCACTTGAGGGATATTGGAGACGGAAAAAATGTTGCACATGAGAGATTGAAAAACGTTTCTTTGATATCCATTACAGGTGGTTTATTAGATCTGACTTTGCCTTCAGATTATACGACTTTAGGATCATTGGTACCACCTACAAATGGGTTTACGGTTTATACCACAGGTATTCCTGAAGTATGGACTCCTGTGGATCATTTAGCTATTGTATGGTGTGGTCAATTGAGGGCTAAAATCCTGAGGGCCTTGCTTGAGATTGCAAATTATACATCACCAGGTAAAACTTTGCCTTTGACGAGAAGAATGGAAATTTTCAGGAAGTTATTCCTCTCTGGATTTGAAGATTACGCATCCCAAGATCTTAATAGCTATAAATCTTCAGAAACTCACATATGTTTAAAAATTAACCCCAGTAAAGATAAGATAGAACTGAAGATGGCAATATATCAAGACGGAAATGGTAGAGACGTTAAATCTAAACCAACTGTTAGTCTCTTCAGGCTACTGTCGCAAAAAAGTGAGACATTTTCGTTATTAAGTAACATTAAACCTCAAAGTTTCCTGTCGTCTTCGACGTTTTCAATATTACTCTGTAAATCAGGCAAGGATATTTTTAACTTGAATGAGGAGCAATTAGTATCTACAGATATGGATTTTGAATTCAATTGCGTTGATGCACTGAAAGATTATCATTTAGTTCCTCGATCTTCAGGCGATCGCACTATATTGTCTGACTCATCTTACGGTGGTGATTTAAGCCCATTTTATGCTCTTCAATTCAATTCAACTATACTTTCAAACTATGATTCTATACTCGTACACGATTCCCATGACTTTGGAGAGGAGGATTTTGTCACAGCAGACTTAGTTGACTCCGAAAAGAGGACGATTAAAACAAAATTACCCATGTTGTTAGGTTTAAGTGCAGAAATTAAAGTCCCAGCTCAACATTCCACTGCAATAAATGTTGAGGTACAAGGAGCTTCGAGTAGCTTGTTGTCTTACAGGTTGAAGGTGATTTATCCTGAAAGCGGGTCTTCCAACAAATTGTATTCTCCAATTTTGCGTCAATGGTCTGCTGAACCGTACGAGGTGAAATGGTATATAAATATTGCAGAAGGGCACTCAATCAATTTAAGTATACATGGAATTGCACCCTTTGTTCCCTTCAAGAAGGAAAAAAGAAATAGTGGTCTTCAATTCGAACTTTGGTCTGAAACAATGTTAAGCAACTTCCCAATCATCATGAGAATTGACGTCGATCTCATAGATAGCTTAAGACTTTTAGTATTGAGGTATCGATTATCTATCATTGCGTTCTGCATCCTGACAACATTATTCGCCATTCTTTTTCAATTAAAATACTGGCATAAGACAGGGATTTTTCCAAACTTCCAGTATGGACTCGCTCTTCTTTGCAGCCCAGCAAACTTTATTGGCATCTTTATAATTTTGGGTTTGTTTGGTCCCATTGTTAAGTTCGATCATGTTAAAAAGATTTTGAATATTATCGATCCAGTAGTGTTGCAGGACAATAATGAAATAAACATTTCATTACACGAAGACTTCGAGTTAAACAATTATTTTCTTGGCTTAGAAGAGGACAATCTTTGGTTCTTAGGACCGCTATTCTTTATTATAAGTATTGGCTTGGTGTGTGTGACAAATGTTGCAGTCACTGCCATTATTCAATTAGTTGGATATTTAATCCATACCATCGTTGGCACGAATGAAATGGAAATTTCGAATACACTTGTATCTGAGTCAAATTCTTGTGGAAACGAAAGAAGAACATCAAACCGCAATTCTCGGTTTGTAACCATGGCTGTTTTAATAGTAGTCATTCTCCTCTATGTTCCCTTTCAATTTGCATATGCTATATGCTGCATTGCTCAAGGCATTGTGTTGATCAGGACCTCCTTATCAAAAAAATGCCCAAAGGGATTTTACAATTACCAGCAGTCCATTTTCATCTTATTGCTATGGACACTTCCAATAAGCATTCCAACTTTAATCGTTTTTGTTCATAATTTATCGGTTAGCTGGAAAACACCTTTCTCATCGCACAGAAATGTGATGTCTGTGTTACCGATATTGCTTATGATTGAAAAGAATATCTCTACTCAAAGTCTCCCTGCATTATCCAAAAGACCAATTGTTACGCAGGGATTGATTTGGTATATTATATTTTACTCTTACATCTATGGTTCTAGACATACATACTGGCTTCATCATCTTATCAATGTTTTGTGTGGTTGGCTATTTATTCTTTCAATGAACATAGATGAAAACACCAAAAACTAGAACTACATTAACAAATCAACTTTAGCTACAATATTTACCACTTGTACTAATAATTCACACCATTCATTAAAAAACTAATATACACAACCTTAAACTAAACTTAGTTAGCGGCAGAAGAATATTTGGTAACAGATCTGGTTCCTTCGGAGACAGCATGCTTAGCTAATTCACCTGGTAAGATCAATCTAACAGCAGTTTGAATTTCTCTAGCGGAGATAGTAGACTTCTTGTTGTAAGCAGCCAACTTTGAAGCTTCACTTGCGATTCTCTCGAAGATATCGTTAACAAAGGAGTTCAAGATAGACATAGCCTTTTGAGAAATACCAGTGTCTGGGTGAGTTTGCTTCAACACCTTGTAGATGTAAGAAGAATAAGTTTCCTTTCTGGTCTTGGTCTTTCTCTTTGGTTCAGAGGAGGAAGTCTTCTTAGCAGCTGGCTTCTTTTCAGCTGGTGCCTTGGAGGCTGGTTTCTTTTCTGCTTTTGGAGCCATTCTTACACAATTGATATATAGATTGAATCAGAATAGGTAACTGGATATCACAGAGGGAGTGACCTGTTTATATATTTGCCTCCGTGACCGCGATCAAGATATTTCGAGCCTCCCTGAGAATTCACTTCTCCGTACCATAAGTTACTGATTACATGTGCATTAATGAGCATGGATATCGCGCATGAGAATTATATTTGAGAATAGGTAAATTTAAGCATGGATCAAGCGCGCTACTCGTCTTAAGGCAACGCGATTTTTTACTTGACCGCACAGTTTTGCTAGGAATTCGGACACTGAAGGCGCAATCTCGGCATTCTCTAAGTATGAGAGTTACACTCTTTTTTCTCCAGGAGCAAAAGTCGCGGAGATTCTGAGCTTATCTGAGGCTATCCGACCAAAACAAACATGATCACAATACAAAGTATTTAAGGAACGGAAATTAAGGTAAATTAAATTTCTACTATTGCAATAATAATATCAGTTTATTGAATACAGTAAAATATGTCCGGTGGTAAAGGTAAAGCAGACACTTCAGAGAAGGCTTCCACTTCTAGATCAGCTAAGGCTGGTTTGACTTTCCCAGTTGGTAGAGTTCACAGATTATTGAGAAAAGGTAATTATGCTCAAAGAGTTGGTTCTGGTGCCCCAGTTTATTTAACTTCCGTTTTGGAATATTTGACCGCTGAAATTTTGGAATTGGCTGGTAACGCTGCTAGAGACAATAAGAAGTCCAGAATTATCCCAAGACACTTACAATTGGCTATTAGAAATGATGAAGAATTGAACAAGTTGTTGGGTCATGTTACTATTGCTCAAGGTGGTGTTTTGCCAAACATCCACTCCTCCTTATTACCTGCTAAGAAGGCTAAGGGTAAGGGTTCCCAAGAATTGTAAGCGTCTTTGGGTCGGAAGTATTAGAATTTCTCTTCGAGTTACTAAATTTCTGTTCCACTGTGTATATTAGAGCTTAACTTTAGTTAATGAGGTAGTATAATGGAATATGTGTAAGTTTGAATCTAAGTGTAAATTTAGAGTTATTGGTTCTTATGTTGCTACGTTTCATGTAATACGTATATATATGTATATATATATTCTTTTTTCCTCTATTTTATATATTAGATTTACGTCAATTAAATGAAATGGAAAAGTTTTCACAATGGAGAGATAAAGGTACAGGGATCTCTCCCTTCATGCCTGAAATAGATAATGCAAATAATAGCATTGGAAGGTTAGCACTTGTCAGCAGATTGATAATTTTTATGGTTAAGTTGCCTTTCTTAGTAGGCTCCTTGAGTTTGCTTCAAATCATACCTTTGAAGGTAATTGGAGAGTTCATTTGCTCTGTTTTATTTGGGTTTGTTAGATTAGACTTTTCTGTTGAAGGGATCAGGCAATCCAAGTTAGACCAGATAAACAAGGCTAGACCAGATATAAATGATTTGGTAATAGTAAACTACATATCGCCTATCGACCCTCTTTTTGTTTCTTTAACAGCTCAAACTTCATTTCGCAAGATCGTCTTTGTTATTCCTGATGAACATGGGGACCTTTATGAATATAATTTCAGAAGCTTTTTCTATCAAACGTTCACGAAGAGTATTGGAACCGGTAGACGGTCGCATAAGTTAAAGGACCTATCGAAATTGTCAGGAAAACTCATATTTTTATTTATTGAAGGAACGCCGTCAAATAATAGAGGGGTGTTACCTTTCATACCTTTTGAGGCTACAATTCCAAGTTTTTTCCACATCAAGGCCATGGCTCTTAAAGTCCAACCGATTCTGCTCACTTTGCCTATTCCAACGGTTTCTCCTTGGCGTTATATTTATTCTTTGTTGTCTAATATGAAAAAGCCAAGTGTTGTAAAAGCAAAATTATACGAATATGAAAGATTTGATCCTGTCCAAGTAAGAAAGGCTTTTCAACTTAGTCAATTAAACTTAATAGGTGAAGAACTAGACATACACCAAAAGCAAAAATTCTTAAAGTACTACATTGAAAATAATAAGAAGAAATGAGAAGAAATGAGCCTCTTCTAATATACATGTACAAATTGTAACAATTTATTATAATACTACAATTTTTCGACCTTGTAGTTCTTATCGGTTTCTTCGTGAAGAAGCCGGTTCTTCTTGTGAGAGTGCCTGTGCTTGTGATGCAGCCTATGTTTGCGCTTTCTTTTATCTAATGATTCCTTCTTCACTAAGAAATCAGCCATTGGATCTTTGAATTCATCACTATTATCCGCGTCAGAATCAGTGGCTTTTTTGTTTTCATGAAGTGGTATGCCGCTCTTATCATTATTTCCCTTGTAACTATGAGCGTCATCTAAAGAGATTAATTTTTTTTCAACTTTTTGATTGATGGATGCATGATTATTGTCTCGTAATGCAAAGGTGTAGTCAACTGCAAAATCGTCTTCCTTTTGATCGTCTTTAAGTGTATAATAGACATGATCCACTTTAATATTCTTGTCGAATAGTTTGATGCCATTCAAGTTATCGATGGCTAGAATAGCAGAACGAAAATTTTCATACTTGAGATAGCAAAAGCCTCTCGGACTCCCAGTCACTCTATCCTTAATAACATTCAAATGAGTAGGAATTCCATACTGAGAAAAAATTACCAAGATGTCCTTTTCACTTAGATCCTTCGCAAGGTTCCCAACGAATATGTAAGAAGTATCTCTATAGTCGTAGTGCCATGAAGATCTATCACTCACATTAGTCTTAAGCTCTTGTTGGTTGAGTTGATTTATTTTTCGAATTGAGTTCATATTTACTCTTAAGAATATTGCCTATCGAAACAATAGTACATCTATTTGCCACGTGATGCTCTTCCCTTCGGTCTTTTTTTTTCTTGCGCTTGTGACAAAGGGCGAGATGAGAAAATCTGGAAATCAGCTTGAGAAGAGACTTTATAACATACTATATTGAAGTTGTGATGGTCAACAAGATTTCGAGATCACTGAGAAAGAGGAAACAAGAGGAATACGAGGACTCACAGTCAGAAGGGGAATTTTCTGTTAATGGCCTTATAGATGGTGAGGCTAGTGAATCTGAAAATGAAGATGAGATACTTGAAAATAGAGAGGGTGACGTGGAAAATAACATAAATAGAGAGCAAACACTGGGACCGGGTGAACTAGATGATGATATTTCCTCTGAGGAACTTGAAAAGCTTTTGGAAGAAGAAGAAGAAGAAGAAGGAGTGAGTGATGTCAACTCAAGTGACTTCTCGGATGAGCCGAAAGATAACTCGTCAATTACTGATAAGCTATCAAACATAAGACTTAGAAACTTACCTCAAAGCGATGATTTTGGCTATGAATCTAAGTATTCAGATGGTCTGACAAGAATCATAAAGCCGGAAATTGATCCAGTATACGACAGTGATGAGAACGACGGAGACGTTTTTAACACTATTGGAAATGTTCCTCTCTCAGCTTACGAAGAAATGCCTCATATTGGATACGATATTAATGGTAAGAGAATTATGAGGCCAGCAAAAGGCTCAGCCTTAGATCAATTATTAGAATCTATAGATTTACCAGATGGTTGGACCGGACTATTAGACAAAAACAGCGGTGCTGCCTTGAAACTCTCTGATGAAGAGTTGGATTTAATAAAAAAGATTCAGCTACAAGAGAATACAGACAGTAATATGAACCCATATGAACCAACGATTGAATGGTTCACTTCACAAACTGAAGTTATGCCTTTAACGGCAGCTCCAGAGCCAAAGAGAAGATTTGTTCCCTCCAAGCATGAGGCTAAGAGAGTAATGAAAATTGTCAGGGCAATTAGAGAAGGCAGAATTATACCACCAAGTGAGGCTAAAGAACAAATAGAAGACGAATTGTTCAATTATGATTTATGGACCAATGAGCTGGAAACAAATGATCATATTATGAACTTAAGAGCCCCAAAAATTGCACCTCCAACTAACGACGAATCTTACAATCCGCCTGAAGAGTATTTGCTCACTGAAGAGGAATTGAAGAAGAGAGAAGAATTAGATCCCGAAGAAAGAGACACGTTTGTACCTCAAAAGTATACTGCAATGAGAAAAATTCCTGGGTATCAAAATGGTCTTAGAGAAAGATTTGAAAGATGCTTAGATTTATACTTAGCACCTAGAGTTCGTCACAACAAATTGAACATAGATATTGATAGCTTGATTCCCGAACTTCCATCCCCCAAGGATTTAAGACCTTTCCCTATTCGCACTTCTACGCTCTATGAAGGTCATACAAATAAGATTCGTACTCTTTCGGTAAGTCCACTGGGGAACTGGTTAGCTACGGGCTCTGATGACGGTACAATTCGCATATGGGAAGTTCTTACGGGTAGGCAAGTTTATATGATGACAATAATCAACAAAGACAACAAGGATGATCATATTGAAGCTCTCGAATGGAACCCTGATACAGAGAGTGGAATCTTAGCCGTCGCAGCTGGAGAGAATATCTATTTGATAGTTCCTCCAATCTTTGGTTTCGATGTCGAGAATGAGGGTAAATCAAGAATAGAGAGTGGTTGGGGATATAATAAATTTGGCAATGTTAGAGGTGATTTGCAAGTACCTGATGCCGACGATGATGACTCTAAAGAACTAGAGACAGGAAGTGAACAAAAAAGGAAAGAACTATCCAAATGGGTTACTCCATCTTCTGCACAAGCTGAGCTAGGAGTTTCAGCGATAGTCCAATGTAAGACTAATATCAAGACCTTGTCATGGCACAGAAAGGGTGACTACTTTGTTACAGTAGCCCCCGATAGTAAGAACACTGCCGTTTTAATACACCAAATGTCTAAGCATTTATCGCAATCTCCATTTAAAAAATCAAAAGGAATAATTGTGGATGCCAAATTCCATCCATTCAAGCCTCAATTTTTTGTTGCCTCACAGAGAACAGTAAAGATCTATGATCTCTCCCAGCAAACGTTAATCAAGCGTTTAATGCCTGGTGCTCGTTTATTGTCATCAATTGATATACATCCACGTGGTGACAATTTGTTAGCATCGTCGTACGACAAAAGAGTCTTATGGCACGATCTAGACTTGTCAGCTACGCCCTACAAGACATTACGTTATCATGAAAAAGCAGTAAGATCTATCAAATTTCATAAAGGCAGCTTCCCGCTATTTGCGTCTGCATCTGATGATGGGTCTATTCACGTCTTCCACGGTACTGTATATGATGATTTAATGTCCAATGCATTATTGGTTCCATTAAAGAAGTTGACTGGCCATAAAGTCATCAATAGTTTAGGTATTCTCGACTTGGTTTGGCATCCAAAAGAAGCATGGCTTTTCAGCGCTGGTGCAGATGGTACTGCACGCTTATGGACAACGTAGAGTATATTACTATTAATCCTTTTATGTCTGATTAGTTTATATAATAGGAAAGTCAGTATTACCCCTAGGTTTATATTCATAGCTTGAGAGGTCTTTTCCTCTGTAATGCACTAAAATAAGATCGTTCGGCGACCCTTTAAGAATAAAATTGAGCAGTTTTTTCAAGGATTCAACAATTCCCGTATTCTCTAAGTCTAATATCCAGTTCATGTCCTTCCAATCTAGAATACCTTCGTGTCCTATCACTAACGGTGTGCGGAGTTGTTCCACGGTTGTTTTATCTACCATCGCTGTAAATACGTACATTCCACCAGTATCAACGCCATCTTCTGTCCATCTTGTTACACCTCGTGGAATAAATTTCAAGTTTTGAAGACCCGTCTCTTCCTCAGCCTCTCTTTGCATACCTTCTGATGGAAACTCATCTGATTCCAACTTCCCTCCAACCGCATTCCACCTTCCCATCCATGGTGACTTTTGACGATTCAAGAGAAGTACCTGACAGGTTTCAGCACAGTAGATGATACCATACGTGTATTTTAGTCTCTTGGCTTGAGTCATGGTCTAAACTAAGCTTCTTGCATTTATTTTAATTTAAAGGCGCGTTTCTTTGTTCGCACATATTAACCATTTCCATAATAAGTCGAATACACTAAAGTATGTAGTCTAAAGACTGCACTTTTGAAGAAGAATATTTACACATATTGGACTATCAGATTAATTCAATTGAGTTATTTTTCTCAATGATCAGTGAATGAAATGACTGAAAGGAGTATATAAATAAACCACTTCGCCTAAGTGCGCAATGCTAGCGATTGAGGTCGTGGTAGAGATCGATAAAAGCGAGGATCGACACCTCGGCAGATCCTGTGTCATAAACCAATCTCCCTAAGTGGACCTCAGTGTGCACATTTGGGCACGTTGTTGAGCGCCCCAGTAAAAAGCCAACAAATCACATATAAGAAAAGGCTCACCGGCTTTTAGGAAAAAAAATACCAAACACGATAATTAATACATCAATTAAAATCCAATCAGAAATATGGTTAAGGCTTATTCAGATATTCAAAAGGAAGCAAATGACTTGTTGAGTCGTGATTTCTTTCACTCAGCAACTGCATCTGTTGACGTAAAGTCTACTGCTCCAAACGGAGTATCTTTCACTGTCAAGGGTAAGACGGCAAAAGATCTGTCAATTGCAGCTTCCATTGATGCAAAGTATGCTGACAAAGCAAGTGGATTGACCTTGACTCAAGGATGGAATAATGCAAATTCCTTGAACACCAAGATTGAATTGTCTGAATTGTTGACTCCAGGATTGAAGGGTGAATTGAACACCTCCGCTGTTCCAAACGGACCGAGAACTGCTAAGTTGAACTTCTTTTATCAACAGTCTGCTGTCAATGCCAGATTATTCTTTGACTTGTTGAAGGGACCAATTGCTACTGCTGATTTGGCTGCGTCGCATGACGGATTTGTCGCTGGTGGTGAATTGGGTTACGACATTGCTTCTGCCAAGCTTAACAAATACTCTGTTGGTGTCGGTTACGGTAATCCAATCTATTCCGTATCTGCTACTGCTACTTCCAACTTATCAGTCTTCACTGCTGCCTACTATCACAAAGTTTCACCATTGGTCGAGGCTGGCGCTAAGGCTACATGGGACTCAGTTAAGTCTTCAAATGTCAACGTTGAGTTCGCTACTAAATACGCTTTGGATGATAGTGCTTTCGTCAAGGCTAAAATCGCTGACTCTGGTTTAACTGCATTGTCTTACTCACAAAAGTTGAGACCAGGTGTGACCTTAGGCTTAGGTGCTTCCTTTGATGCTTTGAAGTTAGCTGAGCCTGTTCACAAGCTCGGTTTCTCATTGTCTTTCTCTGCCTAAAGTAGTATGTAGCTAAATATTCTTTTTACAATCAATATGAATAATGAGAATCTTGCGATCTGCTCCAATTATTAAATTATATACAGTATCTTAGGCATTTCATAGTGAAAATATTTCGTTCATAACAAGAATATTGGAAGTGTAGTTGCAGTTACGCATTAGTTTCACAAATATTGTCTTTAATGACTGAAGCAAGTCTAGAAGAGAGGCTGCAAAAAAATGCCTTAGATTCAGCTTCAAGGCCGAGTGTTCTTCAAGTTTCAAGACCATTTTTCACTAGCTCCGAACTATCATATTTACACTCTTTTACAGTACCAGATAGCAGAAAACTTACCTTCAATCAAAGAAAGCATCAAATCTTTCAATATTTATTTCAGGTGGTGAAGATTCTTAAATTTCCGTTGAGAGTACTAGGAAATGCTATGAATTATTACCAGAGATGGTACTTATTTAATAAGTTCGAGGAGATGAACAGTACAGCAGATCTCGAAAATGACCCATATACAATAGCATTGACGTGCTTATTTTTGGCATCGAAAAATGAAGATACGATAAAGAAATTGAAAGACTTACAAACTGTAGGTAACAAGTTAAGAGATGATAAATCTATCTTGCAACAGCTGTATTTAGATATGCAACGAAGGGCAATTATGGGAATAGAATTTAAATTACTTCAAGTAATAAAATTTGACTTCATTAATGGATCATCTATTCAAAGTACTGATCAACTTGTGGTTCAGTTTAGTAAGAAGTTAGGAATTGATTATAAGACAACGATGTTCAGTTGGTTAGTGACCTTTGATTTGATGTCAACACCTTTGAGTTTAATGATACCACCACATTGCATCACTTTGGCGGCATTAATAGTGACATTAAATGTAAAGCCAAAAGAGATGAACGTTAAATATTCACAAGAAGATGAAACGGAGGTCTCGACGTCAAAGCTCAACGAAGTACTTGAGAATATAGACTGCTACAGGGACTTCAGATGCCCAGAAACCTTTGTCAATGAAGGTATTGTTTATATTTTAGACTACTATGTGCACCAGTTGAACTTTTCTATTTTAAATGAATTTATGCCATCAGTAGATCCCACTACCGGAAAGGAACAGATTTTCAAATTTATGGAGTTGAAATCGAGATTCAACGACTTGGTCACCTTGGATAGAAGATCTTGCTTTTCTGAATCACTTCTCAAGCAAGATGAGTATCTAAGCCTTTGGGATTATTCAATAGGTGCAAAAGGTTCTGTGCGATTCGTTCCAGGGAATAAAAGAAGAAGGTTCGATCTTGAAGTTGAGAAAGTACTTGCCTCTCAATACGAGACTTGAATTTTGCTGCAAGCTTAGTATGGAACCTATTTATGTAATTTATAGCTAACGAAAGTATCAACATGATGAATATCTGTACTAAAAGATGTAAACTTGACATTTTCGACGTCTTCTCCTTCTAGAAGTTTACCATCACCATTTGTATCACACCATTCAAGGGGTATATTACTTGTCTCATAATTGGAGTCAGTATATACCAAAACATTAAAGCTATAGTCATCATCGTGCAAAATTGGCAAATACGTAACCAGTGAAGTAATTTGTCTAATTATGGCCTGAATTTCTTTCTGAATTTTGTCATGATCCTTGAAAGTATTTTGAGAATCATGTGGGTCTCTATCATCTCTTACTGTATCAACGCTGAATTCCCACCTTTCAACATTCTCGGCAGTTGATTTGGAAACGATTACTAAAACCAATTTTGATATTCTTTTTCCATAAATCCACTTCTTCAATTGTGTCATTACCTTTCCAATATACTCTTGAACTTCATCATCACTGCTTATCAACAACGGTAAGCCATACTTCTTGACTGTAACGAAGTCCTCTGGAGGATATATGCCCCGCTGGAACAAAATAGCGTTAATTGCGAACTCAAAATAGTCCGCGACTATCTTGGATGATCCTTTCAAAGCTAGCTTGGAAAGAGAGGAAACCTCTTTTTGCCTTGCGCTTACCTCCGTCATAAATTAGAAAGATCAAATTCGTGTTTATTCTTCAAAGATTATATTTGTAGCAGATTTCGCGAGCAGCACTTAAACAACGCTCCTCTAAACTCGTGCCAGCAGGATAATATTGACCAGCAAGTACAAAATGGTAAGTATGATCGATCATTTGAGGGGTTAACCTTTTACTAACAAATGGAAGGAACATGGTGTTAAAAGAATAAAAATGACACAAGATGCTAAAAAGGCAAAGCTTCTAAAAGATAAGACAAGAATCGAGCATTATAAGACGCTCGTAGACAATGCCATACATAGCAAAGAAAGAAATAGCTTTGATGAAAGTAATCTTGCACAAACCTCTATTGTATTGGACTTGAATCCAGAGTTCTATACAATCTGGAATTATAGAAGAGATATTTTGAGTCACTTGTTTGATAAGAAGAACCTTGATAAAAAATCAGCTTTGGAAGAAGACTTAAAGATGATAGTAGTTTTCTTTAAGAGGTTCCCCAAAAGCTACTGGATTTGGAATCATAGAAAGTGGTGTCTCAATGAATTAAGTAAAGATGGGAATGCCAATTGGGATGTTGAACTTCTGCTCGTTTCGAAAATGCTTCAGATTGATCAACGTAATTTCCATGGCTGGCAATATCGAAGGTATGTGATTAGTAAGTTGGAATCTGAGTATTTTAAAGCGGATACTAGTGGAAAGATTATTGAAAGTAATTTGAAGGAGTTACAATATACTACCGGTAAGATTAACAATAATATATCGAACTTCTCAGCATGGCATAACCGAACAAAGTTGATCAGTAAGCTCAGCCAACTTGTCAAGGATGCAAATAGCAATATCAAAGCCTCGTCCAATGTGAATATTTATGAGGATCCAATTAAACTTTTGAATAGAGAACTTGAATTGGTAAAGACAGGTATGTTTATGGACGTTGAAGACACTTCTGTATGGTTATACTTACAGTGGTTATTGGTTGATCCTCTTTTTGTTGACAGCTTGAAAGCACTGTATAAAGGAATGTATATTATGCTTGAAGAACAATTAAAGATTGTACATGAGCTTAATGAATTAGAAAAAGAAGATCATCCACTTCACCTAGACAATATTTGGTGCTTAAAGCTGGCGACTTTCATACGTAGTTTAATGATTAATGAGAAATTCTCCCAGAAATTGGCTAATGAAATTAATCTGGACCTCAAAAAGTTGATTGAACTAGACAGTTTGAGAAGAGGGAAATACTTTGATCAACTTTATGGTAAGTCTCCAATTTCGATGGCATAGCTTTTTCTTTTCTTCGGTGCCTTGTTTTATGGGCTTGATCACATCAGAGTATATTTATCAGGTAATAATACTGTACATACTTTAAGATTTATATTCTTTCTCTGAACCTTATGACAAAAAAAATAAATTCATCTAAATTTCTCAATTTTAACTTAAAATGCAAAAATATTTGAGATGAGTTAATGAATAACGTAAAATAAAAATTTCAAGTAAATCACCGTTGAAACACTATGGGAAAAACAAAGTCTAGAGGAAGAAGAGCAGAGAAAAAAGCCATAGAGATAACAGAGAAGCTAGACTTGGAAGTAAATGATAAGACACAAACGCTAAATACAACATTCTATGGATTGGTTGACTCTAATGAGCTAGCGTACTTCAAACAGGCAGAGCAATCTCTCAATATAAATGCATTTGGTAGTGATTCGGAAAAAGAGGAGTTCGCTACTTCAGTTTTGGAGGAGGCTAAAGGTAAAGAATTGAAATTAGTGACGAATCAAATTTGCTCCAAACTAATGGAAAGACTTATACTACTTGCAAATGAGACGCAGTTGAAGGAATTGTTAAGACTGTTTTCAAAACATTTTTTTGATCTTTCGCACCACAAGTATTCGTCCCATGTCCTTGAAACTTTGTTGGTGAGATCCGCTTCTATAATTGAGAAGGAATTAGCGGGATCAAAGCCTGAGGAAGTGGAGGAAGGCAAAAATCCTGAAGCTAGGAATCTGAACGATTCGATGGAAGCTATTTTTCTATCAGCAGTCAATGACCTCAAACCGCATTTCAAGTATATGATAACAGACCTGTATTCCTCTCATGTTTTGAGACTCATAATTTTGATAATTTCAGGTAAAGAACTTCCGTCAACAACAGTCTCTAATTCAGTTTTGCGCTCCAAGAAGTCAAAAGTAGCCAGAAAAATGATAGAGATCAAAGACAACAAGGATTTCAATAGAGCATATCTGACGCCTGTGTCTTTTAAGAATGAACTAATGCAAGCTTGCAATATCATAAGGGAGGGTGAGGACAAAAGGCACATGAGAGAACTTTCAGTTCACAGAGTTGGTTCACCAGTAATTCAATTACTAGTACAGGTTGAGGGAATTGTAGATAAAGAAAGGAGTTTATGGTTCTTAATCTTCGATAATAACGGAAAGGAACAACAGGAAGAAGCATTCGTGGAACATCTCCTCTCTGATTCAATTGGTTCACACTTTTTAGAATCTGTGGTGAAAAATCCTGGCGTTAGATTGTCGTATATTGATCGAATTTACCGTCTTTATATAAAGGAAAGAGTATCAAAGTTAGCAAGGAGGTCAACTACAGGTGCTTACGTTATCAATGCCTTAATGCTGAAGTTAAAACCTCTGGAGGTTGAGTTCATATTGGATCAGTTAATCCCTAATTTATCTGACTTGCTAGAGATATCTGATCTCTTGTACTTGGTTGAAGGTGTTATTAACGCATCACAAGCAAGATCATACTACAGAAAAGATGATATAATAGAGCACTTACTTGCCGTTTATGCTCCAAAATATTCCAAAGACAAGATAGTAGAATCTGATGAGTTTATCGAGAATATTTTGAAGTTAAAAGTGTCAACATTAGGTAACACTCGGGATGACTGGCCAACGTCTGAAGAAAAGAGAAGATCATTGTTCATTGAAAAATTAATAAGATTCGACTCCAGATTATTGATTTGCCTTTGGAAGTGTTTCCTTAACATGCCAAAGGTACAATTCATTCAAATGTGTAGTCACGGTGTTTTTTCTCATGTGATTCAAGAAGCTTTAGTAGTTAGGCCAAATGAGACAAAGGAGGAGCTTATACTTAGGAAGAGAATTCTCAACTTGTTTCTGAATGAGATAGTAGACCTTGTATGCAACTCCTATGGATCTCATATTGTCGATAAGTTATGGGATTTTACTTTTCTTCTTCCAATGTACAAAGATAGAATAGCTACTGAATTGTTGGAGAAATCACATAGGGTTAAAGAAAGTGTATATGGTAAACTTGTCTGGAAAAATTGGAGTATGGAACTTTTTGTCAGAAAGAGAAATGAATGGCGAGCCTTGATCAAACAGCAACTTGAAGATATGGGAGAAATTCAAAGGAGACCTATAGATAACAAAATTGATTCTCTATTAGAACAAAAAGGTGAAATTAAAATAAATGAAAAAAGACATTTACCCAGCGATTCTAATACTAGAAAAAGGAAAAAGTTAGTATATTGAAAATGCACATTATTTAGTGGATATTTACACATCGAAAATATTCTTTATTTACAAGTCATAGTAATATGATAATTTTTTAAAGCATCTGGAGCAATGGAGCTTGGGCTCATTACTACAGGATCCACGCCCGATTGGTTTTTTGGAAAGGCAATAACATCACGGATACTCGTGCTTCCTACGAGCATGGCACACAACCTGTCAAAGCCCAAAGCCAAACCAGCATGAGGAGGACATCCCATACTCAAAGCATTTAGCAAATGCCCAAATAGCTCTTCATAACGATTAATCTGTAGGATGTCTCTCAAAATAAATTTCTGTAAGTTGGGGTCATGAACTCTTCGAGAACCACCTCCTACCTCAACTCCATTTATTACTAAATCGTAGTGCTCACCTCTTGCCCTCAATGGGTTAGTATCTAAATATTCGTAATCAGACATCTTCACCATCGTGAAAGGATGATGTGTGGATTCAAACTTTGTAAAATCATATACAGGTGTTTCAATATTGTCTTCGAGAAAGATCTCAACAGGACTGAACAAAGGAAAATCAACCACCCAATTCCCAACTACCAAATCTTCAAGATTCGACACGTTCGTAAATTCTTGAGTAGCAGAGTCGTATATTTTTCTAATCCACGATCCAGGATACTCCTCTATCGCGAGTTGGCGGAAAACTCCTAGAGGGGTAGGATTCTCATAAGGAAAGATTGAACGAGTAGAAAATGCTATTATGTCACCAGGCGACAAGTCCAACTTTACTTTAAGTTTGCTTGCGTCAAAATTGTTCGATTTATTCAAAATTCCCTTTTCGACGAACTTTTCATACCAATGATCGACATCATCATCTGATTTAATACTCATGATTATAGGCTTTCGCCTTGGATAGTTTTTTACATCTACCAAATTCTTAGGTAGCTTAAAATTTGTTTCATTACAGACGGCACCTTTCAACACACACGCTTCAACAACAGGAAAACCTTCATATCTATTCGACAAAAAAAACTCCGACAAATCAATAAAACATATACTGGACCTTAAGTCTGGCTTGTCAATTCCATACTTTGTCATTGCATCGATGTATGATATCTTCAGATATTGGGAAGGTGACCCTTTTCTGACCCTTTCCAAGAAACCGCTTTCATTCGTAGTGTACACCGGTGTGTTATTCAAATCTTCCCATAAAGGCGTAATGATGTCCTCAACAACGTTCATAACTTGCGTCAAGTCACTTATATAGCTCATTTCCATATCGACCTGAGTGAATTCAGGTTGTCTATCAGATCTAAGATCCTCATCACGAAAGCACTTTGCCATTTGAAAATATTTAATAAAGCCGGAGCTCATCAATATTTGTTTATACTGTTGGGGAGACTGTGGCAAAGCATAAAATCTACTTGGTGACCTCGTGGGTACCAAAAATTCTCTTGCTCCTTCTGGGGTTGATTTAAATAGAAGCGGTGTTTCAATTTCTGTGAAGTTATGATTTTCAACTAAAATTCTACGTATTAGATGAGCTGCATCACTTCTCAACTTTAGGCCTTTATTATAAAAATCAGTTCTCAATTGTAGATATCTGAAACGCAGAGGTAAGTTCTGCGGTGATGTATGTTTTAAGTTATCGAGTCTTGCTGCATCTAGGTTAGAAGAGTTCAATACCTTATAATCCTTCACAAGTAACTCCCAAGCTTTATTGTCTTCAGTTTTATTTTTTAACTTCTTTATTTGAACATACCCGCTAACGCTTATCGACTCTTCCGTCGTTGCTGATTTAAGTAACTTGAAACATTTATCATCAGTTACCTCCGGATGCATAAGAAGCTGAACTTTATCCCCATTAGTATCTCTTAGCTCCGCAAAACTCAAAACACTTCTTATACGTGGCTTCTTATTGAGATGACCATGCAATGTTATCATTTCGGGTATTTGCAAATGCTTCTCAAGTTCTTTATTCACCTTGGCAATACTATGCGTGGCAGCAGGAAACTTGAACTTCAGGACAATCGAGTCCTTTAGAGGTAATCCTGTAAGGCTATAAAACCTATACCGGCTTCTCCAAGCACTTCGTAATGGTATGCACAAACGTAACATTTACTTGCGGCCACCTAAAAATTCGTTAGCTTTATCGAGTTTTGTGGTTAAATTTGACAATATGTGCGACAATCATCTACGAGCCTCATGCTTCTCCCAGTAACTCACGTTATTAAATATTCAATTATCAACTTCTTGACGTGATGTCGAATAAGCAACTATAAGAAGTCATATCACTGAAGATTGGAGTTTATAAATTGAATGTACTTATGCCATGATTTCAGCTAACTCGATAAGAATTTCTAAGATTGTCTTAGTGCTGCTCGTGTTGGTCAACGTGTTTGGTTTCTTCATCTTATTAGGGATGTTGCATTCTTACAACTACGTAGATGCTTCTAATTTGATTGAAGGTGTCAAGAACTTAAAGAAGTACAAGCCCTTGATGACCTCTCAGAAGTCAGAACTTGATATGCGTGGGTACATTGCTGAGCCTGGAAATGTTCAAATCAGATTTACCAATCCGAAGAATAGAAAAGGTGATCCCTTTAAAATTACCCAAGAAATCTCTGAAGAGTATAGACAGTTGATGTCAGAGGAGGTCCTAGAGCCTCGAGATTTTGATATTGGATCCATTAAAGCCCCAAAGAATACGGATGAGTATCATCATGCAAACGCAACGATTTTAGCACTTGTTCGAAACTCAGAAGCGAGTGCTTTAGGAAGGACATTGAAGCACTTCGAAAGGTCCTTTAATGCGAAGTTCAAGTACCCATATACCTTCGTTAATGATAGACCTTTTTCGCAAAGATTTATTGATAGAATGAAAAAATATAGTGATGCACCAATGAGTTTTGTTCAGATTCCTACGGAATTATGGGACAAACCTGCTCACATTGATAAAAAGAGAGAAAGAGAGGCGATGCAAAGATTGGCGGATGAAAATGTAGCATATGCACAAAAAGGATCTTATCACAACATGTGTAGGTTCTATCTGGGAACATTTTATAATATACCAGAGTTAAAAAAGTATAAATATTTTTGGAGGATAGAACCGGGCGTGGACTTTTATTCAGATCTAGAGTACGACGTTTTCAAGTATATGTCAGGCACAAAGAAAAAGTATGGATTTACGATTGCTCTATATGATATTCAGCAATCAGTCGAGACGCTCTGGGTGGAAACTTTGAATTTCTTGAATCAGGGTGATAATTATAAACTTATAAATCCAAATGGATCTTTCCAGTGGCTCACTGAGAATTTGCAAAATCCAGAGAAGACGAAGGTAGCCAACGGTTATTCAACATGTCATTTCTGGTCAAATTTCGAGATAGGCGATATGGACTTCTTTAGAAGTACATCTTACAGTAAATGGTTTGAATATTTAGACTCTACTGGTAAGTTTTATTACGAAAGATGGGGTGATGCTCCTATCCATTCAATCGGATTAGGGCTCTTTGCCGATAGAAAAGATATTCATTGGTTTAGAGATATTGGGTATTATCATGATCCTTACTTTAATTGTCCTGAAACTCCACAAACATCAAGATGTGAGGTTGGAAAGTTCAGTCTTTATAAACACCTATCCGACCAGAACTGCTTAGTCAACTGGTTAGATTTGAAAGGCGAAAATCCGAGGGCTATCTACTAAATTTCATAAGGTTCTACTATTCACAATTACATTTGTCTAACATTAGTACATTATCCATTATTATTACTATACAAGAATTCATTTCTCATTAGTTACCAATCAGTACATTATAACGTACCTCTAACCAAGTATACCGTATCTCCGTTTTGTAAAGTTTTTGAAACCCGTTCCAGTGTGTTAACTAATGTTTGAATACCATCCAAAAGTTTGAAAATATGCAACTTTTCAATCGACGTCACGTTAGAGTTGTTGGCATTCGTTATACGCAAGTTATCAGCAATAGAATCCAAAGCTCTTCCTACTGGCCAAGCTTTTGATACAAATAATGCCTTTCTCTCCTTTTCGATATTCAACTGTTCAAAAAAAGATTCTTCATCTGTGTTTGATTGATGCGGATTAATGTAAACGCACCAAATGTATACTCTATCTGACGTACCTATTTTGTTGTCTCCCTTCGCATTTCTCTTCAAATTGACAATTTCAGAGACATTCACTCTTTTTGGACCCATTGAAAAAGAACTTGATCCTAATAACTTTCCCAAAGAACCTGATTTTGTTCTCTTCTTTTGAGAGGTCAAAAACTTATTAAACTTCGAGAATGCATTTGGTGTATTAGATGAAACATCACCAACTCTAAACGCCTTTTCCAAAATTGTCGTAGGATTGAAAGTACTTTCTTTAATGGAACTTTCTAATTTTTTCTTATCTGCCTCTCTATCTGGAAATAAGGAAGACGCAGTTGGTCCTGAATAGGGTGCATGCGTTGTTTTTTCTTCAACTTTATCTAATCTAGGGCATTGATGACTTTCGAGAGTTCTGTGGTTTGAACAGAAGGAATTCTTACAAAACTCACAATGAAACGGTAAAAAATCAAGTTGATTACATTTCCAACAGTTTTTTCCAATATCCATCACACTAGTTTCAATGGTCCCTTTCGACTCCACTATATGGGAACTATCTACCTCAGACTTTGACATGTTAGATAAAATAGGTTTCTTATGACAAATAGAGCCTCCGCAAGCCAAAAACGTCCAACTTTATAATTTCCTTCACGTCTTCAGTGGCAAAATAGCGTAACTGTTACATATATCGGCTCTTATTTTTATCATGACCATACTGTACTATATGCAATCTCATCGAAAATTTCGAAACTACAGCTTCACAACAGATTATTCTAGAGTCCTTGTACGAACAATGTTATTTGATTTGAATGTTCCCTGGCCCGTAAATAACTATATCACGAGACCTAGTCAACAACAACTCACAAATCTTAAAAATACTATAACCACACTTTATATTTTGGGATGTACGCACATAGCAGTGAATTTTACACTAGGTGAAGGAGCCAGGATTCCGGTAAATAACCCCGAACAAATAAACCCGATTAACATCGATGAATTGTCCAACGGCTTGAAGCACTTTAGACAATTGAAGTTATTCACAAGAATAACGATCGTAATCAGTGATTCTTCGCAAGGGCAGGGCCTTTCAAAACTTCAAAACCATTTTGATATCATCTCAATTCAGCCTTCCACAGAGAAGCTGCTTCAAATGGCTGCCACAAACTTAGACATTGATTTAATTTCGTTGGATTTGAGAAGTAAATTACCGTATTATTTGAAGTTCAAAACAATAGGAAGTGCATTAGAAAGAGGAGTGAAATTTGAGATAAATTATTCAAACGTTATTGCTAGCCCCACTGGACAAACGTCTAGCGATAGTATCAGCAATGTGGGTGCTCATAGTAGAAGGAATTTTTTCAGTAATGTGGTGCAACTTATCAGGGCTTCGAGGTCAAGAGGTCTAGTAATATCTAGTGGCGCTACAAGACCTCTCCAAGCAAGGAATTCAGACGATGTTTTAAATTTGTTACAAACTTTAGGCCTAGATAAAAGCAGATCAAAGAGCTTTATAACAATAAACCCTGAAAAAGTACTTCTCTCGGGAAGGCTACGTCTTAAGTCGTACAAACAAACTGTTACTGTTGGTAATGATAATCGTGCAGACGTTCTTATGAACAACGATAAGGAAAAACCCGATGAGAAGATCGACACTAACATTCATAGAAAGAGAGCATTAGGCAGCTCTAGTAGCAGTCTACTTAAGAAGCACAAAGGAATTAAATAATGTATTAAATTTATGTAGCTGTAGGCTCATAGTATATGAGACGTGGAAAGATGATGGATTGTAATTTCTAATTCGTTAAACCATTTATGTTAATTGCTTACTTGTTCCCTTTGATAATACAAGTTCACCAACAACTAAACCATAACATTCGGGTTCAAATCGTTTATTTTATCTTTTTCACCAGAGGTTGTACCGACCGCTTCAGCCTTCTTCCACTCAAAAAAATAGATGGCTCTCTTTCTCTTTTTCGGGAATTTGTAATCCCCTTATTCTCATGAGGAACAATTGGTGCTTGTGATGGTGTCAGAACGCTCAGACTTTTGGCTTCTCCTACCACTTCATTCCTGGGCGTTTGGACAAGAGATTTGGGTGATTCTATATGCTTTTTTACCTCTGAAATAGCAGAGGATCTTATTTTCTCCCTGGAATTGAGGGACAGTATACTTTTAAATGCATCATATGAATCATATCTTTTGACCTTTTGAGAGTAACTGGGAAACATCAACGATCTGTTTTGAAGTTCTCTACGAGCTTTCAGTAAAATTGAGTTCTTTTTTAGATTAGAACCTATTCTTCGGGTAGACTCTGATTGATTTCGGCGTCTTTTCACCGTGGGGTCCCTTAATAATTGAGGCACTGATATGATAGAATTTTTGGTTTTTTCTTTCCTTAATTTCTCTGTCATCTTTCTCAATCTATTTGCGGAATCGTTTCTTAAAGACTCCCTCTCAGCATTATACTTATAATATAGATCCTTATTGGGCATGCCACTTGTCTTTGATGTCAATTGCCGTGGATTCAAGGGCCTATGAGGAAATTCTTTCTCTGTTAATGCTGGCCATAAGGCATCTGAGAAGGGCATAACTTGAGGACTCAACATCTCTATTTGATTTAGTTGTTTAGCGCTCATTTTTTTAAGAACCGGCTTAAGTAAATGAAATGGAGTACTTCCAACGTCTTGTAAACTACCAACATTTTGAATGCATTTATTTGTTGCCAACTCAACAAGAGTAGAGAATCTACCTCGCATAAGAGGTAAATCTCTATCCATAGCTAAACTATAGCTGAAAAGGGTTGATAATATTTTAGGATTTTTTACTTCTTCGTAGTCAAATATATTTTATTGCTGATTCTCAGTGCACTATCTGCTTTGCTGCCACTTTAAATTTAAAGAGATGAGTGTTAAGACTGTACAGGAGACCTACACAAAACTAACAATGGTCAGGTGACAAAAATTAAAATCAAGAATCCTACTTTATTTCTTTTTTCTGCTTCTCCTGTAAGCTACAATATACTCGAAGGCTCGGAACGGCGTTAAACTTTCGCACGACAGGCCGTCCCGGAATTGATATATATATATATATACATAATTTTTTCATACGCGTTAGTAAGAGGGTTAAAGTTTACTTGGGCAGATTTAAATCTTACGGATCTTTAGCACCATAACGCTCTACGACAAACCCAAGGATCTATTCCGTTTTTTATCACAATTTTTTGAATCATGTTTCATAAATTGAAGAGTAAGGAGAAGCTGAAATCAGTCTCTTCTTCTCTGGCTACCAGTGTGGCCAGTTCCAAAGATGTTGTATATTTAACATTTAAGAACCCCTCACTGAAGTCTAAGCTTCCAGATTTTCCCTCTTTGAGTGCAGAAGAAAACGAGAAATATCTTAAAGTGTACAAACATTTTGCAACTGCGGATATCACTGTTGCAGTGAGTGAAGAAAATCACAAAAAAAAAGATAAAGCACATTTTAGACCCTTATCCGAACAAGAAAAGGCGTGGTTAACAAGAGAATGTTTCCTCAGGTATTTGAGGGCCACTAAATGGGATTACAAGGAGGCTATAGACAGAGTTGAGTTGACCCTCGCATGGAGAAGAGAATTCGGAATTGCTGGTAATTTTGATAGTGAGAATAAGGTGAATGGTGAACTTTGCTCCCCAGAGAATGAGACAGGTAAAGAAGTCATTTTGGGTTACGATAATGACGCTAGACCATGCTTATACTTGAAGCCTGGACGCCAGAATACTAAAACATCTTTGAGACAAGTTCAGCATTTAGTTTACATGTTAGAAAGAGTAATTGACTATATGCCAGCAGGACAGGACTCTTTGGCATTATTAATAGATTTCAAGGCATCTCCAGTGGGTACACAAGGAGGTAAAATACCTCCTTTTGGCACAGGAAGACAAGTGTTGCATATCCTCCAAACTCATTACCCTGAGAGGTTGGGTAAGGCGTTGTTGACCAATATCCCATGGCTAGGATGGACGTTTTTAAAAATGATATACCCTTTTATTGACGCTTTGACTAGAGAAAAGTTGGTTTTCGACGAGCCCTTCCAAAATTACGTCCCTGTGGAGCAACTCGACAAGGATTTTGGGGGCGAAGTTAACTTTGAATATGATCACAGTAAATATTGGAAAGAAATGATCAAAATTGCTGAAGATAAAAAGCAAATATATGTCAACAGATTTGAAAAATTTGGATCAAAAGTCGGCTTAAGTGAATATGATCTTAGAGGAACCGAAGACGAATTAAAGTATCCATTACCGAATATCTGAAGAACAACTGATAATGCGCAATATTTATTAGTAGATTATGTATATATATATCTCAATATTTTTCCCACAACTCCTTTAGAATTGATTACAGACCACCGAGTACTTTTGATACAATATCGTGAAGGTAAACAACCCAAAAAAAAGTGTCCTAACGGCGAATTCTAGAGACTCTTCTGGTTACACTGAGCTTCAATATCTCGGGAGGATATGAGAAGAGTTACACCAGAAACAGACTTTCATCTACCGAAGGGGCAAGATTAATCTATCACTATATCTTTCATACTTCAGGCGGTCAACTCGGAGCCATGAGATGATCCTCCAGTCATGAATACACGGTAAAAATTATAGAATAATTGAAAAATCTTCAACAAGTTCTATTGGAAAATTGACCAGAAATTTATCATTGATCGCCCAAATGACTCTCAATTCTTCACCTGAATATCATGTTCCTTGAAAATGCAAAATAGGATGTCATCTTCAGAGACCCATTCCACCACATCTATCTCCACCACTCTCTGACGTTAAGTCCCAATTATAAAAATATATTGCACAAAGTACAAGTAATCCATGGCGAATTACCCCCAATGCATATTGCACAAGCACAAATATATATGATTGACTCTTATAGTCATCCTAGTCTACTGCAGTAGCCAAGTATACTGTGATAGTGTTTAAACAAACGGTTTAGCAGCTTTTCTCATTTCTAACGTGCCAGTCTTACTATCTATCATATGCTGCCAATCCACCGGGTACATGATGTTACCAGAACCACCTTCACTTCTAGCGAAAACCACACCCAAGTCATCCCTAGCAGTACTTAAATAGTAGTTTGAACCATCTCCTAATGATATTACGATCGCTCTGACTATATCACCAGGTTTAAACAGGTCTATCAATTTGACCTTATCTCTATCTGTAGAACGGATATCTTGCGATCTTATAATACCCCTATAAGTTTCACCCAAGTCAAAAGCCACAGCATTGATTGAGGTGCTCTGACTTGACGCAACTGATTGATAGCTCGAAATACTCTGCGAACCCCCTCCTGGAGGAACCGAAAAATGAGCAGAGTCCCCATTGGACCCTAAACCAGAGTCTTGCAAAATGTTTCGGTGACCCTCTACCGCCAATAGTTCGCAAGTAGCCTGTTTCTGGCTTATTCTGAGTATTCGGACAAGTACAACATCATTCTCCCTCGGAAGGTTTATAGCAGAGCTGGTTGTCAACAGAGCCCCGTCAAATTCTACCTGACGATTGACGTATGAACCTGTATTGGGCAAAACATACACTAAAATATGCTTTATAGGATCTTTTGACTTGAAATCTTTAGGAAAGTCCTCAGGAATGGCATCGTCGCTTACTTCTCTAGTTTTGACTAGTCCTACTCTTGTTGCAACGACAATTGGTATCTTTTTTGATATTTGCTGCCCTTCCACATGGTATATTGTCGTTCCAGGTCCAGTCAAATAATTTATTAGAAGACCACTTTTTTTATCGAAGCCAAAGATCTGCGTTATGTACTGACCAGGTATAACCTTAGCTCCAATGTCCAACATCTTTACCTAGTTTACCATGATCTTTTTTCATGCTCTTCTCTCACGTATCACACATAGTTCTGCACATAAAGTGAAAAAGACTATATCCCAACTTTGAACTGGGCTTGAGTACTCTCAGACTAGTTTTGATAATATACTATTAGACTTTGAGGGATAACTCAATGACAGATTATCCAAAACACGTCAATGGAGAACCTCCTTTGATTACTTTAAAGGAATACGATAAAGCCAGCTGGGCGGCAAAGACCTGTGTGGATCGTAGAGAGGAAGGATATGTTATTGTCGTAATGGAGAATCCTGACCAGGTGGTGGCTAAAATAGACAAGAAAGATGAAGAAGTTTTAGGAAGAATATATAATAGTGCTCACCAGAATTACGCCGATCAATTAATTCAAGAAGAATTGCAGAAAGAAGCAAGCTCAGAGGAATCGAGATGAGTCTTTAAAAATTAGATTGCTCACTATTCACGTCAAAAAGGCACGCTTAAAAATATTACGAAACTATAGTTACATAAGTCATTCAATGACGTAATAATCTAGTTGACTTGTAGAGAAATTGTATATGCAATGGTTATTATAAGAAGAATTACTATGTCATTATTAATCCCACTATTGAAACCTCTGAGCCCTGGGAAAACACTGAAGGTAAATATAGTATTGATTTCATTTGACTATTTTAGAAGAAGTGAGTGAAACATCTAGAGCTTTCGTGTACTTCCATATCAGACTTCACTGCGTTGAGCTCCTCTCTGATGAACTGGGCCAAAACTGGTGTCAATTGGTTACATGTTGCAGCATCCGGATGCCTATCATACTCCTCATCGTCATAGGTATCATAAAGAATAATTCTCGAGGAAAATCTGACTCCCTTATCCTGACTTTTGGCCATAGCAGGAACCTTATATAAGTTAGGTGATCTCTTGGTTCTCCTTGAGATAAACGAACTCAAAGACATAGGACTCGAAGCTTCACTAGATACAGATGAAAGCCTATTATAAGAAAGTGGCATTGAAGGCCGCCCCATACTTGCGAGGCTTGTACTTTTTGAATTGACATCCACCTTAGGAAGTATGTTTGATTCATCAACAGAATTGAACTCCTTATCATCAGGCGGGGAATTCTCAGCTTCGCTATTAGAGGGGTCAAGAACAAAATCGCCATCATTATCCTCCTCCTCCTCCTCATCATCATCATCATCTTCTTCTTCTTCTTCAGAGCCAAAGCCACCGCCTACCTCGCTCTCAAAAAGGTCGGATTCATCATCGCCAAATGATACGTTAAATGACTGATGACTCTCACTACTTCTAAGGTCATGCTGTGTAAGTTTACTACCAAATGAAGGGCCTTTCAATCCTTTGAAAGACATAGAAATAGGCCTATTATTAAAAGACATTCCATCTTCGCTTAAACCTGGGGAATTAGAAGCGACAGATAGTTTATAAGCAGATTGCAAAATTTGGGAAGACTCGATAGCTGGACTCAGCATCGCCTTGGCTTTGTAACTAGGGTAATCTTGCAGTTCACTTTGAAAAACTGCCTCACTCTTGCTCTCGTTGTGATTGTAATCCAAAGAGGAAACTACAGAAGGTGGAGTCTCCTCAGTAGGTGGAGATGTATTCACCAGCGCCTGAATAGGCGTCATCTCATCGTCATGGTAGTTTGCAGACAAAGCTGACATTTCTTGAGTCTCTGGATGTAGATCACCAGTGTCTTGATTATCTATCACCGGTGAGTTACTAGATATAGGTGTACTACTGTCACCTCGAATAGTCACACTACTAATATCATTAGCGATATCACTTTGAGCCTCACTGATACTCTTATAACTCTCTATTTGAATAGGAGGAGCTGATGAATCTTGGATCGTTGAGTCATCACCAATAACAATTGGGGAGTCTGGATTTCCACTTCCTGTAAATTCTTGTTGATAATTTGCACCTTTATCAGGAGTCTTGTCATTGTCGAACTCTCCTGTAGGTGTCGGTGTAGGTGTACGACTCTCAACAAATAATGGTGATTCAGGATAGGTACCTGAAGGGGCATACTCATAAAAAGGTAGCTGAGGATCGTTGTCTAGAAAATCATTAGCACCGTCCACTCTTGGACTAGTAGACTTTTCTTCATAGGGGGAGGAGGAAAAATCCAAATTATCAAAGTCTATGAAGTTTGTAAATTCTTCTAAGTCAGAAAATCCATCTATGGGATCATAAATTGAGGGAGCTGGTAAGTCGTACTCTTTAACGTTGAGACTTCTTCTAGAACTAGAGTCTTTCAAAATACTTCCGGATCTTTGGACATTTACTTTAGGACTTTGAGTCTGACTTCTTGAACCTTCATACTGAATATTGCCATTGCTTCCATCATAATTAACAAATGAATTACGTTTATTCGACTTGATTGATTTCATTGACCTTGATCTTTCAAGTGAAACAATACTTTCGACTTCTTGAGGATTCAAAGATTTTGGGAAAAGTGCTTCTCCTAACAATTGACCTTTCATCTTATTCTGATCCAAACTATCTGATTTTCTCAAGTTAGTAGTATTTCTAACCCCTCGTTGATCAGCTTCAAGTCCATCTCTTTCACTATCAACATTTAACATTGGCTTGAAAGGTGATCCAAATGACAAGGTATCACTCCCAAGATCAAATGTATCTGCGTCATGTCTTTGTGGGGATGAGATTGTAGCAATATGAGGTACAAGAGGCGATTCAAGTCTTTCCTCAGCAGGACTCAAATTGGGTTCAGCCTGTACATCATTCATAGTCCCTTCAATAAGAAATGGAGAAGGCAATTCTTTTTCAACTTGCAAACCTGATTCAACTTTTGGAGTTTTAGGTAAGTCGGGTAAATCTTGATTTAGTCTTATATCCCCAACATCAGCAACTTTACCTTTTGGTTCTTCATGGCCCACATCCTTCCCTTGTGTATCTTCAATCTGCTTCACAGGAGATACTGTATCCTTTTTGTTATCAGAAAAGGGTTTGCTTTTCTTAAAAACGTTCAAAAACGATGATGAAGATGGGAGGCGCTGTTCCAGCTGCATGGTATCATGATGAGGTACCTGGCTACTTATGGCTATTGAGCTCCTTCTGTGTCTCGCATCACCCTTTAGCATAGAGCTTTCAGAGGCGTTAACTTCTTTGTTCTTTCCTTCCTTGGAGGAACTTTTTGACTCTCTTTCATTTCCTCTTTTCAGATCGGTTATTCCCGAAAACATTGAAATGTTACTAGCAGAGAATGACTTGGCCTTTATCTTCACGGGACGTGATACCTCAAATTCATTTTCTTTCAATTCGCTCAACGAATGGTTTTTCGATTTTACCTTAAATAAAGCTCTCATGCTGAACCTCTTCTTAGATTTTGGTATCGCTTCGGCCGATTTTGTCATTTTACTGCTATCATGAACTCCTTGAGAATGTTTCAGACCAACAGTGTTACGCTCTTGATTAAGAACTGAATCAGGCCTTGAGCGAAGCGCAGTCAGTGAAATATTTTTAGCTTCTTGACGTGTACCATCATTATTTGTTTTCATGTCTATCATAGGTTTTGAATCAGCGACGTTTAGCATTGAACTGGCGCCTTTAGACAGTGGACTTTTATCCATATCGTCAGACTCAGATTGGTTACCTATTTGAGAGTTATTGAATAATTGATTTCTAGGCTTAGCCCTAATTTTAGAAATTGGATCGCTTACTTTCTCAAAATTTTTGAACCCCATTTCCCGTGCATTATATTCGATCTCTTGCAATCTAGGTGACAGAGAAGCATCCAACAAAGAAGGATTATGTGACAACATCGTTACCAGCTGCGCCAAAGCAGGTGATCCAGGATGGCTTAATTCCATTTCGTCTATGGTTGAAATTGACCTCCTCTGATCACTTCCACTCGACTTTTGAGATCTTGCAGTTTCAAAAGTCTGTATTGATAGATCAGAGGCTCTGTATGGATGTTGTTGTGTTTGTGAATAAGAAGGGTAAGGAGCATGATACACGTCTTGCATTGATTCAGTTTCGTCCTCTTCTAAGATCGAATCTTCTATCTTAGTTTGGCTTGACAATAAGCCCTTACTCTTTTCGTTAAGAATATTTTCCAAAGCTTTAATAGAAGGGGAGTTCTTCATGTACGAAGTCTTCTCACCTAAATGAATGCCCTTGCTTAGTGAGGCTGAAGACGTTGATTTTTTGATGCCAACTGTTGACTTCAAGCTATGAACATGCCCACTAATAGCATCGCCCTTACCTATGGGTCTATCTGAAGTGTAGAAGTCGTTGGTCAACAACATCTCCTCTACCAAGTTCTTGTTATGAGTATACTTTGTCATCTATGATAATGCTTTTTAAGTTACACTATTTGCCTTAATGCTAATTAGGCCACTAGAATGCTGATGTCAAATTCCAACCCACGTAATAACTATTAGAGAGAGTCGTCACCTCAGTTTCTAAAAGACCTCAGCTAACTCGCTGCTCTGGGATATTTTATTGGTTTACCGTTGAAAATAGTACCCTTGATAGCGTTTTTCTTCAGTATGGCATACCTACGCTTGGAATAAAAAGCTCCCGCGATGACAATACACGTTATCCCAAATAGGAATAATCGCGTTAATTTTGGACTAGGAGAAGAGTTGGGCGAAAAAACGCGAATTCAGGGTGGAGTCACAGGAACGGTTTCCCGCAAACCAAGGGAATTATTGTCATGGCAAGGTCTAGAAGAACTATGTCAAAGTGGAAAAATTAAGTTGGTTATAGTTGAGATTCCATCCGTTGATACGCGAGATTCTTGTATGTTAAGGTCAGCTTCTGTTCAATTCTCTTAAAGGGTAAAAATTAAACTACAGACTACACCAGAAGCATAATTATTCAAATCGGAAGATTGTGTCGCCACTTGCGTTTTGAGCGAGTTTCAACCTCGGGTAGTCTTAAAAAGCCAGGGGAATGTCAAACTATTAAAACTAGTTCTCTTGTAGCGAGGTTACCATTGGATCCAAGCTAAAGATGCGCTATTAAGCATGCAGGATAACCGTATCTTAACCATTTCCTGTGCAGAAAAAACAATAGAACAAAGGTGTTTTCTTCTATACGCATCTCCCAAGTTTTGTCCTTGAGGGCTGTAGGAGGCGCATAATATTAGTAACGTTGGTCATATGTAATATCCTATAAAAGCTAGAGTCAAAATTTGGAAATCCTGAGAGAGTGCTTTTCTTTGGTAGGCGGAAGGCAGGTCTTCTTAAAGAATAATTGAAGACTATTTCTTTCTAAAGAGGATTAACACGCTCTGTTTAAATAATCTGTACTCTAAATTTATCTTTTATTTTATACGCCTAATCTTAACGGCTTTAAATCTAAATATCATGGTTCAGTGTTCTTGAGCAATTTTAAGCCGGAGCTTTCTTTAATAGTTGCGCAATTGGAATCTGACACGCAAGGATTAGAAATTTCGATGCCCAAAGTTCGCAAACGCAAAACTTCAAGGTTTAAATATGCGCAATGCTTTCCAGTGTCACGTACCTGAAAATAGTAGACTCCTTGGAAGATATGCAAACAAAAGCCACTTTTACATAGAGATTCTGTGTAAGAACAATACATTATTGTTTAGGCTTGAGTTTATGGCCCTTACACGATTCATTCCGAGCCCGGGCTCATGTAGAGAAAAGAACATTTGTAATAATTAATAAAATATTCCGTGCTTCAGGAGATCGAGAAAACCAACGGTGCGCTTCCTAGTTTCGAGAAGTATTGGTAAAAGTGCGACATGCCTAAGAAGTGCGTGCAGACGCAGCATAACATACTCTTGTTTCTTATTATGCATGTTCATATTATCCTGTCACGTGTGATATGACAATAAGCAATCAGGTATGCTGATGATAAGAGGAAGGTCTACCTACACATACTATTATTTCTACATTAGGTCTTAATTACTCAGATGTTACTTCTAGACAAAAATTGAAGTAAGCCTGACACAAAAAGCCTAACGATAAAATATCCTTGCATTAATACTATTACATTAAAGGTACTCATTAGTAGTCTAAATAATGAAAATGATGAACTAAAGTGTTAACTGAAAGCAACAACTCTTAAAGTCTTTTTTTTTTTTTTTATAAAAAAGGCTTCCACCACGAAAAATTACCTAACGCATTTGAAAATGTTCTGCAAATCGATCTCCTAAAAGCGTATATACTAATTCAGAGAATTATCAGTTTAGGTAAAATCCAAGTCACTTTGTGGAATCTCTGTGTAATAACTTTGAAGTGCTCTCTTCAAAGCAGGTACAAGTTTGTCCCATCTTAAGATTCTAACTTCCTTATCGAAGCCTCTTGGCTTTCTTATCTCGTAAGCCATAATTCTCTTAGCAAGTTCCACCCTATAATCCTGGTTAGTTGGATTACCAGAGACAGGTGAACTATTACTTTCACTCATTCTTGAGGAAATGGGTTTTTTAGACCAGAAAGGCACCAAGTTGGACCTGACTCTACCACGTTCCTTTCGTCTTTCAGCGGGATCTTGTAACTGTATACCAATCAAAAACTCCACTATTTCTACTACCTCAACTGAGGTTATGTAATATTGGTAAGTCTCTCCATCTACTTCACTCTTAATACTCCCTGAAGAATTGCTCTTTTCCTCCTCACTACTATCGCAATCATCATTAGAGTCAACGGTACATTCCAAGCAAGATATTTCCACAACATCAACATTAGGAGGTGCTGGCAAAGTGATTGGATTTTCATTTGCAGAACCAACGAGAGAGAAATCGGCTGTCAACTTTGGCCCATTTTGTCTTCTCTCTATTCTGATAATTCTTCGCCTGTCTTCTTTCTCAGCAGGTGACCATTTTGGAAGACATATATCTTCCATAGAGGCACCATTCAAAACCAAATCCACACGAAGGAAAACAGAATCACTGCCAGCAGAAATTTTAGGAGGCCTAGTGTAGCATCCACCTGCAGATACACCTCTCACAACCCTGTATTTCTTCTTCTTCTCAATACCTTTTGTGTTTTGATAATAATTAGAAATGGATTTCCCTTCACTTTTGATCGTAGGCTCAGACAACAGATGAGCAGTGTGATAGTCTGATGATGATCTAGGTGCACTCAAACTTGTAGGATATGTCATCGTGTTGCTTCCTGGTGTTTTAGGAATGATGGTGAACAGTTGTGGTTGAGGTGCATCAAGGGAGCTTGCAGATACCATAAAAGCATTATAGGCATACTGCGACGGACTTGAGTAACTACTTTCAGTCTCATGAAGTTCATTATTAAGGTTACTTGGAATATTATGGTCGTTTATGTCAATAGGATTAGTTCCATCTTGAATACTTGGTGTATTCGATGCAAATGAGGACGTTAACAATGACGGCTCAGCAGAATTAAAACTTGGAGGGACTCCGATCGTCTCATATTCAGAACGCATTTTGTTATTGACCAAATGCCTGAATTTCCCTGTGTTTTCCGCAATTATGCCATCAGTATTGATATCGGCGTTATTATTTTGACTGTTGAAGGGAAACATCATCAGAGGCATTTGGTTTGTCAATGACTGCGCCATCGGTGTTTGTTCCAGTCTTTGATACTGACCATCTTCAACAGGATCTTGCGATATTAAGGAAGAGGATGTTGTAGGGTCCCATGACTGTAAATGCTGATTGTTGCCAAACCCAAATGAGTCGAAACCAGCTTGCGGTGACGAACTACTTGGATGACTATAATGATGAGAAGTCTGATTCTGCAACTGCCCATGCTGTGACGGTCCTGATGTCCACATACCCATGCCGTATGAGGGTGCTGTCCCATACTCCCCATTTCCGGGATAGCTTGGTGAGGCATTTATCAACAATAATTCTTCAAGATTTGATTCATCCTGATGTTGATTCCTACCAGAAGTAGAGGCAGGATTGCTCACCATAGGTGACGAGAATTGACTAGGAAGACCCTGATCCAACGTGTCAAACCTGTCCAAAGGTGGGCTGTTAATTGTGAGAAAATTCAACTTCGCTGAACTATTAAGTTTACCAGAGGCTTGTGTATCAGAGACACTTCGATGTAAACACTTTAACCACTAATTCCAACGTCTATGATGGTAAAAGGGACTATATTTATAAACACTTTTGAATATTGATCATCTTCGACCTAAATCAGGGTTTTCGTTTATACTTATATAATAATTATCTAAAATAGATCTTCGCAATATCTCTCGATGATGCGGTCCGATGAATGGCAGTATCCTTACAAGGATAGATGATGTCGTTCAGCTTCATATTTCCAGGGCACCATAACCTTTCATGCATGGATGCATGGTGGGTATATGGGCAACATAAATAAAAAGTGTGGGTGTTTTGGAATCATGCGGCACCGCCAGATAAGTGAACAAAAGAGGTATCATAGGCATAAACAGTCGAGGCGACCGGCATATAGCACCAGCTTTATGCAGCGGCATAGTTCAGAATGAGTGCTTTTGAATGCATGTCGCTGCTCATCAGGAAAAACTTGACGTAGTTTGGAGGCATCGCATGACAGACCTAAAGCGCGAGCGATGAGATGTATGCAGGGTCACTCTTTCCAGCAAATCAGTGCACGTCTGAAGGCTATTGGCATTCTCGTGGTTTGGAAGTAATAATGGCAGCTGTAAATGACCCATATAGAGATAACTTTCAAAAGTTACGTCACATTTCCCGAATAAATGCCATCACATGTTTTACACTTCTAGTTTGAAAAGAATGTAGGTTGCTGTGTGTAGCCAAAATATATGTATACTGTGAAAATGAAAATAATAAAGCACTAAAAGGTAGGGAGATATTTACTTCTTTGGCAAGGATGCCCAGGGTCTCCTCAATCGCGAGAAATTGAAACTATCTTCGGGGCATCAGGGTACCGTCATAGTGTCCACCGCGTTACAACTCCAACCGGAGATGGATGGCCAGGGCGCAAAAACATCTCTAATTACATAAACTTTACTTGTTGCCCCCTGAACATAACAAGCACTTACGGCCTGTAGATTATGGGGAACGTAAAGGTTGTCAGGAGAAAGACCCCATTTACCTAAGAGGGGGTCATGCATATCCTATACTTCAAGAACCTCTTCTGTCAGAGAATATCAAACAAGTTAGGAAAGTCTAAAGGGGATTCTCGCAATTAATGCATATGAAGTACCTTATCGCGTCTCCCATTCGCCTCTTCGCAATCTCCCACTATGGTGACCTTGGCTGTGCACCTTACATTCAGCTGACTACTGCATATCTGTTTTGGAAAGTCATGTATGTTGGTTGCTACCCTTGACTGTGCATCTGCATCTTATGCACCGCTTCTTCTACACGATCTCCAATATTAGAGATGTCTCAATCATAATATGCAGAATATGCACAGAGACACTTGCACGTGTTTATTTTAGTCTGTCTCCGCCTGTAAAGGCTTATGCGAGATCCCTTTTTGAATAATTGGCAAGCAATTTTATGACTTTGCTTGACTTTCATGTGCTGAGAAAAGCATGAATAACCAAAAACAGACATGTCAAGATTGTACCGCTTTAACAGGGACTCTAATTTCACATATTGTTAATATTTCTTCTGTGGAGAAGTAGAACTGAATGGTATAGATACGATAGCACTCCAAAGGAAACGACATACTATGACTATGAAGATACTTTCTCAGTGAATAAGTAGATTTCAACACATGCTACAGTCATTTGTTCCTTTCATCTTTGGCTCAACCTTCGGCATGCGTTGAGCATATTTCCATAAACTTCAACCTTGCTCATCTCATGCAAAGAAGTGTCATTCGAAGAGATTCAGCCTCTCAGCCACAGGTGATGAGATCTTAACATCATGAGTCGGTACTATTTTGTCGTCACGATGCAGACATTCCATCAAACGGCGCTTCGACATGACTAGGCGACAACCTGAACAAAGAACCGCAGTATGTAAGTATAGCCGACTAGGACTCGCATATAATGCAATGCAATCTTATGTATGTCTTGGTTTCTTCGTTAGGCGATTATTGCTCCTGCACATCAGTGATCGCTTTTTAGCGATAAAGAAAACCCGTTACCGCAGAGAGGCTTTTTTATGCAACTTAACTGATGTGATTCATCCTACCTCATCGTGACGTACATCAGCTTTCATGATAACGTAAGACAAAGAGGAACAACGTGAAAGGGTCAAAGTATTCGATGAGATCACGTTTGATCAAGACTAATCTTGGCATTACGAAAGTTAGTGTTTCTCTTCGTACTACGAAAAGAGATATGTACCTGATCCTTGGCGAACTATAACCGTGGCTCCTATGTAAAATACCTTTTTAGTTCATCGTAAATAGAACGCAATAACCACATGCCTTCAGAGGATAGCGCTAAAGGCAAAGTAAGAGAAGGGTTGCATTCAATCCGGTCAATGCTATTATTTTATTTTAAAATACTTCAGATTCGATTTCGTTAAGCGAGACTTAAACACCGTTCTCCAGAAGGACACATCTTGACTTCTGCGTGCAGAGTGATGTATGTTCGCGTATATTCACCCTCGTTTTCACGACAGTATATTATCTTACGAAGATCATCCATCACGTGTATACTGGACGCGCAAATTTCATTTGAAGCTAGAGAACATATGAAGCGACCAAAAACCCTTATTCTACATTCCAAGCAGGAAGACGGATCTTCTTTTGCACAATCTCATCGTAGTTTTCCAGTCCTTTACATCCCTAACACTCTTAAATCGATAATCAAGCGGGCTGGACAAATATCATATCATTAAAGTATAAACAAGTAACTAACATGAAATCAGGAAAGCATATATAATTTCCTTGCTTTGAGTTCAGATCTCAATACCTACTAAATTCCATGAATGTGCCTTATCTTCTCTAACTTCGATCAGGTTGCTGTGAGAGAGTCGACAAAAGAAAAGCTTATAATGCCTTCTTTTTGTCGAATTCAGGGTAGTACTTGTTGAACAAATAGCCATCAAGTAAGACTAATCCAGTGATCAAAGAAGTGTGGATTCCTAAAACAAACTTGTTGTCAGTATTGATTCTACTTCTTTCCAAGTATACGAAATAGCCTGCGATTGCACCAGAAATACCAACAAGAGTCTGGGCTACGACAACGGGATTTTTCAACTCCTCATTTGATCTCTTGATAAGGACAGTAGACTTCTTAGTACCCTCATCCAAAGAAGCAGATAAGTATTTAGATGCTTTTGAAGCCCTTTCCTTAACAAAAGCCACCAACTTATTCCAATAATTTTTACCCTCATCCTCTAACTCGCTGACTTCTTTCTTGAGATTTTTGATGTAGTCATCTTTGTTGTCAGATATTTCGGCAGCTTTCTTGCTTACTTGTTCCTTGACCCTATCGAATTCTTGCTTAACTTCCTCAGAAGTATTCGAGTCGGTAACATCGTTTTGACTTGACATTCTTACTTATAATGATGCAAAAAAACCCTGTAACTTGTTCTACCTCCACTTATTTATAGATATTATATAGGTATAAATAAGTTGTTTCAGCCTGATGTCGAAATGAGAAAGGGATGTGGACTTTATAGCAATATTGCTATTTCACAATACTGCATATAGATAATATCCTAAATGGGCCTTGTTCTAACAGTGTAATTCCTCACGCGAAATAAAAGCTTCATTGGTTAATCTCTAAAATGTGTCGATATGCAAGAATATCTGGGGAGAGAACGCTATTCTTCAAAAATGACTATTTACCTATCTGAAGGAATACCTGCAGGCCATCCCTTTTCCAATTTTGTCTTGACCTTAACTTCCTAATAGGCGCAATATAATTGGATAAAGTCTCTAATCCCCAATTTAATTTGCAATGATAGAGTCAGTATGTCATGCTTTGAGATCAATTTTGTGTAACATGGAACTTGCCAGGATTCGCTGAGGATAAGTAATCGATGTCACAAAACTGTTTAAAAAAAAGTTTGAAAAATTAGTTCGTTACACAAACATGAGTGCGATTTTCTCCCAGAACCTTTAAAAAATTTTCATCCTGTAGTTTTCATAAGTTCATTTTTAAAGCATTACTTGTCGATTGAAAACCAACTCCCCGGCTTTCCACGTAACATTCCGACGAGAATACATTAGATACTAAAATGTCAGCTCCAGAAGGTAACAGAAACTTTGGTCGTTCAAACAGAAGAGGTGGCTTCAGAAGAGGTGGTAGAAGAGATGGTGAAGAGAAGGGATGGGTCCCAGTCACTAAATTGGGTAGATTGGTAAAGGCAGGAAAGATCACTTCTATTGAGGAGATTTACTTGCACTCTTTGCCAGTTAAGGAGTTCCAAATCATCGATGCTTTGTTGCCAGAATTGAAGGATGAAGTGATGAAAATCAGATCCGTTCAAAAGCAAACCAGAGCTGGTCAAAGAACCAGAATGAAGGCCGTCGTTGTTATCGGTGACTCTAACGGTCATGTTGGTTTAGGTATCAAGACTGCTAAGGAAGTTGCTTCCGCTATCAAGGCAGCTATTGTCATCGCTAAGTTGTCTATTATTCCAATCAGAAGAGGTTACTGGGGTTCCAACTTGGGTGCTCCTCACTCTTTGCCAACTAAGGTTACCGGTAAGTGTGGATCTGTTCTTGTTAGATTAATCCCTGCTCCAAGAGGTAAGGGTATTGTTGCGTCCCCGGCTGTTAAGAAATTGTTGCAATTGGCTGGTGTTGAAGATGTTTATACTTCTTCTTCAGGCTCGACTAGAACTACCGAAAACACATTAAAGGCAACTTTTGCGGCCATTGGTAACACATATGGTTTCTTGACTCCTAACTTATGGAATGTTACCCCATTAGCCCCATCTCCCTTAGAAGTCTACTCTGAAGAGGCTTCAGCAGGTAAAAGAAGATACTAAGTAACTAATTAAAGTATTTTATATCATCATCTTATTAAACAAGAGCAACTGTAGCTAATAGAAATACAATCTCAAAGAACAGTAACTCATCACATCATACATTCGTATATATACACAGATTCAAAGCTATCTCTTACCCCTAAGACGCTATACAAAAACACTTGATCTTCACGTATCGTGAATTTCTAGAGTTGTTGCTTTTGGATACTTTCAAATGTATCCTACTCATATAATGCATCCACATAATACTCTTACTTAGCTTTAATATTTTTTCTTTATTTTCTTTTTCTTTTTTTTTTTTACTAAAATACTTAAACAATTATTGCTGAACAGCTTGTTCCATGACTTGATCATCCGGAACAGCAAATGGCCTCAAATTTGTAGATTGCGAAGCCTCCTCCTGATCTTTGGTCCAAGTATTCGACTGAAATGCTCTACCTTCAGGATGTATAAACATACAATACCTATTCTTGCATTCTTTTCCAAAGCGACAAAGCTCATTAATGGGATGTGAAAAGTAACAATCTAATCTAGTACAGTTTGAGCCTTCACGACAGGGCATAGGAGTGGTAGCATGACGTCTTGGGCATTTGAAGTTGGTACATGCTGTTCCGAATTTACATTGTTCCAATATCCTCTCAATCTTTGGAGGACCCTTTGGCTTGGGTTCTGGTGGAGGTGCTTGATAGTTTGGTGAAGGATGAGCCTTAGTACAACTTCCATCCTCACAGGTTTTGCCTTGAGGGCACCACTGTAATATCAAAACTTTTGCCTCTTTATTTGCAGGAGTAGGATGTCCAAATGGGCAAAGCTCCTTGGAGCAAAAGATTCCATACTTGCAAATTGCAAGCGTTCCCGTGGACTCAATTTTCTTCTTCTCTTTATATTCTTTTTTAGTCTTCTCTAATTCACTCATTAAATCCTGATCTTGGTCAGGGTGTAAATAGTTGCATGTTCCAGGAAGATTGGGACAATTTGGATAAGCAAAACACACCTTAGTGGGATGAGACAACAGACAGTTCTTATTCTTGCAGTATGGAAAATCAGAGCATCTTCCCTTGGGTGACTTTTGGACAAATGGCTTGATATTCGTTACATTTCCATTGTTCATGGAAAGAGCTTTTTCAAAAGCTTGAGTATTTCTGGTATTTAAAGACTTCCTTTGACCATTCCTCGATCCCTTATTTATACCACCACGACCAGAAAAATTATTATGTCTTTGCCCTCTTGGACCAGTAGGTACACTAGAAGAAAATGTCAAAGCATCACTCAGCTTCTCAGGCTCTTTATACCCATTGTCTTGCATATCTTGATCATCCAGAAAAATAGAGTTATGTGACAGTGAGACAGGTAACGTTGAAGAAGAGTTGTCAAAAATCACGGATTGCGTATCATTTTTATGATTTAATTGTTGCTGAGCTGTTTGCTCATGAGACTCTGGTTGTCGAACGTTATGATTCGTAGATGAAATTTCTTGAAAGTCTGAGCCACTGCCCAAATTTATCAAACGCCCAATTTCCTGATATATGCTACTAACAAAGTTTGAATCTATTGGTATGTCAGCAATATCCTTCACTTCTGATATTATTTCTTCAGCAGTTTTATTACTGACTATCAACACTATGATGTACTCAGCTACATCTTCTGCATCCTCACCTATATTAAATCTATTCCTCAATTCCACTATCAAGTTCTTCTTCAATTCTTGGCCAACATGGCCCTCAGGATCGAATGCTTGTGACATATTCTCCTAATATTAATTTTTTTGGAACTGGAGATAGTTTATATCAAATTATCTCATCGATTATATTTGTGTCATCACTTTTGCCACGAGTCGTGTATTTACATTTTCTTTTATCTGCCAGAAGAAATAAGATAATCGTTATACTTGTAGTACCATATATTGCTATATTCTTTTCACTAGACTAACTGGAAAACGTCTTTCGACAAATCCCCAAAAAGTTTTTGAATCAAAGAAGTGATTTTTTCTTGTTCATCAGATATCGTAGTTGAAACCAAAATGTAGGAATAGAACAAGATATAATCTTCGTTACTAAGAAGAACACCGTTACTTTTAAAAGACCTTATATCATTTAGTTTCACTAATATGCGCTCTTTCACATTATGTGTTGATACGGGCTTACCTGGCAATGGAAAGCTTAGACGCATAGCACTTGCTAACAGATAAAATATCAAAAATATTCTATGTTCTAGTTCTTCTCTCTCTTGTTCTAGATATTCCAACGCACTCTTTTCATTTGGAGTCACTCGTGGATGAATTTTAATCATAAGATTGATGTTCTGGTATGAGTCCAAGATTACTGATGTTGAGTGAATTAATTTTTCATACACTTTTGTAGGAAAAGAGCCTTTCAATCTGAATTCTAAAGGAGCTTGCTTTAATAATGTTTCACATTCTGAAAGTAACCTTTCAGAACCCCCCTGTCCCTTAAGACCGATCAAAGTGTTTGTGGAAACATTATATTCTAAAGGATTACTGTTCCAGGATATTCCCAATCTCAACCATAAAATCGTCAATGCATTCTTTATAGAAGCTCTAGCACTATTAGGCAAAATAAAAGAAGACATCGCGAGTGCCCAAAGTATCCCAGCAGAAACAGAAAAAAATCTGTGGAATGCAATTTCTCCAATTATGGGATTATCCCCTCCTTCATGTCCATCTTCTGCATCTTTTTGGGTCATACTATAGGAATACAAAGCCGTCAAATTAAATGTCAACAATATGATCCTTCCGAATGCATTGTTCAGTTTCCAAAATAAAATAATGTTAAAAGATAAAATAGATATTAGGAAACCGCTAAATGACAAGGCATAAACATTTCCGTTAGTACAAATCCAGACAAAATAAGCACTAAATGCGCCCAAAAACGTTCCTATAAGTCTCCACTTCACAGTCATGGAGGTACTCCCAACTGACTTATTTATCATAAAACAGTAGACAGCCAATGCCCACTCACCTCTCCACTTGTTGAAAGTTGACCGCGTCTTAGGATGATATGCTAAGCTAGACAAGCAACAAGCACCTAAGCCTACTCTTAGACCGACCTGAACATTAGTTCTTTTAAAAAGCGTTAAAAATTTCCAGAGTCTCATAGACAAAGTGGGCTTATCTTCTCTAGGTGAATGGAAACCAACTTTTACATCTTGCAATGCATCTTCGAATCTTCCACGAACTTCCTCTGCACTGTTTTTTCTCGTATTCATGCAAAGTAGCCATTTCCAACTTTTAGGCTCATGCCTAGCAGTGGAGTAATACTGAAGAGCATCTAGAAGCTCTCCTAATTCTTGTCCATACAGTTTTAGAATCGAAGCAAAATTCCCGCAACACGCTGCCACTTCTTCCTGTTCAGCCTTGTCAATACTATTTGATGTATTGAATACTTCTCGTGTGTAAAGGCTTTCCATAGCATGTTTCTGCTTTTTTTGATAAAGATTTAAAGCGGAATCAAGCGACAACGATAAGCTATTAATGTTAGGAGCCAGACGTTCATCGCTGAAGACAACCTCATTCAAGGTTTCCTTCATAGTAAAAGCAAGAGATCTAATTGGCGGAGCTAAATATTCAACAAAATAGTCAAAAATTTGACCTGGGTCACTTAAAGGCTTCACAGGCGACGTGGAGACAGGGATGTTGTTCATATTTTCGATTGATTCTGACAATCTTATCAAGTCAGAAGTAAACGTTTCAACACTAGATCGAGACAGTGAGCTGTTAATGGAATCTGATAATAGCAATTTGTTTTGTATTTCCAAAGAGATTCTTAAGGCACGTAAGTGTTGTGACAAAGCGATCATAATTTCTACCATTCTTTTCAAAGCAACCCACTCAGTTTCTTTGCCACTTATGTACAATTCATACTTCGACTCTTTTACTTGTGCAGTCAATAGTGACATACATTTGTTTAAATAAGTATAAAGTTCACCATCTGAGGAACTTAGTTTGTCGCCCATCAAAAAGCGAGTGACTAAAATCGACAATAAGGAGGACATTGTGGAACATCCCTTTGCCATTGAAATTTTAAGATCAATAGTAGCACTCTTTGACCACACTAAGAAGCAGATACTAACTGAGATGACACAACCAGTAGATATAACAAGAAAAATGGATTTGATTCTCTCGAAAGGAATGTCAGTTGAATTCATGCTTCCTTCTTTCACAATGCAAGTGACAACCAATATTGATGCAAGACTACAAGCAGTATTAAAGTTCTGGTTACCAACCCTCTGTTTCATATATGCAATGGCACCTAGGCTGGTCAGCGCAACAATTAGATCAATGGCGTAGCTAGCACCATCCATACCTTTATTGAAAAAATGCGAAGAAAATGCCCGACAAGCAAGACATACAAGCAGTGTATTTGTTAATAAAATTATCAGATATTGAATAGCCTGGTACATAGATCCTTTTGACCTTGAGGGATGGAAATATACTGAAACAGTGGCTACGAGATGTTTCGAGTCACTTTGACCTAAAAAGCTATCAAAAGCAGTCCAATAAACCCCAAGAGATGCAATTAAGTATGCAACTGAACATTTAGTGACCAACCTGAACAAATCACTATTATAACCTAGCTTAATCCTTCGATAAGACGTCGCTAGATAAGAACCACCAGAAAATTCCCTTTCAGGACTTGAACTTCTGAAGGATGTCAACGAGAAAGTTCTCCTAATCCTTTCTCCGGTTCTAGCAACTATGAACGAACCATTTCTTGTGAACTGTCTTCGCTTCGAATTATTAGATGGGTTAAATGGAGTCAATTCATCTACAACTCCAAGGCCATCAATTAATGCACTCTCATTCAACGACGTAGACACATTTACATTGCTTTCCCTAGCCAGATCATTGTCCAAGTGATCCATGGAGAACGCATACGCTATCTGAAAATCTATTCGTCGTAATTTAAGTTATTGTCATCTGATTGTCTTTTTGTTTCAAGCGCGACTTTACAATTTTATAGTATATTAATAGTTGATTGATACATAACCTAAGTAACATTCTATGTCTAATCAAACAAACATTATTCGTTAATCATAGTTGCAAATTAAAAATAAATTATTAGATAACTTTTCCTCAATTAAAAGGTCATTAACAACTTTGGAGCATTTTCAGCCTCAAGATTCACAACCAGGTAGTTCATTAATTGTAATCAAAGCCGATTATATCTCCAAACAACTTTTCACAGGGTACCGTTGCACCTAATCTAGCACACAAGAGAAATACCCCACTCAACTTTCTATGTAATGAATAAGTCTCCTCAGGCGGTGGTGTTAATCTTTCGCTTAACATAACACCAATATTATCCTTTACTCTATCGGTGATGGTTTGCATTGCAAAGTCAAATGGCTTACCTTTATTATCAATTGGACAGAATGCTTCACCCAAAACCATAACTGAATCAACATGAGCATTAACCATTCCTGGAGATTCTAAACCAGTTAAATAACCAAGCTTTTTGGAGTAAAATTCTACCAATTCACGATCCTTCTTCGCGGAAGCTCTCAAAATGTTAATGTAATCTTGAATAAAATCATCGCTAAAATCACGAGCAGCACCGAAATCTAACAATTCTATCTTACCCGTCTGCTCGTTATACAAGAAATTAGCCCAATTAGGATCAGTTTGCATAAACTTAAAATTTTTAATCTCTAATAAACAAAGCCTCATAATATTAGTGGCAATCCAATTCTTAGTCTCTTGATCCCAGTTGCCTTTCACAATTTCAGTTCCTTTCATTTTTTCCATCGTTAACACATGCTCACCACAAATCTGGTGATACACTCTTGGTACTTGAAATGCATTATCTCCTTTCAACAACTCTCTATACCTTATCAAATTCTGGGCCTCCCTGATGTAATCACATTCCCATTTAAGTTCCGTCCTAGCGCTAGCAATAGTTTTATTTAAAAATAATCCTGCAGGTAAAACGGATGATGCAGTCAATAACATTAAAAGATTATTCAAATCAGAATCAATACTAGATGCAACACCAGGATACTGAACTTTCACGACCACCGGAGTCAAGTCATCAGTAACAGCATTGTGTACTTGTCCTATCGATGCAGCTGCAAATGGCACCTCTTCAAAAGAGGTAAACATGCGTTCCTTCCACTTAAGTCCCAAATCGTTGACCATTACTCTCTCAAGCTGTCCTGGAGGCATATAGTGAGCAGAATTTTGTACACGTAATAAAACACCCTGAATTTCAGGAGGGAGAATAGAAGAATCTTGGAAAGACAACATCTGCCCAATCTTCAACGCGGCACCTCTCATCTTTGAAAACTTCTTTGCCATTCTCTCTAAATTTTGAGGCGAAAGAAACAAGGATTTCACAGACATTGCACTTGAGTTACCAGATGCATAATGTTTAATGCCCTGAGTTGCAGCACCTAATCCCATACCAGCAGCCAATGAACCGTAATGAAATATTCTAGCCAATCTAGAACTTGGCACTTCACTACTAGACATTTCAAACTCTGGAGTTCTTTTTTCTCCGATTATTTCTGGTTTATTAGAAATACCGCTGTGATGTACTCTAGAATTAATTGTATGACCTACAACCTGCTTTGCTCTTAATTCGGCTTCAGTAGATTCAAACTCAGTCGAATAGAAAGACTTCGTCGAATATTTTCTTTTTTGACCATAAAAATGAGGTTTCGAAATATGACCCTTTCCCTTAAGGTTCTTTAATTTCCTTGATTCCATCGATTGTAGATGCAAATCTTTCCACATAGGTCCATACTCATCGCAAAGAGTAAGGTTCTGTCCAACTAAACTGTACTGATAAACTAAATCAAGTTCCCTTTTCATTTGTTTGACTCCCGTTTTCACGAGTTGCTGGCCTACCCCTGCAATGGCATGTAATTCAAGTATTCCTTTAAGTGACATCACAACTTCTAGCGTAACACAGTCACTTATGAATAACCGACACTATACTGCGTTTCCTCTATTGTTTAAACGAAAGTCGCAAGATAAGGTTGCACAAATTGACTGTTGAGCAATTTAGCTCTCTTCTATAAATACTCTTACCTTGACAAATATCAAATTTAAAATTTAAAAAGAAGTACTATGGCAATACGTTCTGGTATAAGTGCCAGTTTCTGTTATTTTCCCGGACACGTTTTATGCATAAAAGTCGATTTGGCGGCTTGCTGACTTCGTCTTCGTAATTTTTCCGAGGACAAAAGCTCACTCTAAGGCGACATTAATGCTGCGATGAGAATAATATACCGAGAAATTGCCGGTCTTGGGGCGGGTGTAAAATCTTTCTGTTTTGCGGTGCCCCCCCGCAGCAGACCGCAGAGGCGTGCTAGTCTTAATAAGATCCGCAGAACCGAAACCACAGCCAACCATACGGCAAGAGCCCCAGTATAAAGTCGGGTAGAAGGAACTAGCGACTATATTTGTTTATTCTCGAAAAAGCAATTCTACTGAAATAGTCATACAGCAAAAGAAATCTACATTTCACTAAAAACTTTATACTTCATACAATTTGGTACAAGAGAGTGGCTACTTCAATAGCCTGATCTTTAGCCATGAAGGATTATGTTAAGGATGGTGTCAAGCAAATAAAATTTATCAAGTGCATAATATCATGCAGCAAGAATTGACACTGATTCATCTGAAATATGTAAGTCTGTTCACGTTACTCTCTTTTTGTTACCAGTGATCGAGTGCCTATCACTTTTAGTGGATCGCACTCTACTATGAGCGCGGTTACCATCTTCCTTGCCGTAGTCAAAGTCTTGATTTTCAAGACGTTTCACTTAAAATCCAAAAATAGGCTGCTTATATAATCTCGATAAACAATATTCATCACCAGGAGGTAATTAGAGTTGTTTACACTTTATTCTGACTAGTAAAATAGCCCAGACGAATCATATGGTCCCTTAGAGGCGTGAAACTATTTGTGTGTAATATATTTATTGAAGTGCGTGGAACTCATGTCTAAAAGAACGTCAGTGTCGGCAAAAAAGCCGGAAACTCCTATTTCAGAACAATCCTTCAATCCCTATGATGCTGCAAAAAGAAAGTCCGAGATTGATAAACAGAGGAAAGAATTATTTCTGAAGTATAACTCAACGAAAGTAATTATAAACGATGATCCTGTTGTACCAAAATTCAGAAGATCAACGAATACGAAAAAGCATGCATTATATCACATGAAGTTGGTAGTAGTAGGTGATGGTGGCTGCGGTAAGACATGTTTATTAGTGTCTTATGCCCAACAAAAGTTCCCCGAGATATATGTGCCAACCGTTTTTGAGAACTATGTTACTAATGTAGTTGCGCCGAATGGTAAGACCATAGAGCTTGCTCTCTGGGATACAGCTGGACAAGAGGAGTATGATAGACTTAGACCATTGTCATATCCAGAGGTTGACATTCTTCTTATCTGTTTTTCATTGGATAATATAATATCCCTCCAAAATGTCAAAGATATGTGGTTTCCAGAAGTCTCTCATTTTTGCCCTGGTATTCCTATAATATTAGTGGGGACTAAATCCGATTTACAGGGAAGTATAGACCCCGACTTGCCTATACAATTAGCAACTGAAATTAATGCGATAGGATATATTCAATGCTCCGCAAAGACGATGTTTAATATAGAAATGGTATTCAACTATGCTTTAAATGAGTTTTTAAGACAAAATGAGTTGCAAGAACAAATGGATAAGAGCTCTAAGAACCGATTTTCCAAAGTTTTAGGTGGGTCTCATTCTCGTAATAATTCATCTAATTCTAAAGGACATTTCAAGAACACTTCCTTGGAGTCAAGCGTTCTCTTAGATGGTCCATTAGTAGAGGAAGAGTATGTGTCAAATCCGTATGGAAACTATGGGAAAAGTAAATATAATGATGAGGAGTTTTCATTTGCAAGAAATGATGCTTCTAAGAGAAAAAAGAGAAGATGTGTAATCTTATAGACAATACTAATCATACTCAATTCACTGGATACGTCGTACTGTATAATCTTGACGGTAAGGTGCTAGAAATTCTGCGCGTGAAGAATACATCTTTTTTTTTTTTCCGAGATAAAGAAATAGGGGAAGTGGGCAATGCAGATTGAGATTGTTTCCAACGTTTAATAAGCCCAAATAAAGGAAGAGGAAGCCTAATACCAAAGAACCTCAGTCAACGTTAAAAGTGATGCCTCACATGATGCCTCGTTCCCGACAAAGAATCACGGCTCCATCTGATGAGGTTCAGAAGTCATCTACTTTAGACGCGGGCAATCTTGCTAGTGATCACTACAAATCAAGGATGTCACCAATGCGCTTTAAAATCCGCAGCTTAGTACTTCCTTACATTATTAAGGAATCAGAATACCTTGGTGAATTCCAGCGTAAAATCAGGACGCCTGGTTTAGATTTGTATTTTGCGTGGTCAGCGAATTTAGCATCTCACACATTTTATGTTTTAATGCTCCCAATGCCGATTTGGCTAGGAGGTGATATGATTAGAGATTTAGTTTATGTCTTGGGTCTTGGAATCTTTTTAAGTGGATTTTTAAAGGATTTTATGTGCTTGCCCCGACCAAGGTCTCCACCCCTTCATAGAATCACCATGTCTTCATATACAACTCAGGAATATGGGTTTCCATCAAGTCACAGTGCTAATGCTATTGCGGTGACCATAATATTATTATGGAGGCTAATTGACTCTCGTGGACAGATGAGCTTTTCTCTTTTGGTCTCCAGTGTTGTTTTCTTGACATTATATTGCTTTTCTTTGATTTTTGGTCGAGTTTATTGTGGTATGCATGGTACTTTAGATATTTTGGTGGGGTCATTGATTGGAATATTTTTATCCTTGTTCAGAGTTTTTTTAGGTGAAAAATGGGATACTTGGCTCTTGGAGTCGCACAATGATTCAATCTTGGGCATAATTTTAACACCAATTTTAATAGTCGGAGGTTATGTATTACTTATTCATTTTCACTCAGAACCAGCTGATGATTGTCCATGCTTTGATGACTCCGTTGCTTTTATAGGTGTTTTGATTGGTGTTGAATTGACAAGTTGGACAATCTGCTTGGAAGAGTTCTTTCCAGTTCCAAAGGAGTCTGGTCATGTTCCCATGCACTTGGTTTTCGATCCCTTGAAAGTAGGGTTTATCGTCAACATTTTGAGACTTGTGTTAGGTATCTTTTTAGTAGGTACATGGAAGACTATCTCAAAACCATTGGTATTTACTATATTACCACCTATCTACAAGTTTGTGGGAATATATTTACCGAGAAGGAATTATTCTGCTACAGCGTTTTCTGAGGATTCGATAAAGAAAATTAGATCTCAGTCGATATCTAATGTGTCAAAAGATGAGTTAGCAAACTTCAATAAACTCATAAAAGGGGTTACTGATCATGCTAAAAAGGACTCTTTGGGTCCAGAAACGGAAATTGACTACTATGCCCTATTGGAAAGTAAAGATGACGCGGGTGGGAAGCTTAAGAAAGTCTCCCAGGTATTTCGGTCCAGGTACGATGTAGAGATAATAGGGAGACTCATTGTTTATGGCGGTATACCCTTCGTTGCTTTTTACGGATTCGCCTACTTTACTAAAGTGTTGAATTTGAATTGACCACAACAATTAACGTGACATGAGTAATGCTGTAAATTGCAAATACTGCAAATTTTCACTTACGCACTAATAGAGTGCCCATATATATATTTAGAAAATAATGGCTGCCAAAATGCCCTGTAATTAATAAAGAACTATAATAATTATGAATATTCGGAGACAAAGTGAAGAGAGTATTGAACGTCACATGGCTAAAGATAATATAGAAGCCAAGGAGCTAGAGACTTTTGTAGACAAAATCTTGAAACCTGTCCTTGACCTTCAAACCCAAAATAACTTGAAGTTTGAGGATCTCAAAATTCATATGAGTCTGTTGCAAAGTAGTATGTATGAGGTCAACACTATTTTAGAGGATGTCAATAGAAGACTTAATGAAAAGCTTAGTGAAATCAAATACATTAACAACAAGGTTGATTATTATGATATTGTCAACGTGGTAAATAAACATTTGGAGAACATGAGTAGGGACATAGAATCAATACAGAGGTGCACACATCCGAGTTCAGAAATATATGGTTTTACCGGCCCATTTGATGGTCCAGATACTCGAATTTGTCCATTGGAAACCATATGTCCAACAAAACCAAAGACAATTCAAAGTGTTGATGAAACAAGTCTCGCAGGCTCTAAAGGTACAAGTGGGCATTTGGTTACAACTTGCAAAACAATCACCAAAATACAGGATAAGCATACCCCCTGTCTGCCACCAGAACCAAGTAAATCAGAAGTTAAAAAATATCACCAGAAGGGAAGTGATAAAGGAAATAAGAGTAAAAGCTGCGATCTTAATCCATGCGCCGTAGACAGCAAATTATCCACACTTGCTGTGAGATCAAAAGTACCGCAGCACAGGCTAGAAAAAAGTTTGAAAACAATCGAAGACATCTGGAAAGAATACGAATATGGAATTAAGGGAAATCCTCCCCTACATGAACTTGAAGTAAAGTATGGTACGAAATGGCGTAACGAGTCTGAACTGAGAACGTTCTTGAGACGCAAAAAAATTTACGAAGTTATAGAGCACGGAAAAAAGATAGGCCTCAAGGATCATGAAATAATCCATGACTTGGAAAGGCACAGATCTTATACTATCAACGGTTCTGTTAGAAAACGCCCCTTGCTGTGGATTTGCAAAAATTTACCACAAAAATACCAAAGTTAAGTATCTTATATTTAGTGTTTGCAACAAATTTGAATCGGTCAGTGATCCTGTATGTCCACGATCTGATGCTCATCTAGATAATTTTTAATTTTAATACTGATAACAAGTCCCACGAGTAAATTTGGTTGGATCTCCTTATAAAATCCTGTAAAATGGTATCAAAAGTTGAATTCAAAAAAAGGCAATTTTCAGAAGTATCTGATGATCCCTCCAAAAGAGTACATAAAACCCCTCAAAAGAAGACTGGGAAAAGAAAGTATAAAGCCAAAAGACATGATGCGACTTCGCCAATTGGGGTCTTGCAATTTGAAATCAATGAACTCAAAAAAGAATACAAACTATCAGATGATTCCATTAGTAATGATTTGACTGCCATCTTAAATGATAAGGATGTGGAGCAAGTATACAACAGAATTGTCAAAAATGTCGAAGTTTTAAGACTTTCATCTAACGGCGACGGATTAGCCGTTATACCACATCCAACAAAACCAGATGGCAAACAAATTTGTGTAGTCCCTTTTGGATTGCCAGGAGATATTGCTGATGTTAAGGTCTTCAAATCACACCCTTCATATGTTGAATCCGACCTCTTGAACGTTATCAGTCCTTCAAATATTAGAAATGATCTGTTAATCAACTGTAGATATTTTGGTAAATGCTCAGGCTGTCAGTTCCAGAATATCAGTTATAATCAGCAGCTAGAGCTTAAAAGGTCGACTATAATAAATGCATATAAATTCCTTGCTCCAGTTTTGATGAGATCATCTTCCTTACCCGAAGTTAAAAAGACTGTGCCTTCGCCCATGCAATTCAGCTACCGAACAAAACTTACTCCGCATTTCAATTTACCTTACAAGCTTCCTGAAGATTATCCTGTACCGTCTCTTGGGTTTGGGGCAAAAGGAAGACCTTCCTGGAGGAAAGAAGCTGAAGGAGGTGACTTTTCAATATTGGATATTGAGGAATGCCCCATAGGAACCGATATCATAAACAAGGGCATGTTGAATGAAAGAGGTAAATTCAAGAAAGCATACAAATGCTACAAGAAAGGCGCAACAATATTATTAAGAGAAGACTCCAATTTGTTGCAAAACTCTAATCTAGAAAACGTTCAAGTCGAACAACCTTACATATTAGAAGACTATAACGAGAGTGCAAAAATGTTGAAAACATGCATCACCGATTCAAGACAAATTGTGACTGAATATGTCAATGGAATGGCATTTCAATTCTCTGCAGGTGAGTTTTTTCAAAATAATAATTCAATTTTATCACTGGTTATAAGCTACGTTAAATCAAACTTGGAATTGCCTAAGACGGATGAAAGTGATAAGCAATACTTGGTTGATGCATATTGCGGTTCTGGCCTCTTTTCTATCTCATGTTCGGAGAAAGTAGAGAAGGTAATTGGTGTGGAAGTAAGTGCAGATTCTGTTAAATTTGCTGAGAAGAATGCGCTAGCTAATAATATCCAAAATGCCAAGTTCATAGTGGGTAAGGCTGAACACATTTTTGCCACTATTGATACTCCTTCTAACAGGACTTCAGTTATCCTTGATCCCCCAAGGAAAGGATGCGATGACGTGTTTTTAAACCAGCTATCAGATTTCTGCCCTGCCAGAATTGTCTACGTAAGTTGTAATGTTCATTCACAAGCTAGAGATATTGAGTGGTTCATAAACAGTACTAAGAATGGTTCCAAATATGAAGTCGAAAGCATCAGAGGATTTGATTTCTTTCCACAAACACATCACGTTGAGAGTGTTGCAGTTCTCATACGCATCTAAACTTTATTGCAATCTCTTACATAGAAACATTAGTTAAAAACAGTTTTGATGCTGCAAAAAATATAAGTACATTTACTTACTCACGTGATAAGGGCTACACCCTCTTGAGGTTATTGTGTAAAGTACATCCTTTTGTTACACAAAAATCATATCATCAATGCGAAACTCAGTGAAAAATTTGAAAACTTTACTGAAATCACTTTAGCCTAATCTAAATCGCTACATAGACAAAATGGAAAACGATAAAGGTCAATTAGTAAGTTGAATTAAAGCTTTCATTTATATGTGGGGGGTATCATAATTTATTCTTAAATTGTACTTAGAGTGGTTAATCTCCGAAAGCATTTGTGTTAAACAGAATAAGGTTTGGCGATACTTGCAGAATGACATGTGTAAAATGTATCTCTGAAGATTAATACTGAATTTTGAAGTTTTATTTGCTTATGCTGGGTCATTTTACGTCACTAAAGATTATGAACGGAAGAGAGTATTTATGTCACCAACTATCCATTTCTTTACGTGTGAGATAGACTTTACTAACTTGTTTTAGGTTGAATTATACGTTCCTAGAAAGTGTTCTGCTACAAACAGAATTATCAAGGCCAAGGACCACGCTTCAGTCCAGATTAGCATCGCCAATGTCGATGAAGAAGGTAGAGCTATTGTTGGATCTAATACCACTTACGCTTTGTCTGGTTACGTTAGATCTAGAGGTGAAGCTGATGATTCTTTAAACAGATTGGCTCAACAAGATGGTTTGTTGAAAAACGTCTGGAGTTACTCCCGTTAAGGAAATTCTTTAACTATTTTTAAATCACTGTCTTTATGTGTATAATCTAATGTTATAAAGGATACATTGTCGTATGCAAGCTCTTTGATAAGTGTAATATTCCATTAGTGAGGTTATCTATAATGAGAAATTAGTATAAGCTGTCATTTAGAGGTCATTTTTTAATAGATATATCGGTTCAGTATATGAGAGTTGGAGTATAAGTACAGTGTGGATTTTAAAAGCGGCGTCAAAGTACAGCCTTCTGATAACATATTTGAAACCAACATGTACAGAATTTCATGATAAAGTAGAATGCTGTTTACAGCGTTGCTCTTAAAAAAACCCAAGATCCATGTATTTCACTTAAAATTATCTCGGTAATAATCACGTGAAAGGGTTACCCTGGAAACATTTCGAAATTTTTTTTTTTCGTGATGGTGGCTACTTTTTTTCAGTGAAGGAAATCTACACTTCAACCTGATCTTTAAAAGATAAATAAGTTTACTTTTTTTATAAAGTATTAACTTTGATTATAGGAACCCCTTAATCAGTATTAGATAGAAAACAAAAATGTCCAACCAAGCTTTGACTGATGTCGACACTGGATTGATTGAAACCAACTATGACAATGTTGTGTACTCATTCGATGACTTACACTTAAAGCCAGAAATCGTTAGAGGTATCTTCGGTTATGGTTATGAAAGTCCTTCAGCTATTCAACAAAGAGCTATTTTGCCTATAACAGAGGGTCGGGACGTCTTAGCACAGGCTCAATCAGGTACAGGTAAAACTGCCACATTCACCATTTCTGCCTTACAAAGAATTGACGAAAAGGAAAAAGCCACCCAAGCATTAATTTTGGCCCCAACGAGGGAATTAGCACTTCAAATCCAAAATGTCATTACTCACATTGGTTTGTATTTGAATGTTACTGTTCACGCATCTATTGGTGGAACGTCTATGAAGCATGATATCGAGGCCTTCAAGTCTGGTGTACAAATTGTCGTCGGTACTCCAGGTAGGGTTGTTGATATGATTGAAAGAAGATTCTTCAAAACTGACAAGGTTAAAATGTTTATTTTAGATGAAGCAGATGAGATGTTATCGTCCGGTTTCAAGGAGCAAATTTACAACATTTTCCGTTTATTGCCAGAAACCACACAGGTTGTCCTATTATCTGCTACTATGCCTCCTGATGTGTTGGAAGTTACCACTAAATTCATGAACAGCCCAGTTCGTATTTTGGTTAAAAAGGATGAATTAACTTTGGAAGGTATCAAGCAATTCTATATTAACGTTGAGCAAGAGGACTATAAATTTGATTGTTTGTGCGATTTATACGACTCCATCTCTGTTACTCAAGCTGTTATTTTCTGTAACACTAGATCCAAGGTTGAATACTTGACTACTAGATTAAAGGCTGAAAACTTTACTGTTTCTGCAATTCATGCTGATTTGCCACAGGCTGAAAGAGATACCATCATGAATGAGTTCAGATCTGGTTCTTCTCGTATTTTAATTTCAACCGATTTGTTAGCTAGAGGTATCGATGTGCAACAAGTCTCTTTAGTCATCAACTACGATCTTCCAGCAAACAAGGAAAACTACATCCACAGAATTGGTAGAGGAGGTCGTTTTGGTAGAAAGGGTGTTGCCATTAACTTTGTTACCGACCAGGATGTTGGTATCATGAGAGAAATTGAGAGATTTTACTCCACCCAAATTGAAGAAATGCCTGCTGACATTGGTTCTTTATTCAATTAAGGATAGAGATCAAATACTTTATGCCATGACTTAGCAATAATTAATTTTATAGTTGTTTTCATTCCATTTTCTATGGAAAACGATATGCTTCATAGATTTCCTTCATATCGATCACCTTGATGAACATGTAGGATCATTTGTGAGCTATTTTATTTTTGTATAGATGTCATTGATTATTATAAATTGGTGATAAAAGTTTAGTGTTTAGGGAATTTTGATAAAATTATTATTTTACCATACACAAAATTATATGAGCGGATAGAACCATTTTGTTTCTGAATTTTACATCATTTGATGAGGAGCAGCAGCAACGCAAACTTCCAGATACCTGGGAGTTACGCAGAGACTACTCTGTTAGGTTCGAGGCTGTCGCCTTCGTTGTCGGAGAGAATTAACGATAATAGTGTACCAGCCAGTGAATCAGTAGATAAAGAAAATTCCACAAATTTCATAAATAAGCAAATATTTTCAAACAGAAGAAGACTACAACATCATCTTATTTCCCAATTAAATACCCTTGTCTACATTTTGATAGGGTATCAGTTCATCAAATATTGCCATTCTGCTTGCATTTTTCCGGCTTTACTCCACATATCGATTCAGCAATTTATATCTGCTGATTCTATTACGTCCAGTAGTGGAAGCCATAATGTCGTATCTGCGATAAATTTTAGGAACAGGAACGATTCAGATGCTAGTCATCAACTTATTGAAGTACTTACCAATAAGACGTCAATGGCAATTTACCTCAAGTCAGTTTTCACGTTGATTTATCACATAACTTTTATTTTTGCATGGTTGATTCCACTAGCAGAAGCAAATCCTAGTGGATTAATTAATGGTAGTTGGTGGTTTATATCGTTTATCGGGGAATCTGTAAAGGAAGATATCGCCAATTCTTCTAGTCTATGGATGAAGATGCTGAAGTCAGGACTCATTGGCTTACTTATTACAGACTTCGGCATTTTGTTGATGCAGCTTATTCTTTATCAATGCATATTTAAACAATCAACGCTAGTCAATAAAGACAACACGTTTGAAGGAAATAATCCATACTTTTTGACAACTTTTGCGGATCTAGCACCTTCGACTTCCAGCACAGGATGGTCAGAAGAAGACCAAGAATTGAATGTATTGAAGATTCTACTCTATGAAACTTTCAAGGTGAGGGATTAAATAGTAATAAAGTTTTGTGGGATATATCTTGTTTGTCTTTGAGAAAAGCAGCTGTATTGTAACTGTAGCAGTGAGCGAGCGCTAATCATTATCGATTATCCAAAAGCTTGAATAGATGAAGCTTCTAGCAAAAAGGGTATACCATGCTAATCAACTACAGTTGAAATGCTATGTATCTCATTATTTAAGCGATAAGTGGTTAAAGGAACCACTAGATATAGTATACCCTGGTATGTCAAACCATTTAACAACTTCAGAACAAAACTCATTGAAGTTGCTAGAAGAGAAGCTTTTTGGTAAAAACAATCAGAGTACTTATACCAATGCATACGAAGCAAACCTTTTCCCTCCTTCTTCACTGGATTCGAACTCGAATTATACATATTTTCATCCTAAGCCCGCATCTCTCAGAGGAATCGATTTGTTACTGGTACTACTCAATGTGAACACACCAGCATATGCTAAAAAATTGTGGTCAAGGCTATCCCCTGGACAGCAGAAAGATCTAAGTACATTTAACGCTGATCAGGTGTATATAGCTCAACAACAGCGACGAGTATGGAAGGCTTACGAGTTAATAAAGTATCTAAGAAGGTATGGGGGAAAGTATCTGCAAAATCCTTACAAAATTGTAAACTTATATCCCTGGGAAATTATTAAAGACAAACTCAGAGCAAATACAAGCGTCCATGAGTTCGAATTCGATTATTATGACTTGATAATTAAGGAGGCATTTTATCGTAACTCTACTAGGAAAGCTATGCATATATTCTACACTGATTTGAAACACACAAATCCAGGAAGATATACGCACAAACAAGTCGAGAAACTTTTCATGGATCTCCCTCGTGATGAGGTAAATTACTATTTAGACAAAGAGAGAAGAAGGTCCTTGCATGCCCAGAAATCAAGGGTTAAAGTAGATCCAGAATTTTTGAGATATTATTCTACTCATCAAACAGAAAGTTTAGGATCAGTTGAAAATCGGATTTTTCACTTGTTGGACAACTGGAGAAGTTCGCCTAATGATTACAAAGGTAGGTTTAAGACGTCTCGCCTAGCTCTTAGAGAAGATAAATTGAATTGGAAAACTAGCATAGTTATGGATTACATTTATTACACTTGCGGAACTCATGAAACGGATTATTCGTTCGATTGGAGGGCAGATATGGTCACCAAGACCAAAGGCTACAATTACTTCAAGCAATTTTACATGCCTACATTTTTTGGATTATAGATTTAGAATAAAAAGACACGTCCAGAAATAACGCGCGTTTTTTTCACAAGTTTATCGTAGTAAGCAAAACAATTAATTTCAACTTGGAACTTCTATTTGGAACAAAGAGTATTCTAATATGACCTCCACCGACCAGGGAATAAAAAAGCTCAAATCTGAAGATACATTAAAAGTACTTTTGAGATCTGACAATGCAACTCTTCCCACTAAAGGATCAACCTTAGCTGCAGGGTATGATCTCTATTCTTCAGAGGATTGCGTGCTCCAAGCCCAGGGACAAGGCCTCATTGCAACTGACTTATCAATTATAGTTCCTGTTGGGACATATGGGAGGGTAGCACCGAGATCAGGCTTAGCTGTAAAGCATGGTATCTCAACAGGAGCAGGTGTAATTGATGCAGATTACAGAGGAGAAGTCAAAATAGTACTATTTAATCACTCGAAAAATGACTTTAAGATAGCCAAGGGTGATAGAATTGCTCAATTGATTTTGGAAAAGATCGTAAATACTGAAATTCAGGAAATCAACACAGAACAACTTGAAAAAACAGATAGAGGAGAAGGTGGTTTCGGGTCCACTGGAAAAAGTTAAATAGATTCTTAAATTTATAGTAAAGAGAATATAATGAGTATTTATATAGATGTATTTGCGTAGATGAAATATGGTTTTGTATGAGGACGTACAAAATATACTTCTTGGTCCTTGGCTCACTTTTCATTTTTCATTTGCGTGAATCCTTTTGTCACGAAATATGATAAAAAAGCAATACTTAGAACAATTTCGTACATTGATTTCCTTTTTCTGTTATTTCTTATTTGTCCTTATTATGATGCGAGTTTGCCGTTTTGCCTTCCAAAGTTTCTTCTTCAGTCGACTTGGTCTTCTCCGAGTTCCCTTCATTGTTCGTGACATTAATCGCTTCTGAAGCAGTATCTTCATATTCATCCAAATGAATATTGTCTTGTACTTGCGCCACTGTATCTTTTTCTTTGTAGTTTTCTTCGTTGATCATCTCTTCTTGCTCTTTTAATATGTTCAATTTCAATTTAGAATCATCAGACAATTCTAACTTGGCAACATTATAAACTTCATCAGGAATAGATGATAAAACAGCAAGTAAAGCATCGTAGTAACTGTCAATACTGTTAGCATGTTCTCCGTAAGTATAAGTGGAAGATAGAATTAAAAGAGTTGATGGAATCTTTTGTCTTAATCTCAAATCCAACCAAGTGGACAAATCTTCTCTTAACCTTGCAGGAGAAACGTCTATAGTCTTAATTCCCCTTTGCATACAGGCCATCTGTAACTCGGGAACGGTCAACGAGTCAACGCCTTCGTAGTCTATAGCCTTATCATCCTTGATAATCGTTAAAAGCCTATGTCTAATCTGATATCTTAAAATTGAGTCTGTTCCAAACGGACGTAAAGCCATATATCTAGCCATAGCAAGTAATTGAGGACGAGACAAGTTATCCAAAACTTGGTCATTTTTAAATAATCTAGCAACTTGAATCAAATGTTCCTTGTCTGGATTCTTACCTATAGAAATAGTATGGAAAAATGAAACAAAAGCTTCTCTCTCCTTATCAGTAATCTTTTTAGATAACTTTAATCCAGATTCTTCCATAGTACGTTGAATGTATTTGGATGCTAACTTTCTAGTCTTCGAAAGCTTAGCACCTTTCTTGAGACGGTCTTGTTTCGATTCATACGTGGATGGCAAAAGGTTTGGAAAAATTTTCAAAGCAATGGGGAGCAATAACTCAGCGAAAGGAATAAGAATGAACATGGAGAATGGAAGTAATCTTATAACATCCACTACAGTTCTCTGAAGCTGATTAGATTCTCTTCTTGATAATCCATAACCTGCGACTAATTTCATAATAAGTTTTGTCGAAACTTTGATTTCATAACCAAGCAACTTAGTTCCGGCCCAGTAATGCTGTACTTCGTGCTTCACCTTTTCCCATAAAGTGGGCTTTCCGTCGTCAACTTTCGCAACATCAGTTTTACCTTTACCATTAGTTGAGCTAGATTGACATCTTTTGAGTGATAAATTTAGCAATGAGTTGTTAAATGAAGCCAAGTTTACTTTGAGGTTAAGTTCAGGTCTTAATGGGTATCTTGGATATCCAGTGGCGGTAGTTCGAGTCCATAACCCTCTGATGGGCAATAATGTTAATCTCAAGTTAGCACGGCCAATGCTATTTAAATATGAAATTCTGACGGCCATCTTTTCATAAGGGTTTAATATAAATAGAGGATTCCCTTTTCAGTTCAAAGCTTCTCCAAGTTTAGTACTTTCAGCACGAGTGAAAATCTAGTAGAAATATTCATTTTGAGAAATATCCGGTATATTACTTTAGAACAACATCATAATGCTGCGGAATAAACGGGTATAAAACATTACGTTGTCCGTTGTTGAAACTTTCGGGGGAGAGGTGGGGAGAGGGGGGGCGAGTGCTTTCTACTAATAAATTTATAAGGCATTGATAAATAGCGAAGAGTCTACGTTTAAGTAAAGTACAAACTCTCTACTTCAAACTATATAGTGATTTTCGGCCACTAACTGCTTCATGGAGAACCTAACTTTTGAACATATTGCTATTTCACACTTGAGCGAATCTAGACTTCACTCATCCTTTTCAAGTTTAGGTTGTTCCTTTGAATCGCCACTTACCCCCACTAATATAATCTTCTCTATTATTGTGTGATTCGCTTCATTTTCACCATCAATAAAAAGGCTTAGATTTTGGACAGATTGAAACCTTACAAATTTGAACTTAAGCTCATGCCATCCTTCTTCCAGCCTTATTTCCTCAGCAAATGGAGCATTAGAGTCATCAATCGCATCATCGAAGGTAATAATGTTTGACCGATTTGGCCATGCTTTGACCAATGATGGAGTTTGAGTCTCATCCTTCAATTCGGCTTCATTAAGCTCCAACTCTTCATCACTTGTGCAATTTAATGGACGGGTTACCTTGATCAATATTGAGTATATTTTTGAGATATTAATCAAGGGAACATAAAAGATCATTTGAGAATCTGCGTCAGAGAACATTCTGCTTCCATAAAGATCTTTGTCTAGAATAAATAAATCTTTCGGATCATATCGACTAGACAATGGTACCACATTCAAGGCCTGAAACTGAGGAAATTCGATTGTTTTATTGAGAATTTCAAACCCTTTAGGGATATATTTCGAGACGTCCTTAACATACTGATGATTATGTTTTTCAGAAGCAGTCATTGAGTCTTTTCCAAACCTTCCCGCTGATTCGTCCCCAGAAGCTCTTATGTTCAACTGATCGAGGCTCTTGAGGACTTCAGGGACATTTGCACCCATTACTCTGTCATATTCTTTGCCACCTTCAAAGAAAATGAATGTAGGAATGCTCGAGACTTGATATCTTGTCGCCAACTCACGAGAAGAATCCAAGTCTACTCTTGCGATTTCTATGTTGGAGTATTTCCCATTCAGGTCACTATATATTTGGTCAATCACGGGTTTTATTGCTTGACATGGTCCACACCACAAAGCAGTGAAGTTAGCAACAAAATATCTATTAGAACTTAAATACCCTTCGAAATCTTTAGTCGACTTTATGAATTGAATTGACATGATTAAGCAGTACGACACTGTCACAGGAATAGCTATATGTAAAATACAATTGGTTATAATGTGTAGTGTAAAGTGAAAAATGTCTAGTGAATAATATGGAAGTGAGGATTTAAATCAGAAAAAAAATAAAGGTGAGCGGGCAAATGATAATAGAGAACATGTGCTGAAATGGACGTCGATGGTGGAGTTTTGATGGATAATTACATTGTCTCGGAGAATGAAGAATCTATCCCAAGTGATAGAACACAGTCTTCTTCTAATAGTCTATTAAGAGAAAGGGAAATAAAGTGGGAGGAGCCAAATTCCGTACTGAGGACATTGAGACAACCCTTACGTAAAAAAACGGATAGATTCGATGTTCTTGGGGATTCGGATTATCCCCATGAATCAAAAACAGAAAATGGACAAAAGGGTAATAAGAAACTAAATGAAAATGACGTAAAAAAGGCCAAGGATTTAACATCAATTTTGCTCGATACTAGGAAAGTTTTAAGGGCGGACAGAAATATATTAGACTCAGTGAGGCCTAATGGTGTGGATAATTCTCTTTATCCAAAAAGGCATGCTGAGAAATCTTTTGAGCCGTCTAGAAGCACATTAATTAGAGCTGAGAGAGTTAAGTCTATGATCGCCCTCAAGTACTTATGCATACAAAGAACTTACGATTGGGCTCAGGAGAACAAAGATAATATCAGATACCCAGGCGTACAAGGAGTTTACAATCCTCTCCAGGTTGTAAGAAATAGGAAATTAAGGAAAAAGCATCACGAATTGCCAAAGCCATTATCAATACACACTGTTCCTTTGGCGTCAAATGTTTTCAGCTCTCATAATATAGGAGATCCAAAGAAACGGTGGAAATTTACATGGGCAGTGGAGTTGAATGAGTTGGTGAGCGATTCAAGTTGGGTTTCTTTGCATTGGGGCGAAATTAAAAATTCAAAAGGGAAACTTTGGTTTCCTCCCACTGAAACAAATTTGAAGACTAAGTCTAAGAGTGCGACACTGAAGTTTAGTGATAGAATTTTCAGTAGTGATGATTCAGATTCAAAAAAATTGTTCAGTTATAATATTTCGAGTTCTGATGATGACAGTAAATTTTTTCTTCTTAAGGGTCCAAAACTGAACTCTAGGAAGGATTTGCTTAGCTCTTATACACAATTTGAGGATTTCGATAATCCACAAAATGGAAAAAAAAACTTGAGCGATCATTCAAGGCTGGAATCATTTAATACACAAGCAGAATCTCATGTGGATGGCGAGTTTTCGTATGTTGTCGATAAAGATAAACAGTTAATGACTCCTGCTATAAAAGTAGAAGGCTCAGAGCTTAGTGCTGTCACAGTCAAACCTCTCGATAAATTGGGGGATTCCATTTTGCCTAAGCAATCAGTGAAGTCAAAGGAAGAAGTGGGTTTTGTTATGACGCAAAATGACAATGATATCAGTGACTTGGATAGAGAATTTTGCTATCTCAATAATTTGATATCTTTGAACTTAAATTACGTTCTTAGTGTTAATCCACAATTGATGTCAACTGCATATGAAACTATAAGACGTTTATCAGATGGTAAGGTCTCTTCGATTTTGGAGAAATCGGCTGTTCTAGATGACGAGTTGGTTCCATCATATGAAGAAATGTACTCATCATTTTTGGAAGAGGTCAAGTCAATTCAACATATGGCGAACGACAGATATGCCGTAAAAGTTGATAATTTGTTAAGTGGAAGTGATAGGTCGTTAGGGGAGCTAAATACCTCTTTATCCTTGGACTTGAGAAAAGTAAACGAGAGGCTAGACAAGCTCAATAAGTCTTTTGTAAGCAACTATGTACATAGAGCTGATGATAATGGGTTGACAATGAAACTAAGCGAGAAAGGAGATTATGAAGTCCTTTATCTCTTATTGGAGAATCTTATTGTCATTTTATTGAGAACAATATGGGTTATTGTCACAATTTATAAAACCATATTATATATTCCAAAAAAGATTTGGAATTTTATAACGTTTTTACTATACATTTAATGAATATATTTGGCATCCGATTAACATCATAGAAGTTCATAGCCTAGATAATGAGATACTCGATTTCTAGTTTGGACATGCACAATAAAGTATGTCCAAGCTTGTAATTCAACTTTTGTATACCCTATGTAGAATGAACTTTACAGTGAACTGAAATTCAAACTGTTTCTCTTATGTTTATCCTGCATATACTTATATGGTATCTTAGTAGAATTTTGGTCCTACAAAAGAGCCCTTTTTCAATCCAACTTGATAATGCAACAAAGATCTATCATATTACTTCGTAAGTGGTCTTCTCTCCAAAGACTTGTATCCTTGATTTACTAATGCTTTTATAGAAAGAATAGACTCTGATATTGAGCAGATTTTACAAAAGTTTCAAGATATATTTGAAGTGGGAATAATGCATGAGAAGTCCAAGGAGTTATTATCGGTCGATTCTCTCACTATAAACTCCAGCGCATTAGGAATTATAAGAATTTGTGAGGATCTTTTGAGTATTACTCATGGGTTAAAGGAAACCTGGTGCTTGGGATCCATGAAAGTTAAAGGTTATGAATCTGAATTCTTTGATGCCGAGAAAGTACAAAGAGTTTTCAATGACTTCAACAAGCTAACAAGTATGATCGCGGATATTGAACGAAATAGTTAATTCGTTAATGTCAATTATTTATCATTAATTTCATACAGTCATTCCAACTGTGCTTAACTAAAGTCTATTTAGAGAACTTTTTAGGTAAAGGGCTCGGCAGTCTGGTGGTTGTGGAGTCACTTGACTCATTCTTCTTGTCTTCAAACATGTCAACAAATTTCTGTACCTTTCCTATCTTGATGAACTTGAATTTACTATCAGTTTTGATATATGAAGGAACTTCATGATTGTTTGCTCTAAAGGCATAATCTAAGTCATTATGTTCCCCTTTATCAATCATGGAAAACGAAGCAATGGATGTTCTGGGTGAAACTATTCTTGCTTTTGTTGGTGATGTAATTGATCCACTTGAAGTGTTTTTTTGCTTCTCAGGTGAAATAGGTATGTCAAAAAGCTCAGGTAGAAGATCCTCTGAACTTGCAGACATTTTGGGTGCTGATTGAAGTATTTTATCTATTTCTGAACCGCGTATCGTTTGAGATGTTTCGCTGAAATCCTGTTTAATTCCTTTCTTTTCAACATTAATATGATCTTCCTCATCTGAAAGATTCAAGTCATCGATATCAATCACAGTCTCGTTATGCCTCATATTATCTATCTCCTTTATAAAGCCATTTCTGGGCTTATTTGCATGATTGGACTCACTCTTTCTTAATTTCGGCTGTGGTTGAGACTGAATCAGTGGGTCATCGCTGTCTATATTTGTTGACCTAGAAGTATCATTGGACTTTAAAAAAGTCAAATCATCAGACCACTCAAAGTCATCTCCATCATCAAGTATTATTGATTTATCATTAATTGATCCATTATTCCCATTAGATGGCAAGTTCAATGAAATATCATCGATTGCTGGTAATGCCTCCATCTTATATCTGCCGTCTTCCGAGATTACAGAAGGCAAATTCTTTGTTTTAAAGTCTGTCGATGCTTCGCCTAGAATTTTAATAAATTGGCACCTCATGTATTTGGAAATAATATCAACTATATTTTCGTCTGATAGGATTAGTATCCCATAATATTCGTCTTTCAAAAAGTCGATGTTTATATCGTTTGTTTCTCTGTTGATAACAAAATCAAGGATCTTGAGAGACATGTTCACGACAAAGACCTCCTCCTGATTCTGTAGTCTGTCCAAATTTTTAGACCTTGGATATTTTGGTATGATGCTGTCTGTATATTTAAGTGCTGCAGAACCTTGACATACATTATGACTCCCCTTCTTCGCCAAATATATAAGATTCTCTTTAATCATATCTGATGGTTTGATTTTTTTGTTTCTAAAAATTAAGGTATTAAGCTCTATAATCAACTTAATCTCGTCATGTCCATTGGCCAATTCAACAACCTTTGACTCGGTGTTTCTAAGACGATCCACTAAAGTTCTTGCTACTTCTGGGATATCGGACGAAAATATGAAGTTTGGTTTCTCTAAATCATCATGGTAAAAAAAATGAGATTTGTTGAATCTTAAACCTCGTAGCATTGCGAGACTTTTGAGCTTGATAGATCCAAGAATATTTACAGGTACTCGTTGGACCTTCAATCTATTATGAAGATCTTTTATTAGGAGTGGTAATTTATTAATTATTTATCTTTTGAGCCAAAATAAACAATTGTAAACACTCGATTTTATTTACGCAGTATCATTTAATTTTCGATAATGGTCCGCAGTAAGAAAACGATTTAGTTTTTTACCTTGCACTTGCCTTATAATATGTCTTCTTATTATTTCACAATCATTGGAACTAGAGATAATCCTTTATATGAGGTAGAATTTTCGTCGTTCAAGAACAGTGTGGCAACACATCAACCTCTGTATATCCCTGGCAAGTCTCAGTTCACACCTAGTATAAGGGAAATACTTCCTTTCATTTCAAATTCTGCATTGGATCTCATCGAAGATGCACAGTGGTCTACAAATCAGTTCTACTTAGGCAAAATTGATTCTTTTTACGGGCTCTTAGTGTGTGCTTTTATAACGCAAGGTAACATAAAGTTTGTTTTATGTCACGACATGAATAATGTCAGTGGATCAGCTTTAAATCTTCAGAAACATGATGACAATTCAATTAAACAATTTTTCATCGAGGCCAGTGACCTTTACGTGAAATGTTTAATGAATCCATTTTACTCTGTTAATGATGGTATCAGCTCTCCTGATTTCGATTTAAAAATGAAACTATTAGCAAGAAAATATTTATAATCAATAATATTTATGTACATTTGAACGATATTACAAGGTTTTCTCAGCTTCAACTTTGAATTTGTCTTCCCCATCACTCACAATTATGTTTTGTCGTTGAAGACCATCGAACATGTCTTGAGGTACCCATCCTTGAGTAGCAGCGAAGGGAGTGGACAAAATGTCTAGCTGGTAAGCTTCAAAAGCAGACTCGTGCTCATCAAGATATGCTGGAGAGTACTTTATGGGAAATTCTGGATTTTTGGTATTGGTCAATCCGTTAGTAACGTATGATTCCCACATTGATTGCAATTTGATGATACTCTGCTCGATATAGAGATAGTCCTTATCATTGCGTAACTCTAACGCTTGAAAATAAGGGCTTCTAAGAAATTTTATGTGTGGTGAAGCTACTGCTATTAGATCATGTCTCCTTGAATTTAATTCGACTTCCCATGCTCTCTCATTTCTTGTTTTTAGGTACATGAATTCGAATTGCTGCTTTTCCACATTATCTAAATCACTATAATTGGGGATTTCTTCCTCCAAATTGTAAATCTTTGCTCCATCGTATGCCACGAAAGATGGGTAACTACCGAGGATGAAAGGCTTGATCGTTGAAAACTCAAAGTCAATGAAGTAATATTCGCCATCCTTGACAATAACATTCAAAGGATCCAAATCTGGTAAGTATAAACGTGGTTGGAAAAGTTCATCCACATTCATTATTGATTTCGATTTGGGGTCTATGAGATCAGGACCAATGGTTAAAAGATGTTCGAACGTTTGAATTTGATCTTTGAGTAATTTAACATCTTCCACTTGAGGCGATGAATCAGAGTCAGCCAAAGATAATCTAACCTTTGCATTTTCAAGCTCTATATGAGCAACAGACTTAACAAGTTCTAAGGGGTTTTCTTTGTTCCATGGACCCTTGTATTGATCAATCATCTTGCTTGATAATCTAGCTTTATTTTTGGCGAAAACTTTTTCAGTGCTTGATCCAATTCTCCATCTATCAATAAGGTTTTTATCTGTCTCATTATCGTATGGAACAACTAGCTGCTCAGAAGTAGGAACATCATTGTAAAAGTAGAGAGAGCCGAACCTGTTGAAGACGGTTGATACAACTTTTTCCTGAAAGTCAGATATAACATTAATTACCGGCTTGACTTTCATGTCGAAATCTTTATCACTTGCCAATGGTTCCCAGTTCTTCATTAGTAAATTACCAGAAACGTGTTCCATTAAAATGAAAGGGGTATTCAAAGTGTTCAGCTTTGAAGTCCCGTAAGCAACTACTTTTGGAATATTTAAGCCCAATTTTATGTCAAGGAAATCCATAGTGGCTACCTCGCTTTTGATTTTCGAATCAATTGAGCTCTCTGAAAATAGTTTATAAGGAATCCGCAAAACTAGCTCTTTACCAGTTGATAAAGTCACTTTATAAATACGATTGTATTTACCTTCATGAATACTTGAAATAGACTTAACCATCAAGTTGCTATCTTCACCTAATTGCTTCTTTGTAACGTTGTTAGGAAGAAATTGTGTCCCATTTCCGAGCCCTTTCGGAGGTTCTATTTTATCATCATCTGCAACGACATTGTTCAAGTCTTGAATTAATTTAGTTAACCCTTCAATGGAAAATTGAGTCTTTCTCAACTTTCTTTGTTTTTTATTATCCTTTAGCCATGATCCCCATGTATATTCAAAAAACTTGACTCTTTTCGGGTCGTTAATTTCAGACAAGTTTGTAAAATCTTCAGCAGGTTTGGAAGTCAAAGACCCATACCTTTGGCTATAAAAAAAGATTTTCTTAGGCCACCCGTTGTTTAATAATGCCCTCGGTAATCTCCCTTTCAACATTGATCCCAGTCTAATCATTGTTCCAACTACTTTTCAAGATTTAGAAAATACCAGTAAGAGAAAAGTGGATGCGATACGAACACAAGAACACAAGTGCATCACGTGATGTGAACTCACTAACTACTTAAATAAATCTATTATTACTTAGCTTGTGAATAGACTCCAGGAAATAATATGTGACATTTAATTATTGTTTCATGTTTATCTTCATGGTACGTTACCTTCGTAGAATTTATAAACATCACTTTGCTGCTATACATTGTTTGCACCTACCCACACCATTCTCTTTATTCTCCAATTGTTTGAGGCTTGTTGAGAAGGTTAATTTTCTCTCTGAGAGTGAAAGGAGGCTCAGATGTAGGGATATTACTGATTCCAGTCGTTCTTTTATCTTCGGACCAGCCATTAAGCTCGGCATTGGTAGTTTTTATTGAAACATCACTACCATTTATCTCCTGAGGAATGCTGGTAAACGAACGATTAGAAGAAAAATTCTCGTTTAAAGAGTGATATTGTAGTCCTAAGTTGTTAGACGCCATATTCGCTTGCTGCTGATTTATCATGTTAGATATTACGCTATTTGAATAGGGCGATGGACCATGCCTATGAATTTTTTTCCCCTCTATACCATCTTTTGTCGCACTAGTGGAAAAACATGATGTCGTTGAGTTCCTTGAAGATGGGCGCACAGGGGTGTCCAGTCGTAAAACACCCTCTTCAGGTGATGATATCTTCATTAGAGAAGCCTTATATTCGTCGGTAGAAATATCTCTCTGATCACTTAATTCAGATGATGCAGATGAATTAACTGTAGCTAAACCCACGTTCCCAAATACATGTTTGCGCCTTATTGGTGCAGGTGTTGGAAGACCTGCTCCCCCTTTGCTTCCTAAATCGTCAGAATCTTGACTCCAATGTGATTCCTGATCATCAGAAGTCACAGATATCATAGCTACGTCATCATTTGGCACTCTAGCATCGCCATAATCAGCCTTGATCTTACCACTTATGATAGACTTGATACTTGCTGCAGGATCAGCCATCTTGCTCTATGCTTTTAACAAGCTAATCAGTATGATTATGAAAGTAACACCCTTTATTAAAGCACAGTAGCAAGCTCTATCACAAGAAAAAGTGAAATATGGACTAATTTTCGTTTATATATATGATAAGATGTCATAGCTCTTGCTTCTCCATATTTTTATGGGGAAAAAAGCGGTACCGTGCTACATAACCATTTGGTCATCTATTAACCATAGGTGCACAAACAAGTCCTGCGTTATAGTGTCATAAATATGCCAAAACCTGGAAAAGATGTCATATTTCAGTCGAAGTCACTAAACTTCGGATCTGGCTCGCTTGAACCCCATGAGTATTGAATTTCGGAGATATCTTGTTTCATAGGGGTAGTATTTGCATAGCATTTTGCACAATTTTAACTATATTTGTAATTAAAAATGTTAATTCCTTTACTACTGATTGAAGAAGCATTCCCGTCAATGAGATAGCGGATGAAACTTTTGTTGACTTTTTGGGTGCCAATTATAAGGTTAGTGTGAATAAATATGCAATTTAATAGTCAATATAATCTGCAGGCTTGGTGTCTTTAGTGTGGATGCGTAACTATGTTAGAATGAAGTACGGCGGTAGACAGCAAACGCGAGAAGACCGTATAGATCATCACTTAAGAGTGGGAAATGCACTCGACGGTAGATCCCTTATATAGAAGAATTGCGATAATCGGTGGTGGGCCGTGTGGGTTGGCGATAGCTAAGGCTCTCTCTTTGGAACCTATTAAATTCGACTCTATAGTTCTCTTCGAAGGCAGAGATAAACTTGGCGGCGTTTGGAACTACACCAAAGGTGACAATCATTTCAGACCAGTATCTTCGCCATCAACACGAACTTCTCATGATATATATTCACCGAATGATGCGTTCTCCTCTGCTATGTACGCTGATTTAGAAACCAACATTGTTAGCAGACTCATGGAATTCAAAGATTTTCACTTTTCAAATCATAAGCTGTATCAAACAAGACAGGAAGTTTTGAAATATTTACAGGACTATGCTACTACTATTCCTTCGTCAGTGGAAAAACGTTTGAACACAGTTGTGAAGAAGGTATCTAAAGATCACAACGAGTGGCATGTTGAGTATGTCAATCCTTCAAAAGATTCAAGAACTAATACTAGCTATTTTGATGCCATTGTTATTGCAAATGGTCATTTCAATGTCCCTTTTATTCCAGATATCAACGGGTTAAGGCATTGGTATTTAAAAGACCCTGGTTCTATTACGCATGCAAAGAACTATGTTCGAGACACTGATTTTTCTAACAAGAATGTACTTGTAGTAGGATTCAAGTCCAGTGGCTCCGACATAGCAATTCAAGTTTCAGTTAGCGCGAAGAACGTATTTGTCTCGTCAAGGCAAAAGGAGCCTTTAAAGAATCAGAAAGATCGATTTATTGGAATAATAACGAAGTATGATTTAGAAAACAATAGATCAGTTGAAACTGAAGATGGAGAAGTTCTTAACAACATAGATTGTGTCATTTTTTGTACCGGTTACCTATATGATCTTCCTTTTCTTAAATCTTATACGAGCATAATAGATGATGGGAAACGAATAAAAGATTTGTATAAACAAGTTTTTTACATTCCTGACCCTTCACTCAGTTTTGCAGGAATTCCAAAAGATGTCATTCCAATGCCGCTTGCTGAGTCTCAGGGAGCTATTATTGGAAGAGTTTACACTGGAAGACTAAAACTTCCAAGTCAAGAGGCAATGTGGCAATCTTATCAGAGGGAAGTCTCCGAAAAAGGGGAAGGATTTAACTTCCACAGAATGGGATATCCTAAAGATGGAGAGTACTGTCAAGAGTTGCAGAGAATTATAGATGATGCAAATTTAAGAGATGGGTTTGTTGCGTCTCTCTGGGATGACGATAAAATGCACCTCAGAAGTCAGACAGCCGACATGAAAAAGCAGCGCATGTCTGAGGTCATAACGTTTGCAAATAACCTCAAAAAGAAAGGTGAAAACTTTAGATTACTAGAGTAGTACCAAGATAATGGAGTGGTCTCTGAAATCTTTAAAACACTAGTGTTTCCAGTGACAAGCAGTGGTGCAATCTTCCATGTGAACATGAGTAATGGAAAATTCCAAGGAATTATTTGCCCGCAAACTCCAAGCGGTTCTTTTCTAATATAAGAAAAGTGACTATCTCCTGTTTCCACAACCCATCCAGAAAGCTTATCAGCATATCCTGATGTAGATCTGAGAACTCCTACCATCTGAATACATCTATATATATGTTATTAATCAATTTGATGATCATGATGAACAATCCGCGATTTTTTGTTTTTATTTTTTTGCAGCAAATTAAATAATTAACTAGATGTCTTTGACGCAACATGCTGGAGGTATTGAAGCCAATTTCTTCGAAAGATTCCATTATATTTATTAAAGAGCTAATAAAAGGGTCCATAGAAACAATTGTTACTCTAAGAGGAATTTTTAAAAACGAATTTGAAGAAATTGCTCCTCTGCGTGAAACAGATGATCTTGGTTATATCTTTAAGAACAAGGTTAAAAGAGGAATATCACCTGAAGTGGATTGCCTTACTAATTGGTTAGAAAGCGTGAATAGTTGCATTAATCTTAGAACCCTAGAACGTTTACAAGTTCAGATATTCGACGATATGAATGACACTTGTTCGTTGAGTGAGGTTTATGATTTCACGATAGGCTATAAATGGGAGACTCTTCTAGAATATGAACCAGGCATAAAACCGTTTATTGACAAAAAATTGTTAGTGGAGAGAATTACCCACTTTGTAAGAGATCTCGAGCAATGTATTCAGAGGATACAGCCTTTGGCGAAAAAAACATACTTATCTTTGGAGCTTTTATTCAATGATATCAACTCGGGTTTGCATCAACCAAACTACTTCAAAGAGTCTAAAAACGGCTTTGAATCTAATATGGTAGATTTCGATTTCTTTGAGTCTACAATAGGGCACATAGATGCTGGTTACATAACTGTGAATTTGGATTATAGAACAAAATCGCACAACAAAACTCCGTACTGTAACCAACTTCAAAGTGTAGTTGTTGCACCACCTGCGGAGAAAGTCTTCCTAGAAATAGATTTTCCTTCACCAAAAAACGGAGGAGACTGCTTGATGTATAAACCTAAGCCTTCATTTAAATCCGAGAAAGTGAATACCAATGACCTAGCGTGTGAATGTTTGCTTATTCCTCCTCCTAGGATTGGACTTACTATGTCAAGATGTGGCTTGTGTCTGAAACTAGTACATTCGTCTTGTTATGGAGTAATTGGTAAAGCACGAACACCTGTATCGTGCTATACTTGTGTTTATGGAACAACAGACAAAAAGCTAAGCACGTTAATGCGCGTACGTTTGTTGTGGGTTATGGTTTCAAAAAAGGGTCTTCCTAATTTTTCGCAGTTAAAGCAACTTTTCAATACAACAGGTAAGAGTTTCGAGCTCACATTGGTCGAGACTGTAAATCAGCTTTTCTCAGAGTCTATCCTATCTACTCATAGAACTCCTTTTTTCAAAAAGGATGGGTCCATGTACTTCGGCACCCAAATATGGGAACCATCTCTTTACGGAATTGTGGACGACTCAGGGAATTATTTACAACCCTTTCAGAAGTATTTTGTCTCATTTTCTCCGAAGACAAATAACCTGGATAGGTTAAAAGAAATCAAATCAATCCATTTTCCTGGGCCCCTTATTACACATTCCTCCATTAAACTTAACTTAGAAGACTATTACAAGAGATGCCCCACAGAGAGTACGGTCATGCATCAGGTAGTCTCATCATCTCAACTGAATCCTAATTTGAGCTTGGAGTCACTAACCACGAAGAGGTTAGAGCTCACAAAAAAGAACTCGATCACCAACAAAGTACATGATTTTTGCTTCGAAGATTCATTAACTTTTTTAACTCATTCACACAATAAAAGGCCACTCTCCAAAGATAGTGGAAAGAGGCAGCTTAGTCAAGATTATATGGGGATCAGCTAAGAATGTGAAATGATTTTCGTCGTATTGACTTAATACTAATTTGTGATTTTGCAACATTTTAATCATTTACACTACTACTGTGAGTTTAGAAAAAGTATACTGCTTAAAAAACATCAAAAATATACTCTAGCAACATAAATAAACAAAATTGAGATGAAAAATACCTTGATACTTCCCGGTGACGATATTAATAGAGATGCATCGTTCAAAAAGACCCTTCTAGGACCAGGAATAGCGAAGCAGCCAAAGCTTGAGAAAGTTATGCCCACGACAGCTGGCAGATTGAACATAAAGACTAACAAAACTAACACTAGTCAGCTTTTATATTTAGAGGCAAATGAAACAAGGTTTAAACCAAATATCAATGATTTTGTTATCGGAATGGTTACTGGTGTCTACGGTGAATTCTATAGAGTATCTTTACAAGAATTCTCCCCCCAAGTACACCTTTCATTAACTGCATTCCCGAATGCATCACGAAAAAACAGACCAAACTTAAAAGTAGGACAAGTTGTTTATGCGAGAGTAAGCCAAGTTGATGCTGAAATAGACACAGAGATCCAATGCATTGACCCCGTTACGGGTAAAGATGGTGGATTTGGACTTCTTGATGAGTCTGGATATGTATTTGATATAAAAATGAACTTTGCACGAGACTTGCTATTTAAAAATGATTCAGTATACTTGAGGAAGTTGGCTTCAAGATGCAAGTTTGAGATAGCCATAGGAATGAATGGTAAAGTCTGGATTAAATGTGGTGATGGCCTTCCTCTCGTAGTAGATGAGAATAACGAGTCTGCGCAAGGCATCGCGAGGGCCAAAAATTTGAGGACCACTTTAGCGGCAGTCAACTACTTGAAGAAGTGCCAATTCATATCACAAAATGAAGTAGACAAAGCTTTGACAGAATCTTTCATAGGAGTATGAATACACAATCGCATATAAGTTGAACACATAGTTTAAGGTATATACATAGCATAATACACAAAGAAGTATCTTATTTAACTTGAATATGACAATTTACGACTTGGAAAGATAGACCTGAGAGGAGAGCGAATGTACATTCAGAGCTTCATCAACACGGCTTAGCAGCTTTTGGAAATCTCAAATCTACTCTCTGACCTTCAAATCTAGAAAGTTGAAGATGACCGCGAAAAAAAAAACTACTGTACGTCGATGCAAAACGTCGTGGTGTAATGACGATTGCCGAAAAAGAAAGCCATGGCAAAATGACTAAAGGAAACCTCAACAGGAAAAAGGTTGAAAAAGATAGAAAACGAAAACAATTTGATGACATACAGGTCCAAGGGACTAATAATTCATCGATTGTCTCAAAGAGATCAGTTGAGATATTGTACAACAAGAAGTTAGAACCGGATTTGGATGATTGGTTTAAATATTTTGTACCCAGAGAAAAAAGAAGATCTCCTGCTATAAATAGGGGATACTGGATCAGAATGGAGGCCATAAAGCGTATTGTTATAAATATATCACATCTAAATGAAGGAGCTGAACTCTACATCGTGAACTTAGGTTGTGGATTTGATCCTTTACCTTTCCAATTACTATCCAAAGGATTGAAAAGTAGGCCAAACGTCACTTTTATTGATATAGACTACCCTGACTTGGTGGAGAATAAGTTACAAATGATAAAGAAATCTGATGCTATTATATCATTATTGGGCAATGAGGTAAAAGAAAACGTAGAAAGTGGCACAGATTTATTATATGCCACAAATTCGTACAAGTTGGTAGGTTGCGACTTAAAGGATGGCAATGCTTATAACAGGGTATTGGGAAACTTGATTGGAAGTTCTCACTGTACTAAAATTTTCATTGCAGAAGTCTCTTTGGCATATATGGAACCTCAATTTGCAAATTCAATTATAGACTATTCTTCCAGATTAAAAGATTCTCATTTTGTGATACTAGAACAGATACTCCCAAATGGTGTAAATGCAGCTTTTGCCCAAAAAATGTTAGATCATTTTAGACGTCTTAGGTCTCCCTTGCGATGTGTTGAAAAGTATCCGCAGAAGAGAGATCAAGAAGCAAGATTCGGTAGATACTATCCTTACTCAGAAATCAAAGATTTGTTTCAAATTTGGGAAGAATTAATAGAAACAAAAACCAAATCATTATTGGTAGACGTCGAATTATTTGACGAGTGGGAAGAGTTTATTATGTTTTGCCACCACTACGCAATTCTACATGCCACAAATGTACCAAGACAACAAATATTTGATGATATGAAACCACAGAGAGATCTTAGCGTGGTAGAAGACAGTTCAATTAAGATGTCTGTCTGTCCTGTTAAAGACTCCAGCTTATTACAATTGAAATTTCCAGCAGTTGCACCCTTAAAAGATAAAGTAATAATTAATGGAGGCTTGAACTCTACTCGAATTAACACCACTTTGTCAATCAAAAATGGTGAGATACAGACCATAAAAGCTGTTGGGTCAATTCCTTCACCTAGAATGTGTCATACTCTTACAGCACTAGATAACAAGGTTTATCTATTTGGTGGAAGATCAAAGCCATTAAGCTCTCTTAAAGATTCGTACGTTCTTGAGGGCAACTCATGGACAAAGCTCGAGAATCTTCCCAACGAAAGAGATAGACATTGCAGCATTGCTCTCGATGAAGAAAAAATCTTGATTTTTGGTGGCCTTGCTGAGGTATTCACCTCTGATGATCTTTTTTTAATTTACAATGTAAGCGAACAATCATTCCGCAAGTTGAGATTTGAAGGAGATCCGATACCTAACTTAAAGAGCTGCGCCATCGCTTATAATAGGGAAACACGTATAGGTGTTTTAGTAGGCGGAATCTTAAATTCGCAGGACCCCGATGTAAGTGGAGTGCTTTACAAATTTTCATTTCTTGGAGATTCAATTAAAATTTTGAATCGGATTGAGAGTCTCGAATTCAAGCGAATTGGTTGCGCAGCATGTTTCATCGGGACCCTGAAGATATTGATAGCAGGGGGAGTATCTCCATCTTACCCCGTCGGAGCCAATGATTCGATTTTGACTTACGATTTGGAGAAACATGACTTTCAAAATGTCCACATACCCCAGAGTATTCAAAAAGAGTTTCCACCTATATTAGTAGGTTTTTCTATGGTGAAACTGGGACCCAGGAAACTTCTAATTCTTGGAGGGGGTGCGGTCTGTTACTCTTTTGGTAGTTACTATAATGGTGTTTTCGAGATCGATTACTGAAGGACTAGCTGCGGATGACTAGTGTTTCATGAGCCTATGGTAGCTTGACATTTTCATGCTTCGGATTTCCCGGTATTCTCGGCGATATGAGTGTAACGCAATAATTCATGGATCGGTTATCTATGCATGAAAAAAAATGGGGATGAAAGATATCTTAGTAAAAATTATTCAGAGTGCGACCGTAGCAATATCCACACACAGATAATCAGAACTATTAGGCTAAAAGATTTTTAGTTGTACTGGCAGAAAAAGGGAATGGTAGGTTATGGTGTGAATAAAACAAAGCTGCTATCACCTGGGTGTTATTACGGGGATAATTCAAGAGGAAGACAGAGGAGAGAAGAAAGTTTCCAGAAGGACTTTGCAGCATTAACTATTTCACCTAAGGAAGTACGTACTGATAATGTAAAAGATGAAAACAAAAGCATTAATGAGAAACAAGAAGAGTCTAGCAATCACATAGAGATTTCCGACATAAGACCTCATTTGAATAAGTTGTTGACTGGGAGTGATCTTCATGAAGAAGCAACAACAGATGATAGTATAAACAGCCTGAATGGTCAACAACCTGCCAAGGAATTTAAAAGAGTTAATAGTTTTGATAATGAGTTTCATCCTCTTGTTAGAAAGAAGTCTGGAGAAATAGTTAAGCCTTCCTTAAAGGAACAATCTGTCTCTGTATCGTCTAAAGGGAGATCAAGCTCATTGCCAGCAACTCCAACCTATAAGCAAGTTCATTTTGGGGGAGACAATGACGTACGATATTTTAAGGAGAAAGACAGACCCACTTCGATATCTACAAGTAATTCCCCCATGAAAGAGAATTTCGATTTTTTCAGTCAGTCAGAGTCATCTGAGTTTTCAGACTCTTATGAGCCTAGAGATGATAATATGTATGAATATGGGGACAGAGGTAGCTCTAACTTTGTACCTAACTTTGTACCTAACTTTAATCTAGAACTCGCAATGATGAAAGGTCGAAATCAGGTAGACCAAAATCAGGTGGACTGGTCTCTAGAGCTTGTAAACTTTCCTGATATGTCTTATTTAAAAAGACTTAAGAAAAGTCCTATTGTGTTTTTAGATAAAGTATTTTTATCTATAGATAAAGAGGAGCTAATTGGTCACATAGCGGTGAAAAATCTAGCTTTCCAAAAAAGTGTACGTGTGAGATACACTTCTGACAACTGGCAAACATTCACAGAGACACGAACCAGTTATGATTCCAGCTCCCCAACTTTACTATTGAGATACGATTACGATAGGTTCGTATTCAGGATGTTATTGAATTCCGTTTTCAATACATTTGGAATGCATTTAAAGGATCCACAGTTTTCTCTGAATATCCAAAGGACATTTCAGTTTTGCATTAGATATGAAGTGAATAATCAAGAATATTGGGATAATAATAATAATATGAACTACGAATTCAAGCTTGTCAGAAGGGTATTCAGAAGCAAAGCTGCTAATATAGAGGCACATGAGAGACAGCCGAAGTACTCATCATCATTTTTGAACCGTAAACATATGTCTCGTGCGTCTGAAGGAGAAAAAGAGGATTCACGGTTCCAAAGACATGATGAAAATAATTCGCAAAATGACGTAATAAATAAGAAAACTAAACCAAGGAAGGAGGATGTCGAAAATAGACGAGGAGCGAATTGTAATTCAGGGTATTCTGAGCAATATAATGGGTCAACAATGAAGAACCATCCAGGCTATAAGAGCGCCTCTTACGAGGATTTTTTAAAAAAATACTGTTTCTCTTCGACTCCAAGCATTTAAAAGAGGTATCTTATGCGCCCTTATCTTCTATCAGTGGTCGTTAAAATGGATTAAAGGAGACAAGAGCGTTCGCTTATACACTTGAATAGGCAGAGAAAAAAATGGATACATATCTAGTCTTAACTATTAACAAAATGCCGGATTATTTTTTTTTTCTTTAAGGAAACACACATGTGGGGAACTAAGATATAGGAAGTTGTATTTTACATGGCTCTATTCAAAGACCTTATCTATCACATTTTATCTTGTTAATAAAGTCATAATTTTAATTTATTTCATAGTATATCAACGTGTAAATAAAATTATAGAAGTCATTTATATATATATATATATTCAATTGAAGCAATACATCTTTACTGTCCCATTATCTAAACCAGATGCAAACCTGGAATCACTTAAAGAAACACAATTCACAGGCGAACTATTACTGAAAGTGTACAAACACTTGCCATCCTGTAAATCCCAAACTTTGATGAGTTTGTCCTTAGATCCACTTATTATTCTAAAGGTATCGGAACTTATTGAAGAAACACCACCTATATGACCAAACTGTGTACGAATACATTTACCTGTATTTGTATCCCAAACTTTTATCGTATTATCCAATGATGAAGTCAAAAGATGAGTGGGCAAGTTTGAAATTCCACTGATTGAAGTCCTATTAATTTCACTAAAATTATTGAGATTCGCATTATCAAAAAATTCCGGATCACTTTCAAGCTCGTCTTCTAAAAGCTTATCATGATATGTAAACGGAATAACACATTGTACCTGACTAATGTGACCGTTATTTTCAGCTCCTCCAAACACTCTTAGGCAATGATTATTTTCTAGGTCCCACATTCTTATATACGAATCGTCCGAAGCACTGAAAACTGTGTTTGAAGGCGAATGTATCTTAACGCAGTTGACCCAGCCAGTGTGTCCTCTTAGCGTGAAACAAGTCCTTGAGTCGACGTGCCAAACTTTTATTGTTTGATCAGCTGATCCAGAAACTATTGTCTTATTAGAGAAATCCACAGATAAAACTGCATCATCATGTCCTCTATAGGTTGAAATACATTGTCCAGAATGATAATTCCACACCTTTATTGTTGAGTCTGAGCCTCCAGTAATTAACTTCTGCGAATCAAAAACAAGTGCTTTGACTTCACCCGTGTGACCGGATAAAGTTCTTATACACTCACCCGTATCAACTTTCCACAACTTAATTGTTCTATCTGATGACGCTGTCATTAGAAGTCGTCTATTAAATTGCAAACAAGTGATACCAGAAGTGTGACCCATAAATAACTTGATGCTATAGATACCCTTTCTCCAATTTTTTTCCAAAGTATATCGTTCAGAGTAAATTGACTTCCAAGGTCTCTTTTTGAGTTGCTTTTGGACCTTCTCTCTCTCCTCCTGAGTAAGCTTAATTTTCTTCAATTCTATTTCAACTTCAGAAGAATCTTTCGAATCAATAGCTTCCTCCAACTTTCTTTTCAATGGTTTTATGTCATCACCCGTATACTCTCTCGCTCTCTTCATAAGCATTAATGGTAATCCCCAACCGCAGTTTGGGCATTTTCGGTCTATATGCTGCTCACACATATGATGCCAAACTCTATTATCATCTGCAAGAGACTTCCATTTGGTAGAGACTTGAGCAGCATTGCACAAAGACCTACAATCTAAATAGCACAAAATTTTCAACGAGATCTCCATTGGCAAGGTCGCAATAAAGTCAATACGAATTAAATTGCTCACTTCTTGACTTATGAATGACAACAGCGGGAAGCAACATTGTGTTAATAGGCCTTGTAAAGCTAGATTTCTCTGCATTGCTGGGACAGAGCTAAAGCTCGACCAGACACGCGTTATTGAATCCTGTGCTTTCGAAGGAAGTTTATCAAGCAGTTCTTGTATTGACTTCATTTTTAACTCATCCGGTAACTTATTACACCTTATTTCCGGGTTATGACGATAGCAGAAGCGATGAAAGTTATCTTTAGGTATATTATCTGCATTATCAATTCCTTCACTACCATGGACATTTGGAACGCTAAGAGACACATTTTTGCCATTAGTCGGTCCTTCGTTCACAGTTTTAATTACATCTGTTGCAACAGAATCTTCCATCTCATGATTTTCTTCATCATATGTCAGATTTTCGACAGACCCCGCTACCATTTGTGCTTTCATCTTCTTAGTAACTCTCTGTTCATCCCCTAAATGATCGACGTCAGTCGATTTCTGTTTAAGAGCTCCACTCGATGCCAACAAAATGTTATCTGCTGTTGTATGATTACCCTCTTCCTCAGGCTCACAAACATGCTTTAAATCCATTATGTAATGCAATATGACGTCCACTCTCCTTTCATCAAACTATAAAGTTTATCCTGCTCCTGTTTTAATGATATCACGTCTTATTATTCTATTGACGTTTCAAACAAGCTATGTTATAATAAAATGATGCGTCACACATTTAGAAAAGGTTTGAGACTCCATTCTCTGCGGCGTTTGAACCGATCCGGATTCTCTATTAATTTTGTGTAACATAGGTCAAAGTATGGGATGCATTTAAAAAGCCAGTTAAGCATTGATATTGGAAAAAATACTAAAATCATAAAAGCCTACATTGATGCATGTGATCGGTATAAAAAATTTGAAGACTCTTAATACTTGCTGTTTGGCAACGGAACATGGGTGATTGTATTCAACTTTCAAAAGACCATTATAATATAAGACTGTATATTGTACTCTCACCGAAGCCATTATTTTCTAGTGCCCTCTTGAGAATACCCCAGATACAGCATAGTGTGGCTTTTGTCCATATACTAAATATAATTTCAATACTACCAGGGTTTTCTCTCGACACAACTTAAGCTTCTAATTATTCATAGGATCGAGAAACATGAGCTTATTGTTTTTTAAAAAGTAGCTTAACGTGATATCTTCTCCTTTAGTATACATGACTTTCGATAACTCTGTGGTTGATATTGATAACGGGGAGGTATGGCATCAGGAAATAAGCATGGCTGAAGCTAAAAGGGAAGTTTCGGCTCCTCTTAATCGCGGTAGCAGTAAGCAGCCACAGAGCAAACATTTTTAGGCAAACATGAGTGTTCGGTGTTAGATATTTGTTCTGCGATGTACACATTATAAGTTGAACTGTCTAACTTTAAATTTATCGAATGCAATGTCATCTTAGTTCAAAGCTGCTAACATGTAGATCCTTTGAATAGAATATCAATATCATCACTGCATATTGGTAGCTTATAGAACAGGTAAGAATCAAGGCGAAAACCTGACTTTTACGAGTATTGCACAAAACTAGAATTTTTTATAACTCATCGCAGAGCATTTGGAACTTTGACCGGATTTTGGAAGTAGATCATTTATTGAAACTGATGAAAAGACAAGATTCATATATGTCACAGAACGGAGATAAGAAGCAGAAAGTTGACGAGGAGTCTCAACAACTTTTCAGTACTGTTGGTGAGCAAGCAGAGAACATCGACCATGAAGACTCTCAAGGGCTTCGGAAGACAGGAGCTGAGGATGCGGAGGGTCATCCCGTCCAAGAAATTGAAAGTTTGTGTATGAATTGTCATGAAACCGGAACAACTCGCCTCTTACTCACAAGAATTCCATTTTTTAGAGAAATTATTATAATGTCCTTCTCTTGTCCTCACTGTGGGTTTAGAAATTCGGAGATTCAACCAGCTGCTCAAGTTGCTGAGAAAGGATCTCGTTACACTTTGAAAATTGAAGATAAGAAAGATTTTAATCGGCAAGTGGTAAAGTCAGAGACAGCAACTTGTAAATTTACACAATTAGATATTGAAATACCTCCCAAAAGAGGACAATTAACTAATGTCGAAGGGTTATTGAGCGAAATGGTTAGTGACTTGGATGCTGATCAAGCAGCGAGAAAGGAGGTTCAACCAGAGATATATGAAAAGATTAATGAAGTAATTGAAAGAATTAAAGCATTTCTTTCTGCAGAGCCTGGAACTCTTCCATTGCACTTTTCAATTGATGATCCAGCCGGGAATTCTTGGATTGAATTCATTCCAGGAGAGCCAAATCATAAGTGGTCGCAATATGAGTATCATAGAAGTGTGGAGCAAAATGTTAATTTAGGTTTTATGTCGGCTGACGATGTTAAAGATCAACACGATAGAGAAATAAAAGCTAAAAAAGTTGCTACTAGTCGCAACATAGCTTCTTTTGAAAAAGCTGGTAATGATTCATCTAATGGGGAGACTAATTTAAAATCGACAGGTTTCATATCTGATGAGACTGAGATCGAGAATCTCGGGGGAGAAATCCAAACATTTCATGCCACTTGCTCTAATTGTTATAAGCCATGTGAAACACATATGAAGACTATTTATATTCCTCATTTTAAGGATGTCATTATAATGTCCACTGTATGCGAGCACTGTGGCTTTAAATCAAATGAAGTTAAAACAGGCGGAGAAATACCAAAGTTGGGAAGAAAGGTAACTTTGAAAGTGATAGACGCTGAGGACTTAGCAAGAGATCTTTTAAAGAGTGAGACTTGTGGGTTGTCCATACCAGAATTAAACTTGGATTTAACCCCAGGAACTCTAGGAGGACGGTTCACCACAGTGGAAGGTCTCCTTTCACAAGTATATGAAGAGCTCTATGGAAGAGTTTTCACCGAAAGTTCTGATTCTATGGATGATGCTACCAAGACGAGGTGGACTTCTTTCTTAGCTAAGTTGCAAGACGCCATCGATGGGAAGATAAAATTTACAATAATCATGGAAGACCCATTAGCTTCATCATATATTCAAAATGTTTATGCTCCGGATAATGATCCTAATATGACCATTGAAGACTTCGAAAGGAACTTTGAGCAGAATGAAAGTCTAGGGTTAAATGATATGAAAACGGACTAGGTTCAGACAGTTTAGGGGCTTAGTAAAAACTTTTAATGAGAATACATAAATACTTTTCAAATTTCTGTTAGATTCTAATAGTATGCAAAATAAGTATATAAAATTCAAAATCGTAAGAAAGTTTAGTAATCGTAAGAAAGTTTAAAATCAGTTTTGCTTATTTTTGTCAGTGCCTTTTTCTCCATTACTATGACTACTTTTCATCTCGTTGAAAGCTTCTGCCCACGAAGAATTTTCCAAAGTTTCACCTACAGTAGAAAGGTCAATCAATGCGACACTAGGGTCACCTTCCTCGGTTTCATTTTCGCGAAGAGGCGAAATTTGATACTCATCAGTGTACGACGCTGAGCCAAGGCTCGCCTGTTGTTTAGGAACTTGTATGAATAGCTTTGGATGTCTCAATCTGCCTTCATCAGACTCGGACATATTCGGTGTAGCCCTGTATATATGGACTGGTGATTTGGGCTCATAAATACTACTAGGAACTTTTCCATCAAAGCTCACATCATCGACTTCCATGTTGTCTCGAGGGTGCAAACTACTGTCATCTGGATCTCGGAATGGATTGCTTTCGTCATCATCAAACTGAATGTTAATCAGAGGTGTCTTAATGTCCATTTCTTCATTCAACAAGTAGCTGTTCCTTCTTAACGTTTCACCAAAGTTGATATCTGCATCCCGGATACCGTGCATTTGGTTTCTCTTATATTTCCACCTACAAGCGTAGGCTGCGATTGTCTCGTATATCCTTTTCTTCTTCAACCTTTTCTCTACCTTTTGTAGAAGGAGCCTTCTTTCTAGGAAATCAATGAGATGCAAACATTGCCCCTCTTCGAAGGCGGTGTATAACGGAAGTTGAAGTAAAATTCGTGTGAATGAAATTCCAGGATCACTGTTTAACTCCATATTCATAATAGCTTCTTCAATAAACCTTTCATAGGCCATTCTTTTTTCTCTAATCTTTGGAATATTCATCACAGAAAAGATTTGTTCGAGAGCATCTATATTATACGTGATATCGTATGGATCATTAGGACTATTTCTTTTAATCCATCTTTCAGTCAATTTAGGAATATCTAATATTCCATAATATAGGTGAAAAGACAATGATCCATCCAATGTCCGTAAAAGCTTTGGTAACTGATAGGGTTTAATATAACCAGTACCCTCTGGATCAAATTTTTGCCACGATTTTTTAAACTTCCTAATTTCCTGTCTTTCCATGAGGTGTCCATATTCTGACTTTTGATTAATATAACTGAAGCTATCCAAGATGAGGGAAATAAACATGTTCAAAAAGATATACATAGAAATTATGTTCCATGCAATAAAAAGAATATAGGCATATTGCTTATTTCCACAATCATTATCGTCAAAACTTGAACCAGCCGTACAATAAGGCTCTTCAAGAGCAAAATCGTCCATGATATAGTTCCAACCTTCACCAAAACTGCAACGGAAAAGAAGAATTAAAGCTTTTGGCACCGACCTTAAGTTAATATTATCCGAACTATTTGGGCCAATCTTTGTCGTTCCAAAAATTTGATTCATTGCAATTGCAAAGACCAAAAAGATGACTCCCCACGTAAATAGAAGTGAAATCAACGAAGGGAGACCTGCAGATGCAAATCTAAGTAACTGACTTAATCTGTTACTTTTTGGAAGAACGAAGGCCAAGACACACACCAAAAACAATTTATTTATGTTTCTGAAAGGACTGTATCCGTTAAAGAAAAACGAAGCAATGTTAGTTGTCAATGCACCGATTGAAACGACTATATTGATAACGTTCCACTTGTACTCAATAAATCTATGAAACCCTTGCGCAAACATCAACATGAATGCATTTGCTGTGAAAACAACGGAACTAATCAAAACGATGACATATCTTACTGTGTCCAAACCATCGTAAGTAGGAAAGCACTCCAAGAGAAGAGCTATAATGTGTAATAACAAAACAAAGGACACGCCTCTATTCCAGTGTGGGTTCTTCTCGACAGTCATTTGATAAGCAAATCTCCTAAATTTCCCCATTTGACTTAAGTTCTTCCTGTTAGAGGGCCTCACTTGAACCAAAAATTTCTTCACAGAATACCATGAAATTTGATCTCTCGTCATATACGCCCTTCCTGATGTTTTCGAATAATTACTGATAATTACAGAAACAAACAAAGTCAAAATGAAGACAATACTGGTGAAATTGAATAAAATGAGGAAGAAGCCATTGAACGGCGATGCAAAATCTTCCGGTGGAACACCCTTGCCTCTGCTCTTCATCAAGTTCAAGAGTAAATCAACCCACCCTTCCAAAGAGACAATTTGGAATAAGGTAGAGAATGCAGTTGCAAATCTGTTAAATTCGAGAGGCGGGTTAGTATAGACATTAGGACTCAAGACGTTCCAGTTAAACACTTCATTTTCGTATTCGTTGAAGCATTCGCTTTCATATGACACACCATCAAGACAATAACCGAGCCTACCATTAAAGATGTTCAAGCCCCAAATTGAGAAAGGATACAACAAGCATAAAGAGATCATAGCCGCATTTATTATTTTCCAGAACCCAGTGATTATTGTATTATGGAAATTATTTTTGGCAGTTTCACTAATCGTCAAAATTCTCAATGCTCTTAATGCTTTAAGGCCACGAACAATTCGCGACAAATTTGCATCATTTTTCATAAAGGCAATAAAGTCCATCCATAATGACAACAATACAACAAGATCTAAATGGTTCCAAGACGACCTCATGTAAGCATTTGGGGTGAAGAGAAAACCATCAGCAATGACCTTAATGAGAAATTCTAATGTAAATAGCACATTAAAAGAAAGTTCCACATAAAATGTCCAATTGTTTCTCCCATATTTGGACTGTACTTCTTTTTGAAATAAGGGCGTAAAGTAGCATGCCGTCACTACCAACCCTATAGTCGCCAAGAACATGATTACCACAACAGCCTCAGATACGGTGCGATTCGCTTCCACACCATTTATTCGTTCACCATGACTTGGTTTCACTAATCGTTGACAGAATCTTCTAAGTCTATGCCTTGGCCCCATAACGTAGAAGACATCGTTGAATCTTGGATTGTCAACCAAAAATTTGTTCTGCTTAGATATTAACGCCTTCCTCTCTGTTACTATAGTCTTTGCGAACGTAGCAGGATCGAAATTCTCTACAATGTCGATTTCTTTTTTGCTCCTTGTATAAAATGGGTTCCGGAAGAAACTCGTTACTCTTGACGTCCAAACTTGAAATTTTCGCTTCCATCCAGATCCCAGCAAATTTTTCACATCGTCATTATCATCCATATTTTTATCAGCCGTACCTAAAAAATCATTAACAGCAGTTCCGCTTAACAAGAGATTCACTACTGCCCTTTCCAAATCATCTGTGACGCCTTGCTTTTTCAATACCTTATTCTTGATTCGCATAAGCAAGCTAGAGTCGTCTTTCATGTTATGTATTCTTTTAGTCATATTCTCAATGAATTGGAACAACTGCTGTTTCCTTTTGCCTTCCTCTGACACTTCTAATGCCTTTGCGATGACAGCAATAAAAATGTTTAGTATAACTGAGTTGGAAATTACGAACCAAGCAATCAAAAATATGGCCCCAAACACTCTGGAAGATGTCGAATGTGCATATTGCTGTAGGCCGTATAAAATATCCGTCCAATTTTCCGTAGAAGTAATAACATATAAGGCGATAAAAGCGTTTGGTAACGTTTGCATGGGAAAATCGACATCATCTAAACTATCTTGCGGTATAAACCCTTCAAAGTAACGGGCTAAAACGATACTGCACAAGTAAGTCAAAATGAAATAGAACAAAGCGATGTCAATGATTGCCCTAATATTACCAATAATTTTCAACCAGAGATTTCTGGTGAGACTCGTGGCTAGCACCACCCTGTAAAATCGCATAAGCTGAAAAACAGTCAACCAATAATATGCGTGCCCTAGTTTCTCCTTCACTGGATTAAGTACGATTATAGAAGTTATTGCTGCTAAGAATAAATCAAAACAATTCCGCTTAAAAGAGAAAAACATCCTCCAATTAGGAAAATGGAGAAACAATCTAATCAAAATTTCGATCAAAAACACCAAAGTAAATGCAGCTTCAAATCGATATAAAACTGACGCCCTATGTTTGCTCATATCATTCTTCCTAAAGCACTGAACAAAAAGGTCAACAAATATAATAATTGGAAATAAAAATTCAAAACGATAATATATCCTCAATCCAGTGCTTCGTCTTTTCAAACAATTTAATCTTTCTATGTGCTTTGAAGGGTCATTCGAGAAACCTAACCAACTCCAAATACGCTTTCCGTACCCAGGCCGTTGTTTATCAGCATAAACTTCAAATCGCGTTACGTTAAAGGAAGCAACAATCACAGCAATAAAAACATTAATAAGCCAGACTGTCAAAATAAATATGCCAAAAATGAAAAACAAACAAGCTGCCAAGTTGTCAGTATCCATGGTATCATACATGATATCAGTGAATGTATTTGCACTCATAACCACAAAGACCATCTCCATTGACTGAAAAATATTGTCGAAATTTACTGTTCCACCATACGGATTATCACCACTAACACACTTCGAATACTTAGGACATCTGTAGCCTTTGATAGCATGCGAATGTTTCCCATTTCTGTCTATGAAAGACATTGCCATTCCTTCTAGCGACATATATGACCCACAATATTGGTCTGAGTTGACGAAAGTATCGTTAGGGTCATTTGGATTAGTCCAAACGCAATGTCTGGTCAAAGAAGATTTGAACGACTGAACACCGATGATACCAAAAAAGAGCCAAAAGCAGCATATAAATATAGACACATCAAAAAGCTGAGGTAAAGCAACCTTACACGCAGTCAATATAGTAGTGGTACCATTAGTTAAATTGCAAAGCCTTAATATTCTTAAGCAACTTAAAGCACGGAACAACGTAATATGCTTCTTAGCATCATAATGATCAATAGAAATTAAAAGAGAAATCCAAAACATAACCATCGAGAAAAAATCTATTCTATGCCAACTATTCCTCAAATAAGATCTTTTCAAGTTTAGTTTGCTGACGTCCGGCGTTGTAGGTTTGATGAATGTGTTTTTGGAGTTCAAAATTTGAGTCCTCGATAAGGGCTCTGCGGATAATTCGATACGATCATCTTCATTATTTTTAATAAAATCTCTGTAATGGGATGTATGTGTGGAATACTTTTTTCTTAAATCATGTCCCCAGTTTGGTGCTCCTTCTTCACCAAATGGTTTATATATCTTAGGTTTTTCATTAATATCAGCATCTAGATCAACTTCTCTGACGTCAGAGTCTTCACTAGAATTGCGAGGATCGAAGTTATCAAAATTTGACTTATTTGACTTGAAAGGAGAGTATCTTCTTCCTGGTTTACTTGACTTGAAAACGCCTAAACCCCGTAATGCATCAACTGCTCTTTGAAAATATTTCAATCTGAATGACTTTCTTATACTACCTTCTGGACAAGGAAGTCCCAAGGTTTCATACATGACTGTATCATCAACTAGACCGTAGGCAATAATCTTGAAAATGATCTCCACTGTATAGATAACATTTATGATGATTAATATGTAGTCGGCCCAATTATAGCCTGACTTCATGTATCCATTTAGTGCCAAAGGATTCCATTGACGGTAACTCAACAATGCAACTTGTAGTACTAGTAAAATCAAAAGAAAAAGATTTGACGACTTTGAAGAGGATACCTTGTAACAAAACTGTCTCAACTTTGATTTAGGGGGAAATAACTTCAATGAGTTTCCATATAAATAGAGAGGATCATTCGAAACGAATGGTTTGCCTTTTCTCGGAGAGGTGATGGCATCAGCGACCGTCTGTCCTATCGAAATATTCACGTTGCTAATCGGCGAGTCTGGAACTGCAGTATCAAAACCTTTGGATTCGTGTCTGTTGGAATAAAGCCCCAATCCTTTCGATGCTTGTTTAAAGGAATTACTGACTGACTCTTCATCGGCACTGTTAACGACCAATTCTGGTATACTTCTGGTATCTTCCATATTGACCTTCATATTTTGATTATGACTATCATCAAGAGATATAGCTTTAGGTGACAGCCTTGCACTCGAAGCAGCCAAAGAGGGACTCTTTTTCTGTTTATTACTCACGTTTAAATACTGACTTGCTTGGGTACCATTCGCTGGGTCTCCCCCTGAACCCGCTATTCTATCGGAAACTCTTGCAATAACATCAGTGAACTTGGATGGGGAAGAGGGAACTGCCAAATTTTGATAATGATCATTAGATCTGCTTCTATATGTTCCTGCTTCTAATTGTTCTCCATTTTTAAACGATTCTTGACCAGAAGCCAGTCCCGCAGAATGTCCAGTAGAGCTTCGAAACAAGGAATGTGTAGTATCTTCCACTTGAAGAGTATCACCTAAAATAGACCGACTACGAGGTCTCAAATTGTCCATAGGAATATTTTCAATGTATCCTTCATTCTGATCGTTGAAGGGCAGTTCTGGGGATACATACTCAGAATCTGTTGACCTCGAATGCTCCGATTTGTTATCCAGAATCGGGAGCCATTTACCACCATTATCATTAGTTCCTAAGGCAAAACTAAGCCCTTCTTTAATAGCATCGAGATCATCATCGTTAGCCGCATTATCTATAAACGATACCTCTCCTGGGCTGGTAGGGGAGTCTTTCTCAGAAGAAGGCAGTAGAAACTTAGTTGATACTTTCAAATCTGCTCTCAAATGCTGCTGAAGACCATCTATTTGTTCCATAAACATGGAATGGTGTCGATTCGCATCCCTAGCAGAAGCCGACCCCCCTTCTCTGTCGTCCTCTGAAACCCCCAAGAATCCATTATCAATCTCACCAGGAAATAGACGCAGTCTTTCAGAAGAGTCGTCATGAAGCCCGTTCATGCTTTAAGACTCCTTAAACGTAGGAAATAATTAAAATTAACACTTTACTTGTCCCACTTGAGGATATTTAGTAGACAGGTAAAGGTGTTGAAATTATTGAAATTCTCGTTTGAGGCTGTCTATAATCAATAGACTTCAAATTAAAGAAGCTAACAGTACTAAAGTCCTTTGTCCCACTTCCAAGAAATATTGTAATGTTGTAGGACTAAAAGAACCTTTCTAGATCAGTAAGCCTGTTCTATTTACCTGTGGGCGTAGAGACGTGATACGCATCGGTCTATTCTTATGTAACATTAACAGGTGAAATTATATAAGCCTTTTTTTTTTTTGAAAATAGATTGCGTTTACTTCTATTGAAATCTCAACAATCTCAAACTCTCAGCATTGGACCGCAAGATGGTGGCACATATATTAAAGAGAGTCCCAAATAGAGAAAAATTGAATGCTTTAAGGGAACTAAGTGCATCCATTTTTGGTCAACGATGGAATCCAAACAACGTGAGAAATGGTTCAAAGATTTTGAGAGCTCCGCTCAAGGGGCCCACTGTTATTAATTACTATGGTGAAAATAGTGCTATGCCAACTTTCAAAGACTTCAAACAATGGTTTCCGGAGTTGAGATTGGTCGATCCTAAGGAGCAGTATAGATTGAAGATGGTACAAGATAGGAAAAAAAGGAATAAGGGTGCACCTAAGAAGAAATCAGAATAATAGGCCAACCGAAGATCACTACTCTTATAGTGATTTAGGGAATGGGGTAAGTTTAATAATTGTAAATATTTCTGCATATGTTTCACCATATGCACATTTATTAAAAGAAACATGTCTATTTACTTTTTTGTCTCTTATGTATTTTAAAAGTGTCTGTAACTTCTTCTATACTTGAATTTACTGATGCCGTTTCACCTTTGCTTTGATACATTCTTTTGGATCCCAGATTCAATGATTGACGCCGTGGGAGTCCTAGGAGCGTTTTTCTCCAACTCAAGCTCTCGTTTCTAAGAAAAAAGTCTCTATCTTCTTCCAAAGTGATCTTTTGAATGTCCCACGAGTTGACGCCTTCCTTCAAATAGTCTTCTTTTAAAACAGCTATGTAGCCATCTAATAGTAGATAGGCGTCATATACTGAAGTAGAACACATATATAGTCTCTCAAGAAAAGCATTTTCTAAATCAAGCGAAAAGACACCCTTTTCAGCAACAATTAAAAGTTTTGAATGGGCAGTAATTTGAAAATTTATATCTATCACAGGTAAGATAAAATCGATTGACGTAACTAACTTAAAGTTAAAGCTGTTGAAGTTCAAGTCTACCTCTATTTGATAAATGAGTACAAAGTTCAAGAAGAGGATGTAGAAGTAAGATCCTCTGCTATTGAAGTCGACAAGGCTATTCTTTCTTGTTGACGAAGTATTTGATGCCATGGTAAGGTTTTGAACTTCACCTGCTTTGGATATTTTCCAATTTTGACTAAGCTTCAGCAAATTAACAACATTACGGTTTACAACTCTGAAAGATTCGCTTGAAAATAGAATCATTTCCATCTCATCTATTTTCATTATGCTTACCACGAGCAAGTAATCAATGCCACTAAGCGCAACCCATTTGTTTAAGTAAAGCGTGGAGCCAGTTGACAATTTTTGTGCGTTCTCCCCAAATTCACCGTGTACACCATTTATGAGCCAATCTACACTTACAATCGGTTTTCCTTTAAATGTTTGACCTATAGTCTGCTTCAGATATAATCCCAAAGAATTGAATATTCTCAACTTGAATCCGGATAATGTTTCTTCTTGATCGAAAAAGCAAAGCCACTTTCCTGAAGGTGACCACTGAAGATTAGAGTTTGATATGTTCGAATCGGTAATCTGGAAAGTATGAAATATGAAGCTCGCTGAGCCATCATTAAAAAAGTGAAAAAGTACAGTACCTTTCCCGTTTAAGGATTGCCCACAAACAGACCAAATAGAGTAATTCAGATTTGGTCGAATTAAAAAACTATCTTCAACTGGCTTTATTATTTTTAGGAGCATTGATGTACAGTCAAGTGAGTAGAGTTTAAGTTCAAGATATCCTTTCGTGATTAAAACAATCTGTTTGGCATTCTGATATGCTCCTAATTCGTTACTGCTGTTTCGTTCTCTCTCAGCTTCTTCCACTAAGGGTGGAATCCACAAAATCTTCTCTATGCCATCGACCGAAGATTGTTGAACAAAAATAGGATCCATATCAAACGATCTGATATCAACAATCAATAATAGAGAAAAGTTGTCCACAACCAATCCTAATTTTGTGCTTTTACTTCGAGGTAAAATAGGTTCCCACTCCAACTGCAGAATAACCAAAAGCTGCAGCAGGACTTTTAACTTCTCAACTTCTTTCAAGTGCTTCTTCACAATGCTTCCTAAATTATACTTTCTAAACAAAAGTACCGCTGGAAGTTCATAAATTTCCAAAGTATCCCGTAACCCATTGACTATAGCTAAATATTGATGACAATGAGATATAGCATTGAGCATATCACTATTATTACTTTTGCTCATGTTCTAAATGAGCTGATCTTTCATTGATAAACACCATGAAAACTAAAGTGCACTGTATGAACCATAGTTTCACAAAAACACCTCGATCCTCAAAATCCAAAAACAAAAAATGGCATGGAGATGAAGTCTCAAAACATAAACAAATAACATACAGGATAATCAGTCCACTATATCAAGCTCGACTAGATATCAAACACGCAAGTGAATAAATAAAAACCTAGCTAAAGGTGATATTAAGCTGACATGGGTCCTAAGAAGAAAGTTGGTTCTGGAAAGGTCGAGAGTCGAGGACGGAGAGTAAAAAATAAGCATGGAATAAATCACCAAAACATATCACCTTCACCATCGAGACAAGGCTCATCTGCCATATATGAATCTGTTCACAACTCTAATGGAGCAAGTAATCAACAAGCTAGTCAATTGAGTCAAATGTTGTTAGGAAGAAAGAACAAACTCAATGATTTCTTGACATCTAATAATACACGAAGTGTATCTTCGATAGACATAGGCTATTCTAAAATTTCCAAAGCAGCAAACAAAGAGGTTGCAAACTCATTTGAAGAGGACGATGATTTCATTTATAAGAGGAGCCAATCTGTGGAACGAATAGGGGGCACAGATAATAAACGAAAACATGTGAGCACTCCTGTTTCACAATTGCAAACAGAAATAAGAAATATGTCAAAAGACGATGATGATCTATTTCTTGAGGATTTGGGGCTGAACCTGAGACAGGGAGCACGCAAAGATTTTCAAACACGTCGACCATTTCCAAAATCACTTCCAAGTAGACAAAAGGATCCCTTAAAAGATTCTACAAGAAATTTTCGAGATGTCGATCAAAATAAAGAGTTTGATTTTTCATTTGAAGACGATATGAATTCGGACGACTATGTGGAGCAAGTCTCACGTCATACTGTATCGCTTTCAGAGCCACTCAGTACCAATGAAGCGCCCATAAAATCAGGAATAGGAAGTAATCTAAATAAAAGGAGATCATCGTACTATAATAGAGGCAAGCGGGTCCTGTCTATAGGCAATGGCTTCCAAGGTGAAATTCACGAAGATGTTCCAGTTACAGACTACTACAAGCGTTTAGATACATCTCTCCCGGAACCAGATAAAATGAGGCAGCTATTGATATGGTGTTTTAAAAGAAAGCTCAGAGAAGAAGAAACTAATTTAAAGTTGACAGATGGAAATTCAGAGGAGAGAATGCTTTTTGATATTGCAAAAGTCATCAAAGAGGAAATTATTCATGCATTAATGAAAAAACAAATATCAACAAGTTGGTACGCAAATTCAAAAATAGAGGATGACGAAGAGATATTGACAAGCAAAGAAGTAACCGTACCCAACCCTCAAAACAAAATTAATCTCGATAACATAGAAATATACAAGAAACGACTTAAAGACTTGTTGAAAGAAAGAGAAGAATTAAGGAATGCATATAAAGATTCAATATCAAGAATAGAATCACTATCTGTTGAAATAGATAGTAATGACACAAAGAAGCTACACCAATATATAAGTGGACTAAGGAACGGTATCTCTGATATAGACACTCAAATTCTAAACGAGAAACTTATACTGACAATATCGGAGAACTACGATATCTCTGCTGATGCATCTTCTCGTTTAGGAGCTTCCGTTGACCATCTTCATTCTGTGCTGCACAAATTAGGGAAAATCTCTGATCTTTCTACAACAATTCAGAGTAAAGCGTTGAACAGCAAAGTGTCTAATCTCTTGAAGGCTTATGTCGCAAAGAACAGTATTGATAACTATCAAAAGCTCATTGAAAACAACGATAGACCCTCATGGCCATATCCCACAAAATCACCAAATACAATAGAGTTACTCAAGGGTGTCACAAGATTGGAATCACGTAAATCGTAAAGAGTGTAAGATGACTCACCCAGGAGTAAAATGGCTTGTATTTTGCATATATCGGAACAAAATAGAACCAGTCCAATTATGATCCAAGAAGATTTGATGCATGCTCAACTTTAGGAGGTTAAATGATCAATTGGCACTGAAACATTTTGAATTTTGATTTCCATGAATCTAACAATGCCAGAAGCCTTCTTCCTCCCTGTCATATATATGCTGTGTATTTTCCTTTCGTATACCTAATGTATTATTATGAGAGCTATATATATTTGAACATACACGCCTCTTTTTTTGAGTAAATTTTACCCCAGCTTATCCAAAAAGATTCTTCATAGACAATACGCACCAAGATGCGTTTGTGGATAGGCTAACGTTCCCAGAACTGTCCTCACCAGCCAACATATTTATTAGGATGATGGTTGCCTGGCCCCAAAATAGATTCTTAAAAAAAAGTGCAATTCTTTTTGATGGTATCATCATAGCTCGAGTGATGATTATTCTTAATGCTTTGCTATTCTTGTTCTTGCACTCATACCTATCAATTGTCCTGCGTGCATATCCCTTAGATGTCATTAACTTGGAGAAATCCAAGATAGCAATCTTCAAGAAAGAAGTTGAGGATTCTAGAAAAAAGCTACTCAAGTTAATAAGAAGCCCAGAAAACAAGCTTCTTTTTCAGCAACTTCAAAAGTCGAGAGACTCTTATTTTGACGTCAATCACAATATTGTTGGAACTACTGAATTTCCCCGATATAACCAGTATCAAAGACAGCCATACGTGGCTAATGGTTATATTGGAAGTAGAATATCAAATCTCGGCCAAGGATTCTCGTATGACCAACATGCTGAGGACAACGATGATCTTAAAAATTTGTTAAATGGTTGGCCATTATTCAATAGGAGGTATGCAGGTGCATTTATTAGTGGTTTTTATAATATTCAAGCCCATGTAAACAAGACAAATTATCCAGAACTTTACCAAAATGGATATGAGAGTATCATTTCTTCAGTTCCTCAATGGACAAGCCTTACCCTTTCAACCATGAAAGATGGCGTTGAATATTTCTTAGACCCCTCAATGAAAGATAAATTTGGAAATATTACTAATTATAATCAAAAGTTATCCTTAGAAAATGGCATTGTTACCACAGAATTCACGTGGCTAGATTCTTTACAGGTAAGATTTACAGTATTAGCTCATAGAAAGGCATTGAACCTCGGAGTTGTTAACGTTGAGATTAGTAATTTGGGATCTAAACTCATCACTGTTAAAGTTGAAGATATACTTGACTTTGAGACATCTCAAAGATGTCAATTAGTTGAAACAAATTACGACGATAGTGGCATTTATATACTTTTTCAACCTAATAATTTGCCTTATATTAATGCAGCAATTTATTCAAGAATTGTCGACACAAAGGTGCTTAAAGGAAAGACGGAAGGTACAGCTTCCCAGTACTCCATTTTATCAATTGAACCACACTCATATGTATCGTTAACTAAGTACGTTGGTGTCACCTCTTCTGACTTAAAAGCAGACTATCTCAAAGGCATGGAAGAAACTTTAGCTTATTCTAGGAACATCACTGTGATACAGTCAACGCTAGATTCCGTAATTGAAGATCACATATCTGGATGGAAATCTACTATAGGATCCATCAATATCACCTTTCCGGAAGATATGCTAATGACTCTTACATCTAGAGCATCTCTTTATCATTTAGCGGCAAATTCGAGGTCAAATGCTAAAGGTGTTACTGCTGCTTTACCAGTAGGTGGATTGAGCTCGGACAGTTATGGAGGAATGGTATTTTGGGATGCGGACTTATGGATGTTCAACGGGATTCTTCCTTTTTTGCCCACCAATGCCAAAAGTATTGTCAACTATAGACTTAATATGTTTGATCAGGCACAAAAGAATGTTCCTAAAGGATACGAAGGGGCTGCATACCCATGGACTAGTGGCAGATTTGGGAATTGTACTTCTACAGGACCATGTCTTGACTATGAATATCACATCAATTTTGCGGTTGTCCAAGCGGCATGGAACTTATACTTGAGCGGTGCAGAAGATGACAATTACTTGAAGGAGTCTGTACTACCTTTGATGAATAATGCTTCAACATTTCTCGCTGACCATTTGGTTAAGTTCAATGATTCTGTTGGTAAATATGAAACCCATAACTTAACAGACCCCGACGAATTTGCAAACAACATAGACAATGGTGCCTATACTAATGCAGCGATAAGTCTGCTAATGAGGTGGACTTCTGAGGTTTCCGACCATTTACAAAGTCATTGTAATACCACAGCATTTAAGCTCATTGCTGATAACATGTACTTGCCATCTTCTGAGAATGTCGATAATATAACTTTAGAGTATAGTGGAATGAAAGCGTCAGTTGGTGTTAAACAAGCGGATGTAATAATGCTAACGTATCCGCTTAATAATGAGTTGATTGATTACGCGCAAGCATTTAAAAATATGGAATTCTATTCTCAAAAGCAGGTCAGTTATGGTCCTGCGATGACTTTTCCAATTTTCTCCATAGTTTCATCCAAAGTAGCACCAAAAGGATGCTCTTCACAGTCGTATATTCGCAAGGCAGTTCTGCCATATTTGAGAGCTCCCTTTGCACAGTTTTCGGAGCAGAATAATGATAATTTTGCTACCAATGGAGGACAAAATCCCGCATTTCCCTTCATGACTGCTCATGGTGGATTTTTACAGGCAGTTGTTCAGGGATTAGCGGGGTTAAAATATGGCTACCAGATGGAGAAAGGAAAGATCGTTAGATATTTGGAAGTTGACCCGGTTTCCGTAGAAACATTTGGTAATCAATTGGAAATTAGCGGTATTAAATATTTTAATCACTCATTAAGTTTCTCGTTTGATCACACTGATTTTAAAATCAGGATGGACAATGGACTGGGAGCCACGATTCTGGATGTCCTTAATATTATTGTAAATGAGCGTAATTCTAAAAGCGGAAAATATACACTAGGGCCTGGGAATGACATTTCAATCCCTTTGTTCAAACCTGAGAGGAGCTCGGAAGATAGTTTAATAGAATGTGAAGATTCTGTTTTTATCAGTTTATCTGAAGGAATGGATGGTGATCAATCTAGTCTGATGAATGATGGTGATAACTTCACCCATTGGCAAGCTAAACATAGTTATGAGCCAGCTAAAGTATTAATAGACCTTAAGAAAAGTGTCAATATCTCTGGAGGTTCGATTACTTGGTCTGATAAACCACCGAGATCTTGGTCTCTCCTGAAAGTCAGAACAAATGTAACCTTCAATTCTTCTTTTAGCGTATTGAGTCAAGTAGATTTCAATGAAACAGTCCTGCACTATTTTTTAGAAAATGGAGACTCTTTTGTTTGGCAAGAAGAAGAAGTCTTTGAGAAATTGATAGACAACGAAGTTAAAATTTCCCTGCCACTTCTAATCGATAACGACTTAGAAGTAACCCTTCCCCGAGCCTTTAATGTCACAAATTTCAACTTACAAACGTCTACTGAAGGAAGATTTTTCTTGATTAAATTTTTCGGGACCCATGATGTTTGGACAGAACTAGATTCTGGTGGCAAAATATCTGAGGTAGAATTTCGTTAGGTAACAAGAACTTTTTTGTATTAGGATAAGTAAATATAAATTAGAAGTCTTGTGTATCAATTGCATAATGATCTGGTCTATTTTACTCGTACATTCTTTGTAAGATACTTTCATTTACACTAAAAAATCAAAACATCACCTCAGCCATTGTGATAAGACGTTTAACACCTGTATGCCATTTTCCTACCTCATCCCCATGTTTGGTTGCAATCTCTAAGTTGATAGAAGCTGCGGTTAAAAAGTCTCTACTCTCCAAAGACAGACCGACGTTCTTCAACATATTGAGAGTATCTGAAGTTAACAAATCATTGTTATTGAGATGGTCAAAGAGTATATTCAATCTATCTTCCATATCACGGCCATGTTTCGCATACTTTTCGGGAATATTGGGTTTTATGGCACTAAGCACGTTACCTAATGACTGATATATGGGAAGAGAAGAATCAGGAATATGTGATCGGTCACCATCAGGATACTTCTTAAGAGGAGCTCCTTGGTTAGAAGAGGAAGTTGAAACTGCAGTCGTCTCTGAAGGCTTAGCTTCTGCAGGAGCCAATGGTGGAGGCGCACTTTGCTGAATAGCAGTCATAGTGGTTGATGGAGGTGCACTGGTCTGTTGAGCAGAAGGAGGACCCGAAGGGTGGGAAGCGGTTTGCTGAACGGCCACAGGAGATGCATACCTACCTATTGGTAGGGCCGATGCCCTTGACATCGCAGGTGGCTGTATTATGGAAGTTTGGGGAAGGGATTCTACTTCAGCCGGATTGCTTTCTGTAACCACTGACTTCGGGGTCACATTGGATGCAACCCTTGAAGTCCGTCTTGAAGTAGATCTAGATGTCGTAGTTGAAGGTGGCGGTCTTGTCATAGCCGGTATAGGGGAAGCTGTACTCCTAGGAGGTCCCTGAGGAGGTCCATGCATACCAAAAGGGACTGGAGCCGGCCTATTGGAAGAGCTTGGTGCCCTCTGGGAAGGAGGCGGTGGTGGTGGTGTTGGAGCAGATGGTGTAGGTGAGAACACTTTACTAGGTCCCAAACCTTGAGCAAAGTTTTGAGTTGGGGGAGCAATTCCTGATCTTGCAGGGGGTCCAACATCAGGCTTTGGCGCTATTCGTGCAGTATGATCCGAAGCTGGTGGTGCATAAGGATTCTTAGGTGGAGCTGGTACAGCTGACATGCGAGAAGTCAGACCCACACCCAAATTGCTACCACTTCCTCCGAAACTAAACGCCTGATCATACGCGTCTTTAGCAGCACCGTTGCTAGCACCATTATTAATAGCACCATTAGCAACATTTGCAAGTCTAGAACCCGGTGTCCCTGGAGTACTACTGGGTGCACCATGAGTAAGAAGAGGGCTTCCCACATTACTTCTTGCAGGAGGCGCATAACGGCTACTTACTGAGTGCTGACGAGGAGTCACTCTACCATCTGAGCTTTGTGAAAAGCTAGGAATAGGTGGCCTTGATGAGTTCGTGACAGAAGGTTTACGTGGTGGACCAGGAACTTCTGGAACCGAAGGCTGATTAGGTTGCAGATGGCCCAGTAAAGAAGTTTTCGAGTTATTACGACTGATTCCTCTAGGAGGTGGAGGCACTACTCTTTCTGAGCCTGGTGTATTGGACGTTCTCCTCGGGACATTTGCAAACTGAGGGTTATTAAATCCTGGTGTAGGTGATCTGGTAACCTCAACATGAGCAGCTCTCCTCGGTGGTGCTGTGTGGGTCTTGAAGGTGTCTGGTAAATCATTCCATCCTTCAGTCTGATTTGTATATGGTGTAGATTTAGACGGTGAAGGTACACTCGGGCCAGCAGCACTCATAACAGGCGTCGGAGGCTTATAGGTATTCGCTGTGACTGGTGGTGGCGCGTAAGGATTCTGACTTACCGCCCTCGTATGGGAGTTGTTCACAGGTGCGGTCGGAAATGGCTGAATATTATGTTGGCTCTTGAAAGGGGTTGCCACAGGGTACTGCCTAGTGGTTGCAGATTTAGAAGAAATACCCGGTGTTGCGTTCGACTGTTGTAAACTTTCCACGCGAGAAGCTGGCACCAAAGGTCTCGCATTTACTTTTGCGGGAGCAAAACGGGACCCAGACAGCTTTTGGTTTGTTGACGAGCCTTCCTTCCTGTTTGCAGCAGCTGGAGCCATCGCCTTTAAAATACGTTCTTTCTCTGGCGAAGAAATTGAAGACGGTAATATCAGTAATATTCTCTCTGCTAATTCAAAATCACCGAAGCTTGCCACTAAATTGGAATATTCCAAGACAGCCTTTGCTGTGGGTTCTATTGTAGGACCAGAAAGCACGCTTGTACTGCTTGTTACGAAGCGGTAAGTTGCAATTTTTTCAACGAAGTTGTTTAGTGTCTCAAAATGGGCCTCTGAAGGAGAACTAACTGCGCCATTGTTTTCAATTAGAGCCTTTTCATAGCTGTGAAGCTCTGAAAACCAAATATTAGTGATTCTATCTGTGCCATTACCACACAAATAGCAAGCGAGTGCCTCTTCTCTTCCACGTTTTCCGTCACCAGAGGCAAGAATACGATCTCCTAGTTCGTTAACTTTAGCACTAAAGTCACTTTCATCTATTGAGAAAGACGAAATAGCTGTAACAATGTCTTTCCAATCTGAAACATCACCATTCACAATTAGATCATTGATGTTGTTCGCCGAAACACTATAAAGGACTCTGGATAAGCTATCATCCTTTTTCTTACTGAAGTATGCGTTTTTGACTCTCAGTTTTATCTCCTCAGAAGCATCTAATGCTAGTACTAGAGCCTCGTTCAACCTCTTTTGATCCAAGCAGTTGACGACAGCATCATCCACCTTCTTAGAAAGGACAAGTTTGATCAACTTTTTATCGTTTTCACTCGTTGCGCCATCGTACAATCCAAAGGAGCCACTGGGAACATAGTTCTCAGTCGCCCTTCCATTTCCAAGTTCTTCAAAGAAGGACTCTTCAGTATTTTCCGCTTTAGTGGTTCCATTTACATCTGGCGCGGTATCTGGCTTGATATGATCTTCAATTAGCCTCTTGACACCAACATCACCTAACTTTTGCAAAAGTTTCCAGTCCTCAACATCAGGCTTTTTGAGCCCATGTCCAGTCAACTTAGAAGTGATTAATGAGTTGAAATCGTCAGTTTTGAACGCTTCTGACAACTTTACAGATGAGTTTTGACTACTAAGCAAACATTTTTTAATGTCAACAAACAGCTTTCCATCTTCTCCCCTTCCAACAACGACTAACTTAGATCCGAATCCGAACTGCACGTTGCTACGGTTCTTTAGCCAGACTGGGGCCTGAACCACATCAAATATGGGTTGCTGAGTTTCTGTTGTTGCAATCTCATTCCAAAACAGATCGTCGTCATTGGAAGAAACTTTGGTAGTCAAAGGCGGAGAAGTATCTTGCAAAGACTGGACCACTATTTTACCATCGAAAGATGCAGTCGCAAACACATCAGGTGCAGCAATAGCAAATTTGACAAGAAATGCCCAATTCGCCGCTGTTGGGTACTCTCCCAATTTGATACCTTTTGCAGGATTCCATAGGATAGTGCTGTTGTCTTTTCCGCTAGAGAGAAGCAAGTTAGGGTCTTGGGAACACCAGTCTAACGAAAGTACCCCTTTCCTATGCCCTTCCAAGATTTTCTCAGGTGCATTGGAGTTTCTAAGATCCCAAGTCAATATCAAAGGGCAATTATCATCGTCACTAGCTGTTATGAGTTTTGTGGATTGCGTGGGATGCCAAACAACATCAGAGAAGTTAACTTTACCATTTGAACCACTATAAGACAAATGCAATACTTCCCTCTTAGTTTTGAGATCCCAGATAGAAGTATACCCTCCATTTCCTGTGGTCGCAAAGATGTGACTCACTGAGCTGTTCCATGCGACACTAGTTATCTCATCCATTGGCGTCATAGCTTTTCCAGGGGTGGTCGGCTCTGCAAAAGTCTTTGTATCGAAGATAAAAATTTTTCCATTGGACCCACCAGTGACCAATATGTGACTTTGATTCGGGTTAAACAGTAACACTTTAACTTGACCTGTGTTACCTGATGATTTGTAGACAGATGATGCTTGAATGTTTTTCGTCTTAATCAATATTTCGGCATCCCAAATTTCAATCGTACCATTATCATAGGCTCCTGCTAATAGCCCATGTGATCTATCATCAAAAGGCTTTGACCATGCTAAAGAATAAAATCTATCATCCACAACTGAAGAAAAGAGAGGTTTCTTTTCTCCTTCGAATGAAAAAAGATCCCATATTTCAAGAGTAGACGACGAATCGAAATTCACATCAACTGCTCCAGCAACAGTTCCTGTAGCAAGTAAAGGCACTCCATCTGGACTCCATGCAAACGTGGATGATCCATTTATTTCATCGATTTTGACCATTTCAGAGTTCTATTTGTCTCGATTTTTAAAGTCAGGGCAATTGAAAACAAAAAAACACTCAAAGCAACTGGATAGATAAATTTAGATCTTCCTCGGCTTGGTTGCTATTTCGATTGGTAAGAATCTATTTCCCACCTCTATCAATATTAGTTGATTTATTGATGGTATAATGGACCAAAATGTCAATAAACTTTTCGATCAGCTATTAGCACGACAGCAAACTAATGGTCGTTACTCTTAACACCTAAGGAAAGCTCTTGTAATAAAACCTTTAATTGTTCTGATAATCTTTACAGTCGGAGCCGTTAAGATCAACACGAGATTGCCTGCTTTTTTACAATTTTTTTCCGGGAACTTAAGTTATTTATCACAGTTATGGCGTCGAAGCTTATAATACTGATCCAATTTCTCTATTATATGTCTGTTCGAGTTCTGTTTGTATCTCGAACTAAAGACGAAACCGGTTGAATCAATCTATTAACTGGTGCCAAAACTTTGGAGAGGGCGATTGATTTGTTCACTTTTTTGCCAACACACGGTTTTTCGGGGACCTGTTTATATTTGAAGGTCGAACAATGCAAGGCTAGGGGAACATATGCTACACGTGACTTTTCCTTATATTCGCAGATAGACAACAGGTGTCAACTTCTTAGGGGTACGGCGAAAATGAATGATGCTAAGTATCAAAGCTATCATAATAGCTCTTTTGGACTAGTATCGTCTTAAATTCTAAGCTTCCCTATACTACGAGTGCTATAGGTTGAAATTACGTAGATATATCTTTTTTTGCAGTTTCTAGAACTTATTTTCGATCAAAATACAGTTTACTTATTGTAAGTGTTAATCGGCTAGTAATTTCACTTTGCATCTTGATATAGGAATATTTCTGAATGGTAGATAGATTTGAAGAACTTAAAAGAGCTCTCTTCGCGGTCGACTCATTGTCACTTAATAATGACAAGCTGGGTAGTATATATGACGGCGCTCTTCTATAACTGATTAGTACGTTTGTTTACTTGTCTTAATAAATTGGATAATTCTCAATTTTGGTTTTGGTTTTGCATCCGAAGAACTTTTAATTTTAGTGTGGGTGCGGTATTCAACTCAAAAATCTGGAATATTTTAATGCTAAGATTTGCATAGGTGCCGTCACTGCACATCGGCCAATTGATTTCTGTGAGATGATATGGTGGATTCAGAAGCTGAAAATATTCATGAAGAAGCCACATTTGAGTTTGACTTTTCGTTGCCTTTGGGAGAATATAGCGACAATTTGAACGAGAGACACACAAAAATTGGAAGTATCTTGAAGATACCAAATGATACTTTGCACCGCTATATATTCGTGACTGTTGCGGCACTTGTGGACCCATTTACCCAACCTGAAGAGACTGATGACTTCATTTTGAGTGTGGATTCTGTTTCTGACTTGTTTATTGCGTTAACATATTCTAAAATGTCCGTTAGTAATGAGGTAATAAAAAGCGAAAATATTAGTGATTGTTCACATTTGAGAGCCAAAAGGTTTTTGCTATCTTTGAAATATTTTGAGCTACTCATTTTAGTAAATGAAGCTCTTAATGTTAATGATGAACTGAAATTGCGACTGATCGATAATGAAGATGATTGGGAGGATCAACTTCACCTTTGGATACCGAACAAAAACTTGAAAGATAAAGACTTACGTGTTGTATATTCGATTGCATGTGTTATAATTACGTCGATTTTTAAATTAATTCCACGAGATGAGAAGAACGAAGTCAACTTGAGCACTAATCCATATTTACACTATTTTATAACATTATGGAAGTGTCACACTGACGTTATAGTATTGGGTTTAGAAATTGATCGTAAAGTAGAAGCTGATTCTAAGGACTCCGATGGGCAAATTCGAGCAGAAGTACCAGATATTGTATATCAAGCTGTGAATGGCTCAAGTTCAGTTCGATATGTGTTGGGTTGGATATTGAATAGTAATCCTTCGCTGTTAGTTAATGAAGAAGGATTTCACTCAGCAAGTGAAGAAGAATTCAACTTCCAAAGTGATCTTGAAAAACAAACCCTTTTGCATTATATTCAGCCCCTCGGACGAAATAAAGTAAATGGAGGTGCTTTACTGATAGACATGAGATTAGTCGTGATTGCATTATTGATACTCAAAAGTGGTATTGTTTCATTCCCTTCTTTATCTAAATTAAAAGATGGTAATAATGACTCAAATTCCACAGGTGAGGCTTCTCTAAGCTCATCTCTATCAGATATTGGGGATATCTTGATTGATCTTGAATACGATGATAAATTTGAAGAAGATATAAGATACATGTTTGAAATAGAGTATGATGGATTAGATGATGCTTGGCTGGATGTTGTCGAGAATGAGACAGTAGCTGAAGCGCCCTCAGAGGTTGTTGACGAAAGCTCCAAATTTAATTTCCCATCTACAGCTGTTCGATCGAACGAGAGCATTAAAATCGACTTTGATGAGTTTGGAAGGGATTGGAGAGATATTCCGCGGGAAGAAAACCAAGATTCTCAGGATTGGTTTGTGAGCTTACTGACTTATTTTGACAAATTACCCCATAAACTGGACTCTGATGACTTTTTTGCAACATGGACTGAGGTAAAAGATACTCTCGACTTTTTAATTGTAAACTCTATTGAGGATAACTCATCAGCAGAAAAGCGAATAGGACAAGCTTTGATTAATACGGTGGCAAAAGCTGTGCGAAATGAAGAGCAAGGTGTTAAAAGCACTATCACACCTGATGCTATCTACGAATATTTATCTGCGGGAGCTACTGATGAAGCCATCCAGACAACTCAAGATAACAATAAAATGATAATACCTATCGTTTCTATTAGGAATGCTGAGTTATTTTTTCATAACAATAGAAAATTAGCAAGATGTGTAATCGATGAAATGTTCATGAGTAAAGGATACAGAAGAGTGTTGATCTGGTATATTACACATAACTTCAATTTATCCATAGTCTTGATTGATTATGTTTTTTCCTTACTAGTGGGAGTAAGGGGGTCTGATGACAAACAGAAGCCATATAGATTCACAAGAAAAGGCGGAAAACTCATTTTAAGTGAAATTGAAAAACTGATGTTGCTTCATGAGTTTCTAAGTGCAAGCTCTAGGTACTTGTCAGAATCCGAAGGTTATAGTACCGATGAGTCAAATAATTTTGTCTTAGCAGAATCTATCGCAGAAAAGTACATGAGCTTGATTTGTCTTATGTTAAATCAACTAATTAAAATTGGGATTTTGAACTTGAGTAACACAGGCAATGATGATAAGGATGATATTGATGATTATTCGAATGATATACAAGTCTTGCTTGTTAACTGGATTGGGAAGTTACCAGAGGCTCGCGAATTATTTTTCAGAGTGAAAAAAGCGAATTATGAGACACATAATGAGAACACTAACAAGTGTGAAAACACTCTTGGTAACGATAAAAATAGTAGCGATGATAGCTCTAAAGAAAAGCAAGCAAACTTAATCAAAAAGTATGCTCAAATGTCATCGTCAGACATTTCTAATGATTTGAAAATTAATCCCGAAAATGTCAAACCAATAGCAAGATTTGCGGAACGCATAGAACTTCATTTAAAGAAAACACTTAAGAAGTACTTTAAAGAATTCAAGGATGAAAAAGAAGTCCACGATTTTGATTCTCGAACTGTTCTGGAAGACTTTGGGTTTTTTTTATTGCACTTTAATATACTTTGCAAAATAGAGTTCTTAGCGGAGTGGCTTTTCGAAAGGTTTGATCCTTACTTGAATGGAGATAATGAATCATCACTTGCGTCACGTGAGAATGCTCCAGAAGCTGAATTTAATGAGCGGTTTTTGGATGGACACTTGTGATTTCGGGACATATGTTACTCATGAATGGTTAGTAATATGTAAAATTACGCAACAGTTTTTCACTGTAACTAATATAATTTTAAAGTTGTATAGCATAAAACGCATTATATCTATTGAATTATCGTCAATGTGCAGTACTGATTAATGGACACATACAGGGATAAGTGTTAAGAATTGGGAGCATTCTATAGAAATTTTATATAGGTATAGAATGTTCTCTAAGACATTGCGGTCCAATTTTACCAAAAGCATAATGTCAGCCAAAAGATTGAATTCTACTATCGTGCCTGTATGTCAAGAGGTTTGCCAGTTCCTGATGTATTGATTACATTACCGAAAAGAAGCTCAAATCTAAGCTAGTGATACTAACATTTTTAGGTCAAAACCACCAATGCTCCACCTCCAGCTGCGTCATATTCTCAAGCTATAAGGGCCAATGGTAAGTCGCAACAATGAAGACATATTTATGACAGGAGATCCGTGATTACTAACGTCGTTAATAGGATTTGTGTATGTTTCTGGTCAAATTCCTTACACCCCCGACAATAAGCCATTAAATGCAAAACCTTCAGTTCAAGAACAAGCTGAGCAAGTTATTAAGAATGTTTCTGGTATTTTGGAAGCAGCTAATTCTTCTATTAAGAATGTTGTGAAGGTGAATGTCTTCTTAACTGACATGAAAGAGCAATTCGGAGAGTTCAATGTTGTTTATGCCAAACACTTTGGTGAACTCAAACCCGCAAGATCCTGTGTTGCCGTAAAGGAACTTCCATTGGGAGTGGATTTGGAAATGGAAGTTGTGGCTACAGAAAAAGAAGATGCTAGATTGTAAATACAGTGATATACTATCATATGTAGTTAAGTATTTTCAACGACTTCGATCAGGTTAACTAGAATTGAATCAAATTCAAAGAGTTCATCTTCATAGTCAACTCATCTTTCTAGCTTTAGTAAAAGAATTTTTAATCCGAAACAACTATTGATAAATTAACTTGGCCTTGAAGATGACTTATTACATACAAGCTTAAGAGGGGTAAAGCCCTGTATTATATATTATTCACGTGGTTGGAGTTTCACAGAATACACACGACCAGTCTCACGAAAATTTTCACATTCTTGCACACAATATTTTTGTAACTAGGAAAAAACTACATTGAAAATTGAGAAGCCTTAGTTTTTTAACAAAGTTGACTATTGCATAGAATATCCTCTGAAATGGCTCAACGTGTCACTTACAGAAAGAGAAATCCTTGTATGTTTCATATTATTTGATCATGGCTTCATGAGGGGTTTAAGATAGTTATGGGAATCGTTACCAGATAGTAGATGGGCCTAAGAATCTATGTCCAAGAAAATTCACGAAGTGTAAAATCTTTTACCAGAAAAGTTGACAATAGAATTGAAGGGAATCACATTATAACGTGATTGAAGAAAGATATCTTAATTGACTAGTTGACAGCAGTAGAATTAATTCACTAGTTCTTAGTTGTAACTATGTGTGATTTTAGTCAATAATTAATTTGCATCATCTTCGAACGGTTGCTGTCTGAACGGTTTCCATAATATTTAATCCATTCAAAATGTCGAGGTTCAAGTACTAACTTAATTCTAGATAACACTAGATCAAACAAGATCAAAGTTGTTAAGACTCCAGGTGGTAACTTGGTTGCTCAACACCAAAAGAAGAAAGCTTCTAGAGCAAAGTGTGGTGACTGTGGTAGCGCCTTAGCTGGTATCTCTACTTTGAGACCAAGACAATATGCTAATCTCTCCAAGACCCACAAGACTGTCCAGAGAGCATACGGTGGTTCTAGATGTGCTAGTTGTGTTAAGGAGAGAATCGTTAGAGCCTTTTTGATCGAAGAACAAAAGATTGTCAAGAGAGTCATTAAGGATCAACAAGAGAAAGAAAAGAAGTCTGCTAAAAAGTCTTCTAAGAACTAAGCTAAATAGGATATCTTTCACTTGTATACTGTCTTGGTTGGTGGTAACCTTATAAAAACTCTCAATTAACGTTAATATACTGAAAAACTAGAATCCTATGAACCATTGTAGTATGTTAGACTATAAGCAAGAGCATTCAAGTTTGCTGTAATCAATGGTGTTCTTCACGTTATTATCTGTAGATTGAACAATTAGAGCAGTGCTTTAAGGGGAAATGTCGTACATAATAAATAAATGATATTTGTGCGAAATTTCAGTAAAACTTGATGTTATTCTCCATATTCTTGTTTGATTTACCTTGTCTTATCATGTAGACTTCATCTTCTGTTCGATTGTAAAGTAATCAAGAGCATCCTATATAGTAAGAAATATAGTAGCATTTAAAGCTCAAGGGCAGAGTAGTCTTCAAGAAATATGAACCATGAGAAAAATATCTAAGCTAGTCACACATTTATTAAACTATACCTACATACGGAGAATTGTTATTATTGGTGACTTAGTTATAAAAAGTATATGGGACTTTAGAGGGGAAGACTGTTAGCTGAATTTACTTAGATGTTCTTCTGGAGTTCAAAACGATTTAAATGTAATGTTTTTTTTTTCTTACCCTGATTCAGGCCATTTCTCAATATAGTAATTGCTGCGTCCTTATCAGCGACTAACCTAAAATGGCTCCCATCTTAACTAAGAGATTTTAGATCCCTGGACGCGGCTGGATCTCAGAAATTAAAAGGATTAGTGGTGTTTGGTTTCTTGTACTTTTGAGAAAACGAATCTTGATCTCTGTATCCTAATAACTGTAACTGCAAATTAAAAGCTTCATAGAGTACATAAGTTACAAACAGTAGAGACATAGGATCATGGAATCAGAGAAGCTTTCAAAACTTAAACAAGACATATACATGCCTCCAAAAAAGATGGTACCGTCTGTTGGTGTCCCCCCATATCATCCATGCCTTATAGTCCAAGATTCGCAGACAGACGTAGGGAAGCCTAAGCCATGTGGATGTACTGATGCTTACTGCGTTAAAGATGCACCACTATGGATTCCTAGAGCCAAGCGTTAATCTTCGACACTCCTAAATAGAGGGGGACTGAGATACTTATACTACCATTAGCCCCTGTTTAAAGTTTTGAGTATGTGATTTCTAATTAAATAATTTCTCTTACAGTACACTGATTTTTGTAACTATATTGAAAATAGACTAATAAATATTACACTGGGATGGAATAATTCAACTGTCAATAATTAATACTATAGAGGAAATCGTTCTCATTGGATCCTATACCAATATATACCGCTGCGTCGACGACCTATGCTAACTATTAGAGATTTTCATTGTCTTATTCTTAAATACTAATCATTATTTGAATACTATCCCAACAAGGAAGAAACTGTGATTCCATTCCAGGGTCACATGGAAATGCTGATAAAACAAACCAATTATGATTAATAACACACTATTCTTTCATCCCTTCTGGGTTCACCAATTCATTGGTGACTTGTTCTCGCTTCCAAAATCTGAGCAAAAGATCTCCGTAATTTTGCAAATCTTCCACAGTTATCATAAGCTTGAAGTCAAGGAGTAGTAAAAACTGTAGTTCTAAATAATTAAGTTCCTCTAAAGGTAAGCCACCTACCTTAGCGTATCTAAGGTTCTTATAGAATATGTCAGAAAAAAATTTAGAAGACACAGTGATACCTGCTATTATTAACCGATGAATGTTATAAGAACCCATAACGAAAAGTTGTTCAGGAATCTCATCTGGTACTTTATCTTCATTGTTCTTCAAGTTATTTGCCTTCTTAGCGATTCTATCAAAATAAACTAATAATGATAAGAATACTTCGTTTGTAACAGGACAATATTTTAAAATTCTAGCCAAGTAAGCCTGGAGTGAGATTCCAGGAATGTTCTTTCCGTGAAATGCTAAAACATTGGCGAGATATTTGTTTTTCTTCTCATCTTCCTCTTCGTCAGAAAGTTCATCATCTCCATCGACAAGAAAAGATGAGACTTCAAGGCCATCTGCATTACGCAGTGCTTCAAGCCTTTGAAACTTCTTAGTTCTTTTTCCTTCTTTCAACTGTTGTCTCACAGCTATCGTATTATCGAAATGATTGGGATGTAGCTTATCATTTGCTTCTATAATTTTAGTTAATAAACAAGCCAACATAGTAATTAAATCATTCACCAGATAATTGACAATATTCAAATGTTCTTCTGGCTCAGTTTGATTTTCCCTTGAAGTAGTTTCCGATTCCATATTCAAGTTATTGAGGAATTCTTTGTACGTCATGTAGTGGTCTGGTTCCAAGTTGATAGGCATAGATTCCAGCTGCAACGGCTTGGTTGAAGATGTTTGACAAGAACTCATTTGAGGGAACGAGCTATGTGATATTGTGCTCTGGTCGGTTAAGTTTGTTGACCCTCTCATCGACTGAATATGTAATGGAACCGTTTGAGGAAGACTAGAATCATGAGGTGGACCATCGCCAAACGTATGCGCAGACTTAGGTAAAGCTTCGCTAGCGTAATGACTCCGGTCATGTATACTATTTGATGCATTTGACTTAGCAGAATCCATGGAAACATTAGTAGTTGGTATTGCATGTCCAGAATTTAACCCTGTGGGCTTGTAACTTGAGCTATAGTTCGGTATATGATTATAAACCGGGGCAAAATTATTCGTACTACTAGTTCTGCTGATGTTGTGGAGCGATGATGTATGTGATGGATTGGAAGTGTAAGATGAGCTCACCATTGTAGGTGTATTATGATCAGATGGAATGAAGTTCATAGACCCATTAGCAAATCGATAATTAAAGTTGTTGGAATTGATAGTATTTTGATCCTGGAACGAATTAAACGGCTGTTGAAATCTATTATTGAAGGAATTAAGCGGGCCTGACGATGATAAAAACTTATTATGTGTTGAAACCTCGGATGCAGAATATGAAGGTGGATAAGGGGAGTCGTTTCCGAAAGAGTTATGCAGAAAATCCTGTGTCTTATGTAAGGATTCAAGCTGTGAGCTATGTCTTTTCGAGTATGCCTGATACGAATATGGTATTGGGACACTCACATCCTTGTTGTTATTGGAAGACAACAAATTTCTAGTAAGATTTGAAACTTGAGTATCATTCGTCTGACCCTTTGTTGTATTCTGGCTCTCCTCTTCTGAAATATTATTACTTCTATTAGAAGAAGTAACAGCCGGAGCTAGGTGTCCAAGCGGCAGGTCCATAGTTGCTTTTTAGTATATATTCAACTGTTTACACAAGCAACCCCAAACTTTATTTTTATGGAACTTAACTTGTCTGTAATTGAAAAAAGTCAGCGGCTTGGTTGTTTAATATATGGAAGGTCTTTTCAAAGAGAATTGATTATATCAATTATTTGTTGTTCCGTTTTCTTTATAGTTGACAAAGAACTATTAACGTCGGTAACCCTCCAACGAATGAGAAATTCCCTTATGCTCAGCAATTCGTTACAACAAGAAATATTGCAATACTTTTAGTTACACATGTACTAATACAACCTGCCAGCAGATTCGTGGCTCAAGGAAAGTATTAGATAGTGCTTCTAAATTCTTAAATGGGTATGGATCAAGAGAAGTTAACAGGCCATGCGTATTGGCAAAGAAAAGCATAGGTCTCATCATTCCTGTAAATTCCGATTACACAAAAGTACAAAGTCAGCGAACACTCGTTTGAGTTAAGCACGGCGCTCCTTTCCATAAATTCTCAAGAAGCAATGTCCACAGCATCCAAAGTTACACTTGGTGCGTCATGTCTATTCGCTGTTTCGTCATTTGTGTTTATTAATTACAATCAACGGCTCGAAAGAGAAGCGTTGAGGCAAGGTCCCATCAAGGATGCAGCGAGACTAAATGCGAAAAGTGAGGAGCTCTCCAAGAAGCAAAGAACCAATGAATTGGAACACAGAGAACAAACAGAACTACGTGAAAAGTATGAGCTGTTGCAGCCTTTGTCGAGTACGATAATTACAGCAGATGACAATGACTAGGATTTTACTAATAGGATCATAAGTGGATATTCATCAGTAATGCATTTGATCTAATGGGATTGTTTCAGTGTTATAGAAATCAGAATAAGTTCATACACATCTTTGTAAATAGATAATCACAAGTAATGTAAGTGTATTTGGAGACACCGTTAGGTGAACTTTGCGACAAAATCACAGAAAGCCTAATCGATGTACCATGTTACACTATTGTTTTTATACGAACTAATAGGACACTTCAGTTTTACTCAAGGACTGGCCAAGAGAAATAAACTGATTGCAATCACAGATTTTACATTCCGCTTCAAAAGGATCCCCAAAACGGTTCACCAAGTAAAGATATCTGACCATATAGTAACCTAACTACCGAGGTAATTTAAAGGCAGGATCAAGCCGGAATACTGAGGAAGCATATTATGTTCGCTATATATGAAAAAATATACTTTCATAATTTAGAAAAATCAATATATATAGATCTTTTCGTGCAATATTATATACAGACTCAACAAAATTTTCACACTGTATACCGTCCAGCACACTATAGGATGAATAAATTGATGCAAAATGATTTAAGCCGAACTCTATCTTATCTATGGAATTTTTAACGTTTCTCTGAATGGTATTTACATCATAGATAAAAGACAATAGCTCTGTTTCATAACTTCGTAAAGCTGTAAACAGCAAAACGATTTATGAGAAATTAAAAAACTACTCCAACTTTCCAACAACTTCATCATCACTCAGCCTATTGTAAGAATAATAAGATTTTTGTGTTGACGAGTCATTTTCCTTTACTTCACTGTTTTCATGTTCTTGAAGACCTTCGGTGGACTCAGCAGTGACTGTTGATTTAGGATCATTAATCAGTAGTTGCCTCGTTTTATAATATGAAACATGGTTTTCTTCGGAAGTGCCATTTATTTCATCTGTTACCTTATCGACAAAACCACCACTTATTGGAGAACCCACGAGACTTCCTGACCCTTCCGCAACAGGTGGATAAAACGAAACAGAATGCGATCGTGAGTTAGAGTTAGATGAAACACTTTTAAATTCATAAGTTTCACCATATGCATTTTTGAAAGTATTATGCAGTTTTTTCTTCTCTGAATCGTCTGCAGCTGAAAGTACCGGTTCCTTTGGCATCATGTTTGTTTCAGACAACGGAGAGAAAGGCGACGAGTACTTCGGATCCTCATCTTCATTAAACACCGAATTTCTCCTAGATGCAGAATTCTCGTTCATTCCTACTAAAATACTTGCGGCTTCCAATAGTTGAACTTGCTGATGTTTTGAAATCAAGAGTTTTTTTGTAACATTCCATTCTGGTGTATGCTCCCATAAGTGTTTTGCCAACGAGGATATGTGCTTATAACCCTTCCCGCAAGCTTCACATTTGAGTTCTTCTTTCAAGCGCCCACTTTCGCCTTCACTTATTCTTCTGACAACAAATTCTCTAGATAACGTGGGACCAGAGGAATAAGACACAGACCCTCTTCCATGACTAGAGGAAAGCAGATGACTTGCATGAACTGGGGATGCCTCTAATGGGTGTTGGGAAAGACCTCCATTATGTTTCGCGGGTATCGTATAAGGATGATTAGATGTAGAATGACGCCTGTTGTAGTTGTATTGTGCATGAGCTCCTCCTGTCATTTCTTAAAAGTGATTAATGTTGGGCAAAAATACTATTATGCTAAAGAATCTGTAGGTTTTATAAACGATTTTTACCCAATCGATGTTTATTATTTCTTTCCCTTCAAAAACTCTAAATTTTATTCACAATTTATCCACTCGATGTCTAGTTTTACCTGCTATAAAAAAAAAACTTCCAAGTCTAGGTCAAAAAAAAAAAACACACACACTTTCTGTGTTCGCGATGACCCAAAGGTCCTATTAATTTGAACCAACTCTATTCGAAATCACGATTATAGAAATTCAAGGCCAACTTGATTTCCAAAAGACTTATATATATCTTATTCAATGTTGATATTTTGTGTATATATAAACTTATTTTTCAATGTTGTGGCTCGAGGTAAAAAAATTTTTTCTTATGTTCAGAACTTCTGAGTAGGCACGAGACACTTACCGGGAAAAGCAATAAACCAGGTAAACGAAGTCCCACAAGAGTCATGGATTAAAATATAGCAAGATTATGAGAAAACTGCGGGAAGACTCTCTTAATTCCTTAATTAAGCAGGAATTATAATATTAAGAGGGAGATTGTCCCGTTGTTTAAAGCTGGACTCAAAAAAAATGACTGCGAAACTTTTATTAAAATGACTTAAAGGCTTCAAAATGATTCTATTTTGTCATCCACGTCAATGTCATTAGCATTTTGGAAACCTTCTTCAGTAGAATACAAAATAGTCTGAAGTTTATCGGTAAAATCACTTAGTGATATATTCTCAAGTTCTTCCTGCTTACCATTATCACTCAATTCCTTAATATTATGAACCAAAATTTCGATCTCCCTTAATTTGTTGAAATAAAAATTCCTTTCGGTTTCCAAACTGTCGGCCGAAACTCTGTACTCAACTAGTTCTTCTTTCACAGTGCTTAATTCTTGAATGGTATCTAGAAGCTCCTTACTCAACTCTGTGACTTTATGATTATATTTGGCACTTTGTGTAGTCAATGGTGATGATTCTGACTTAGCATTAGACGAAACTCTCCTTGAAGCTAAGTTTGTTGATGTAGCTGTAATATTAGACATAGTAGCTCTCCTTGAAGGGTTGGAGGAGCTACTTGAGGTTCTACTACCATTAAACGTTTGTCCAGAAGTTATCTTTCTCCTAGAATGAGGGTTGTACTTATCCTGAAGTCCTTTGTTTTCCACCCAATATCTCTTGAACCACTGAAGAAGTTCTAGATTATCCTGTAATCTACATTTTATTAGACGTTCAACATCTATCAGTTTCGTAATATTGTGTTTGGTAAATACAGCTTGCAAGATTTTCATATTCTGTCTGTAGTCATATTCTGAAGTTGCGCTTTCAAACTTGACCTTGTTCATGGGAACACCACCAACAACGGAATCCATTAACTGACAGTAGGCGGCTCCAGTACCACATTGTTCCACCTTCGTATAACCTAATTCTAAAGTTGCATTGAGCCAATCAAGAAGATCTCTTCTTGATTCTCCGACAACCATTTTTACGATCGACCTTGATACACGTTGCAATGCTATTTCAGCTTTACTCTGTTGTATTATAATACGCTTCTGCTGTGTAAACAAAGTTTGTATACAGGTCCATTACACTATAATATTCTATGTAATATGAAATCGACAAAACCAAGTATATAGCTTTAATAAGCAACCCATTAAGTTATATACATAATATTGAGAATCTATCTATGCGTGGAGCGAGGACTAGACAATAAAATGTTCTACTGAAAATATAGGACCCATAAGTATCAAACTACGCGACGTTTGTGTAACTTATGCTTTGTGTAACTTGTAAAGTAAAGTGATAAAATCTTGTGCGATTGAAATCATGAAAAATTTTTCATTGTAATAATTGACATCCTCATTACAGTATAATATTAACAAATTGACGAAAAATGGATACTAAAACACCTGTTACATTGGCTAAAGTCATCAAGGTTTTGGGAAGAACTGGTTCCAGAGGTGGTGTTACTCAAGTCAGAGTTGAATTCTTGCAAGATACTTCAAGGTCAATTGTTAGAAATGTCAAGGGTCCTGTTAGAGAAAATGACATCTTATGCTTGATGGAGTCTGAAAGAGAAGCAAGAAGATTACGTTAATATAAAGACAAGAGAACATTTCTATCGAGAAGGGGGTTTCGAATTTATGTGTTCCATGAACACTTTTTGAGCACATGTATAATTAGATATTAATGTATGCGATGTATACAAAATTTTTGAAATATGAACTGTAGGCTAGATATATTGATTTGTCCAGTATATTTCTACGTATTGGAATTTTTGGTTTCGAAATAAATTTATTTTTAAAGAAATGTCATAGAGCGTAGCACAACTTGAAGTATTTGAAATTAAACTAATTAAATTTGGGAATGCTCTGCCTTTCTTCTTGCTTTTTTCTTAATTCTTGGACCTGGTCATCAACATGTTTTAAAAATTTAGCCTTTTCCTGTTTATATATATCATTATCATCTTCATTTTGGACCTCTTTGGAGCCGTCTACAGAAGCCACTTGGGAACAAAGCTCTTCAACTTGTTTGGAAACATTCTTGCTCACCTGTTGTCTAACTGTATCAAGACCGCCTTCAATAGAAGAATCAGAAGAATTGGATGCTGAATATGAATGTCCAATCTCATTTACCTTATCAAAGAATTGTTTCGTTACCTGCTGTCCGATGTCCTGAATAACTTTTGGGTCGGGAGAGAGAGACCTTCTAGATAGATCCTCTTCGCTAGCCGCATTTTCTAAGCTTTGACTACGATCCATACCCAACAAATTCAAATCCTCAAGTCGAGAATCAAGCGAAAGTACACCTTGTTTAACCAGATTCAATTTATCGTGAGCATGCTTCCTAGAATTCATACATGATTTTTTGTCATCACCCTCAATAAAATTATTATCAATATCTACGGCGTTGAGACCTTTTTCACTTTGCTCATTGACTTCTTTTATACCGGTTCGATCTTGCGACTTCTCATAAGCATAAAAAGTGTTATATTTCCAAATGTAATATTGAACCACACTCTCAAAAGCAACCTTGTCATGACGGAAAAGATTAGCCAGATCTATATTTAAAGGGGAGTCAGGTTCTGGGTCATCCAAAAGAATTAGAATAGCAACCACCACATTTGTTATATTCCAAGCTGGTGACCAACTATCTCGCTTGAGTATGTCCAAGCAAATTTCCCCGGTATTTAAGTTTATGTTTGGATGAAATATGGGCGTAGCACTATCGAATTTGACTTTCGGAGGGTCGGCAGGATAAGTGTCAGGGACCAGTATATCCAACTTCCACTTACCGTCATAATAATACGGGGATTCATGGATACCTTTTTTTACTATGTAGCCGTGCCATCGACAAATATCATTGGAAGCATCAACTGGCCCCAAGCTCAATATCTGGGGATTAGTATGATGGGCAGGAGCCTTGAGAAGTTGTTTATATTCCTTATACAATCTCTTCTCAGCCATAGTTTATAAAGTTTAGCTTATAAATTTACACCGATTATAAAAACCATGAATCAATAGGAGCGTTGTATTAAGTCAGTACTATGATAGTCGGTCTTCGACTTATAAGAACCTTTTTTGTGTGAGTCGGACACTATAATATTATTCTAATACAGAGTAGATACGGAAGTTTCTTACAGGTCAGCCTAAATTTTTGATCAGTTTAACTCAGTACACTCAATATACAGGAAACATTTATTTCTCAGCAGAACACAATACTGAGCAGTTGGATTTGAATTAACTGCTTTCCAAATTCACTAGGTTTCTCTGCGCTCTGGAGAACTGCCACTAAAAGCCGGTAGATTATTGAGTAGGGTTGATTCATAAAGTTATTCCTAGGCATTCATGAAAATTTATGATGATATGTATTTCATATGCAGTAAACTATAGTTTCCCATCAAATCAGATAAATCAGCTACACAAATGATACCTAAGGGGTTTGGTGTCGTACGATTGCGACATCGACAATAGAGCCTTAGAGCCTTACATTTTCTCAGTATCTTATTGGCAGACCATTTAGCCATTGAAAAAAAAGTTCTCTGCTCTAGACAGAAAAAAAAAATCATGTACAGGATCTGAGTCACTGAATGGGCCTAGTTGAAAGTGTACTCAAGGTTCATTAAGAAATAGTTGTGTGGAGAAACACTATACATATCTTGGGATTTCAGCATACAGTATGTTGCAAGTGAGGAGAATCTCCCTGAGCTGCTTTAGATTGAAAGCGCTCAATAAATACTCTGGTATCATTACTCAAGATGAAACTCAAGGTGCATCTCAAGCTATGCTTTATGCAACTGGTTTCAAAGATGAAGATTTCGAAAAGGCACAGATAGGCGTTGGTTCTGTCTGGTGGACTGGAAATCCTTGTAATATTCATCTTATGGATTTGAACGACAAGTGTACGGCTTCGGTAAACAAGGCGGGACTCAAGGGCATGCAATTTAATTCTATCGGGGTTTCTGATGGTATAACAAATGGTACTGTTGGTATGAGATACTCTTTGCAGTCTCGTGAAATCATTGCCGACTCTTTTGAAACGATGATGTTGGGCCAATTCTATGATGCTAACATTGCAATTCCGTCATGTGATAAAAATTTGCCTGGTGTTTTGATGGCAATGGGTAGACACAACAGGCCATCTATTATGGTCTATGGGGGAACTATTTTACCTGGTTCACCAACTTGCGGTAGTCGTGATAAATCTGTCATTCCTGATAAGATTGATATCATTTCTGCTTTTCAGTCGTACGGTCAGTTCCTCTCCAAATTAATCACCAATGATGAAAGAAAAGATATAGTAAGGAATGCTTGTCCAGGACCAGGTGCATGCGGTGGTATGTACACGGCTAACACTATGGCTTCTGCAGCTGAAGCGATGGGTATGTCTTTGCCTTATTCTTCATCTGCTCCTGCCGTGTCGAAGGAAAAAGCTGCGGAATGTGATAGTGTCGGTGAAGCAATCAAGGTTATTTTGAAAGAGGATGTTAAACCGAGGGATATTATGACAAAGACTGCGTTTGAAAATGCAATTAGATATATCATCGCCACGGGTGGCTCAACTAATGCTGTGTTGCATATGATTGCAATTGCGCACTCTGTTGATGTTGAGTTAACTATTCATGATTTCCAGCGGATATCTGACACAACTCCTCTTCTTGCAGACTTCAAACCATCGGGTAAATTTGTTATGGCAGATTTGCAGCAGTACGGCGGAACACCTGCTGTTATGAAGTTGTTGCTTGAAGAAGGTCTCATTGATGGTAACGCCATGACGGTAACAGGTAAGACAGTGAAGGAAAATCTTGAGAAGCTTAAAGGATTACCGGAAGGTCAAGAAATTATTAGACCTGTATCGAATCCTCTAAAACCCAATGGCCATTTGCAAATATTGGCAGGATCTTTAGCTCCAGGAGGAGCCGTTGGTAAGATCACTGGTAAAGAAGGTACTTACTTTAAGGGTACTGCAAGAGTGTTTGATGAGGAAGATGCCTTCATCGTTGCTTTAGAAAAAGGGGAAATTAAGAAAGGAGAGAAGACTGTTTGTGTTATTAGGTATGAGGGACCAAAGGGTGGGCCAGGTATGCCTGAGATGTTGAAACCTTCCTCTGCGTTGATGGGCTATGGTTTGGGTAATGATGTTGCCTTGTTAACAGATGGTAGATTCTCCGGAGGGTCCCATGGGTTTTTAATTGGTCACATAGTGCCCGAGGCTGCTGTTGGAGGGCCAATTGCTCTTGTGCAAGACGGAGATGAAATTGTTATTGACGCTGAAAATAACAAGATTGATGTCTTAGTGAGTGATGAAGTCATGAAGGAGAGAAAGGAAGCATGGAAGACTCCAGAACCAAGGTACAGAAGAGGAACTTTAGCAAAGTATTCAAAATTGGTCAGTGACGCATCAACAGGGTGCGTCACAGATAATTTCGATTAGTTTTAGATCTTATTATTCAGTTACAGATTCCTCACTTCTCATCAAAGTTGAGCAGTTTGAGTTAGACTTTGAAGTAAAATTGGAATCATCAGAAGAGATATTACAACCGGAAGAAAGGTTAGATATCACTCTTACTTAAATAACTCCTTGTGCATGTATATGCATATGTATATAAATATCCCTAGGAAAGGATAAGAGAGTAATACATTCAGATTGAGTTATATTTTTCTATGGTCATGAAACTTGCTCATCAAATAGTTTAAAAGTTGAGACTTGTGGTCTTCTATACCTGGGTATTCTAGGTATTCCGCAATGCAAAACAAGGGTATTTGCCAAATATGGAATAGATGTAGAGATTCTTGATAGTACAGCTTCATTACTTTCATGGTATCATCATCTGACGCCATTAAGGCATTCTTTAATTCCTTTTGCCTCCTTTCGATATCCTTCTTCGATCTCTCGGAATTAACATTGGCAACCTTTGATAGCGTAACAACTGATCCTCTCATCAGCAAAGAATTTATCGACTGACGTATCAGCTTTCTCTCCATTTGAAAATGAACATGTTTTTCAATCAATTTCCTTATCTTCAGAACCAATTCCTCGTCTTTCGAAACCACATTATCAATGTACCTAATAGCATGGTATAAATTACTTATATACCGAGACTCTAAACCCTTATACTTAATCGTATGGCTCTTAGGTTGTTCCTGTATGACATTTATGTAGTTCGATGTCTGATCATCGCTTATGCTACTATTAGCAATTCGGTTTAGCTTTGATATATAGTGATCTCTTTTACTCAATGTATCTAAGAACTCGGTTCTTCTCTTCTCTTGTATTGCTCTCACAATGGCCGCTTCATTTTCTTTTTTTAATCTTGCAAATATTCTTACATCATTTAGTCTGATAATCTGATGTACGACATGTTCTATCTTCTTGTTCTCTTTTTCTTCAGCCATTACTAAATTAACACGAAGGTATCACTTTGTATCTTCTGCAAGTACATAATTCGCACACAACCAATAAAAATATAAGATATTTCTTGGAGAGTGACTATTTATTATTCGACTGAAAGTCCCTAATTGCTCTATGTACAACATGTAAAATGCTCACTTAGTCCTAACCGTATAATCCTCTCCACTCTTTGTGATATATCTAACCCAAGGATATGACTGGTATTGTAATTTGGGCTCATTAATTCTAAGATATCTAACTTGAATACCACTAGTGGTAAAATACGGAATTGAAAAATTAACCTTAATTGGCTTCTTTGAAATAAAATCATCGGGATCGACAACCGCCGGTAATCCTAATTCTGCCCTCATATTAAATTGCTTACCACCAGGGAAGGTCTTCAATTTCCAAATTATGCATGATTTCTCCGGGATCCATTTTACAGATCCATACTCTGAATTAAATTTCGGCGTATCAGCATCATCCGGAATAGGAATTATTACTTCGACATTATTAGCGGTTGATTTTTTTTTGAAGTGAGCTTTGACGTGACATAAAATTTCAATTCTTGAGTGCTTGTGAATTTTTGTTTTGCAGTTAACTAGAATAAGAGGCTTCATTAAAAACTGAGCCGACGATAGTCTATAAGACATCAATGTGAATTCTCCATCAGGTGGGATGAAAGTGATGATTCTTTCATTTTCAAACTTAGACAATCTCACACATTGATGGAACTTAATGTCCTCCATTTCCAAACCTTTTGGATTTGAAGGGGCCCCATCGTCAGAGGTGGTAAGTATCCCTTTATCGTTCAAACCCAACCTTAAGTCTGGCATTCCACTTAAGTGTGACTTTATCTTTATTTCACCCAAAATTTCACTATTCAATACTTGACCATTAGCATTAATTAGCATATTGATAGATTCCACTACATCTAAAAATGCTTCATTCTTCTTATAAGTGATACCATCTTTTCTCCAACTTACAGCATTTGTAACGGCATTTGGAGGTTGAACGACTCTTGAGGTCGAGTTTCTAATCAATTTGTAATAATCTTGAGTTATATACTCCTTCAAAATCTTTGTATCAGTAGTCTGTGGAATCCCAAAATCCATCATTTCATCCAATAATTCATATATTATGACAAAATTATCTCTAATAGATTCTTCTTCAAGACTCTTGAAATATTGTGTAAGTACTTCAATCAACTTGGATAGGAATACTGTTATCGCCAAAACGTTTTCATTCTTCAGTGTGAGCCCACACACATAAAGGTTATTATGGTTTATGTATATATAATTGATCCCCTGGTCATAGATAAAAGGACGATAATTTGATTCATCATCATTTTCAAGCTCAAGTAACAATAAGGGGAATCTTTCAATTGCCTTGAAGGAAATGTCACCCTTATAGTCTCGGGAAAGCAAGGGTTTGCCCTTAATATCCAAAAAATGTATTTGTGATGCCATAGTCTCTATTCCCTCTCAGCTAGTTAATTTAAATGTTCCCCTTTGATCCAGCCGCCGAAAGTACACGCAAACAAGGTCACAACAGTAGCGCGACACTGTCGATAGAAATTTACATCACGTAGATTTTATGATTACCCGACCTACTGAATTTTACTGTGATACCTGGGGGTCCAGAAACACTTGGGGTCCAGAATTTTCTGTGTTTTAGAAATTCTTGACAAGATATATATACTCCCTTCTGTAGTATGTTTGGTAGGTTAATTGACTATTCAAGAGTTAATTCATGGCATGACTGATCATGCTTTTTTCATGCCCCTTTTAGCTGGGCATAGCAGCCAAGCCAAATAAGAAATGTAATATCTTTTTTCACGGCTCTTTTGGCAACTCTGAGCCTCACGAAGAATCAGTACGGTTAAGAGGTCATACTCAAGACTCGCTTAATTTTAGAGAATTTGGAATGTATGAATTTAGAACTCGTAGACATGCAGTTTTCTTGGGCCGCGCTTGCCAAAACAATGATCAGTGCTCCTAAGCTTCTTAAAATTTCATATCAACCATCAATAATCAAAGCATTGGAATATAAATAATAAACAGTAGACAATAGTCAGATAAAGAAGTTTAGAGTCTCTTAATTGAATTTTTTATTCCTGTACTGTCAATAAAGTACTAAAGAATTAGTTCGTTCGTTTGCGATCATATTTTCTCCTATAGGGAATTAGGGATTATTAGCTTCAAATCATCAGTATACTTATAACCACTTTCGTTTAACAATATTTAAAGTGTTCAGGAAGTGACACCTTCTCTTTATTTTGTGGTAAAAGAGGTTAAGATTATGTTGTCCAAATTCATTTTTGCATCCATATTAGCGTTATGCGCATTGTGCATCAACCCCATAGTGAGTAATGGTAACGCATTTTTTGTAAAGGAGTCTAACTCAAGATTTTATATCAGGGGCGTTGATTATCAGCCCGGAGGCTCTTCAAAGTTATCAGACCCCTTAGCTGATACTGACTCATGCGAAAGAGATGTCAAGTATTTCAAGGACTTAGGTATTAATACAGTTCGCGTTTACTCTGTTGATAACACGAAAAACCACGACAATTGTATGAAAATTCTAGCTGATGCTGGAATTTATGTGATTATAGATGTGAATATACCACATGCTTCAATTGCTCGGGATGAACCAGAATGCTCTTACAACACAAGGTATTTGGAACAGGTCTTTGCTTCGGTTTTACAATTTTCTAAGTACGACAATACCTTGGGTTTCTTCGCTGGTAATGAAGTCGTTAATGAAGATGTGACATACCCTGCAGCTTACGTTAAGGCTGTGGTTAGAGATATTAAAAAGTTTCTTAAAAAGAGGAATCTTAGGAAGGTTTTGGTTGGCTATTCGGCTGCTGATGTTGAACAAAATAGATTGCAGACCGCTCATTACTTCAACTGTGGAGATGATGCTGATGCTAGAGTGGATATGTTTGGATTTAATGATTATTCTTGGTGTGGCGAATCTTCTTACACTACATCAGGGTATGATCAGAAGGTTGATGAATACTCCAACTACTCTATTCCTTTGTTTCTTTCTGAATATGGGTGCAATGAAGTATCACCTAGACCCTTCACAGAAGTAAATGCAATTTATTCCAGTAAGATGACTAAAGTATTCTCTGGAGGTTTAGTATACGAATATGTTGAAGAAGCATCGAATTATGGATTGGTAAACGTTAAAGGTCTGTCGGTTTCTACAAACAAAGACTACTCAAACTTGAAAGAAGAATTTAAAAAAAACCCTAACCCATCAGGAGATGGGGGATATCAAAAGAACTTAAAGTACTCTAATTGTCCTCCAAAAACTGATTCATGGAATGTTACTTCGTCGATTCCGAAAACTCCTAAGAAGGCCATGCAGTATATCAATGGCGATAGAGAACCTAAGGCAAGAGGATTCAAAGCTTCTACCCAATGGGCATGTTCCATTGAAGGTACATCTGCAGATGATGATGGAGATGAAAGCTCCAGTTCAAACTCAAGTTTTTCAAGCTCAAGATCTTCTACCTCTCTGTCAGAGACCGGTGGGTCACATAGTACTACAAGTAGTGGTTCATCTTCATCCAGTTCTTCTAAGCCAAAGAAATCTGAAGGATCTCAATCACTGGCTCCGTATTTTGCTTTGATTATCTCCTTTATTGCAGGTCCCTTTCTTTCATTATAATTTTCAAAATTCCTAGTCAACTAATATTTTTATTCTAATTTTGCTTCAATTATTGTCTGTTTCTTCCATTTTATATTTATCCTTTTAATTCTACCACGGCCAGACTAGTTTTGAATCAGGATTAACTAAAAAAAACCTATTTAGAATTCTATATCTGTTTATATATCAAGACCTTTGTTTGATACCATGCATCATTTCCTCTTTATTGATCAAGTGGCCGATACTATCAACCTCCTCTAATAATTTGTCGATATCATAGCACCAATCATTGAGAAGACCATTGATATGATCAGTTTTACTACTATTATTAAGTTTAGTGAATTTGATTATAGCACGTGGTCTATCAATTTTCGCCAAGATTACTCCCTTATTCACTAAATCACTAACATAAAGCTCCGCTTCTGCCTCAGGCAATTGAAGTAAGTAGGCCAACCTATCCATGTTGATACAATTGTAATACTTATTTATAATTCTCAAGTTATGTTCCACAATTCTAATTTGCAAATTCTTGATATTTTTCTCCTTCTTAAAAATTGGGGAAGCATTAAAATACTTTCTATAAGAACCTTCAATGTCTGACCAATGGATCAATTCATTAGTAGTGAAGATTTCAAGTAAAGAATAAATAGGCTTCTCTACCTTTTTCGAAAACACAGAATTTGATTTGATTTTATGAATGAGGTCGCTTTGAAGGTTATCATATGGAGAAAGAATGATATAGTATATGATTGATTCCAAATAGGAGACAAACTGCTTTGATTCTTTCACAAGAGGAATGTCAATCAATAACAAGAAATTTTGTACAATTGAGATGTAATCATCCTCATGAGCACCTATTTCAATCAAGTACTGTAAATACGTGGCTTTATATTGATCAGCTTCTTCAAAGTTTTTCAACGACTTCAACATGATTTTACGACTCAATATCTTTCCTTGGGCATAATCGCCCTTTTTCAAAGTTAATCTGACTTGTTCCAAAATGTATTCTATTTTAGTACTGAATTTCATCAAGGAATAGGTCTCCACAGGCAAGTCGCAAAGGATCTCCGCTGCTTTATTCAAATTATCCAATTTATTCATGTATATTTCGGATAGCATCTTTGAAACAATGGCTCTCTCCACTTCAACAAAAATCTTTTTATCTGTTACAGTCCTTATGGTTTCAATCAATTTCACTTTAGTATCTAGTTGTTTTGAATCATCTTCATCCAATTGATTCAAATTCTCGATCACAGCATTGACAAAAGTTTGAACTGAAGACTTTAGTTGTCCATGTTTCTTGGAAAGTGAGGGAATCAATTCATTTAAGTAATCCCAGTCTTTTTCTTTGGCTAAAGTTTCAACAATCTCTAAAAGTACTTTCTTTGATGAAGCCAAATCTGATGATTGTCTTGTCTGCTTTTCCAAGACTAAATACTTGTCCACGATATCTTTATAGTTACCAGACTTTTTGATTATTGGAAGCTGTTCGTTCAAAATAGCCGAGAAGTCTTTCTCAGGTTTCAATGGATCTTCTCTGGACATTATGAATATTCATCAAAATAATGCTATAAGGTAGTCCACTAGCTACTGGAGAATGTTCAGTCTTCCTCCGTATCAGGCAAAATAAGGTGGCGAATAGACCTCAAAAAAACCCACAATATACAGGAAACATATAAGCAGTTTAGTTTTGTCCTATTAAAAAGAGTAAAGGTGACAGGAAATTGAAGTTCGAAAGTCTTTCATGAAAGAAGACTAGTATACTGAAAGTAGTCGATCGAATGTAACTATTATTATCCTACAAACTTACTCTCAGTATTTATAACCTAGAAGAGCAGTTATACACTTGAAAAATTATCATCCAGCCTGCAAGATAGCACACTAGATGTAATAGTCTTTTGATTAGATGATACAGACTCATGTTACAAAGCCTTCACCAACATTTTCTCTACTTCTCCTCTACTTCTCCTCTACTTCTCCTCTACTTTTCTAGTGACTATTATTCAAAGCTCCACTTAAATGCAGGAGTTAAAAGCGATGTGATATACAGAATACGTATCCTGAGCCATTTAATGGAGCATATGTTAAAAATTAATGACGATGTTATGGATAAAAACTCGAGAGAAGTTTCTAATTTGATCAAGGAATACTTGGGATTTTCTGACGTTGACTTCACCCTTTCGAAGTTTGTTATAAACCTATACGAGAAGTCATCTAGATCTAAACACGAGGAAAGGTTTGAAAGCTTTAAAAGTTTAGTCAATCAAAATGGTGGAGATTCGCTTCCAATGGAATTTCTTGAAATATTATTTCAGTTTTTATGCTCTACGGAAAAGAAGGAGAATCCTGTTGTCGTAAAGAGTGAAGTTAATTACGATCTTGAGAACAAGTCTGACGCACAAGAGATGATACAGAAGAAAAAATTCGAGAAAGAGGAATTTGACCTCAGTATTGGAGGAATATATAATGGTTTTGTGGATAATATTATGGCTTATGGCGCTTTTATAAGGTTGAATAACCAAAGGTCTTCTATCATTGGACTATGTCATATTTCGAACATTTTATTTGATGGGAGAAGTAGAATCAGACATCCTTCAGATGTACTTGAAAAGGGCGAGCACGTTTTTGTGAAGGTTTTATCCGTAGAGTCAAACCAACCGAAGCATCGCTTCGAGAAACCGAAAAGAAAGATACGATTGACAATGAGAGGTATTGACCAAATGACAGGGCTTGATAGAAGCATGGAACTTGTGACAACTTTAGAGCAGGAGAAAAGAGGAAGAAAAGATAAACGACAAGTAGTCCCCAATAAAAGAAAGTACACCTCTCCTGAAAGGTGGGAGATACGACAATTGATTGCATCAGGTGCAGCCAAACCAGAGGACTATCTAGATGCTTTTAGGGATGATGATTCAGTTTTCTCTATGGGCAGTAATATCGGAAGTAACTTGGAAGTTGATGTAGATGTTGAGGTACGTCAAGACGAACCGAAGTTTTTGAAGGGAAAGCTAAAGAACTCCGTAGAGCTTGCTCCGTCAAAGATCATAACTAATCCCGAAGGATCCATGAGCCGTTCTGCAATGAATGGTTCAAAATTGGCTAAAAACTTCAAGGAAAAAGTTCTAAGCGATCAAAAAATAAAAGAGAATGAGAGACATTCGGAAAAAAAGATTAACGACGACGACCCATTGAAAGAAGAAGGTGCGTTGAGTGATATCGATTCCCGTGGTATAATTTTTGAGTGGAGGAAAGAAAGAGCCAAAGAAAAAATTACTTACGGAAAGAGATCTAATTTGTCTTTGACTGAACAAAAAAAGTCTTTGCCGGTGTATCTGATGAGGAATGAAATCATTCAAAAGGTCAAGGATAATCAATTCTTAGTTGTTGTTGGTGAAACTGGATCAGGTAAAACAACCCAAATTGTACAGTATTTAAATGAAAGAGGATTTAGTATAGGTAATGACGGAGAGATAAAGCTCATAGGATGCACACAGCCTCGTAGGGTTGCCGCAATGTCAGTTGCAAAGAGAGTTGCCGAAGAAATGAATTCAAAGCTTGGAGAGGAAGTTGGATATTATGTGAGATTTGATGATAAAAGTGGACCTCTTACTAGAATAAAGTATATGACTGACGGTATGTTAGAAAGAGAGGCGATCACAGATCCTTTGATGAAAAAATATAGTGTAATAATGTTGGATGAAGCGCATGAGCGAACAATTTCAACTGACGTGCTTTTTGCCTTATTGAAGGTGGCTGCTTTTAAAAACCCTGACTTAAAAGTAATTGTCACTTCTGCGACTTTAGATGCCGAAAAATTTTCTTCATATTTCAATGAGTGTCCCATTTTAAAGATTCCTGGCAGGTCTTTTCCTGTGGAAATTTTGTATACCAAAGAACCCGAGCTTGATTATGTAGCTGCAGCTTTGGATTCGGTTATGCAGATCCACTTATCAGAACCAAAAGGGGATATATTAGTATTTTTGACAGGTCAGGAAGAAATAGACACCAGTTGCGAATTATTATTCCAAAGATTAAAGTCTCTTGGCGACTCTATACCTGAGTTAGTAATATTACCAGTGTATTCAGCTTTGCCATCTGAGATTCAGAGCAAAATTTTTGAGCCCACTTCATCTGGTTCTCGAAAAGTCATATTTGCGACAAATATAGCAGAAACATCCATTACTATTGATGGAATCTACTATGTAGTAGATCCCGGATTTGTAAAATTAAATTCGTATGACCCAAAGTTGGGTATTGAGTCCTTAAGAGTGTCTCCTATTTCACAAGCTCAAGCAAATCAAAGAAGTGGAAGAGCAGGTAGGACAGGTCCTGGGAAATGTTATAGACTTTACACTGAAAATGCTTTTAAAACTGAAATGCTACCTAATACTATCCCAGAAATTCAAAGACAAAATCTTTCGCACACATTGTTAACGCTCAAAGCAATAGGAATCAATGACTTGATCAGCTTTGATTTCATGGATAGACCTCCCACAAGGACTATCTTGAGTGCCTTACAGACTTTATATACTCTTGAGCTACTAGATGAGAGTGGTAATCTTACTCTTCTTGGGAAAAAGGTTTCCGTTTTCCCTATGGAACCTGCATTAGCCAAGTTATTGATAGCTTCTTCTATGGACTTTCAGTGTTCCGAAGAGATTTTGAGTATTGTTGCGATGCTTTCTGTACAATCTATTTTTTATCGACCCAAAGACAATCAAAAATTGGCAGATCAACGAAAAGCTCGATTTAATCATCTGCAGGGTGATCACTTGACGCTTCTAAATGTTTTCCGCTCTTGGACATTGAACGGATATAGTAAGCAATGGTGTCAAGATAATTTCATTCATGAGAGATCAATGAGAAAGGCAAACGAAGTGAGAAGACAACTCGTCGGAATCATGAATAAATACAAACAACCCATTTTGTCCTGTGGATCAGAAACTGATAGGGTTAGAAAGTCCCTTTGTTCGGCTTATTTCAAAAACACAGCAAGGAGAGATCCTCAAGAGGGCTACAAGACTCTTGTTGAAAGTTTGCCTGTTTTTTTGCACCCATCATCATCTCTATACGGCAAATCTCCTGGATTTATCATTTATAACACATTGCTTCTGACTACAAAGGAGTATATGCAATGTAGCACAGAAATTGAACCAAGTTGGCTAGCAGAATTTGCTCCTTCTTATTTCAAAGTTTTAGATCCTATGTCTGCAGCACATAAAAGCAAGTCCTCAAAAATCACACCTCTTCAAAATAAATTTTCCAAAGAAAAGAATTCTTGGAGACTTAGTAGTCAGAATGGGACTAAAAAACGTATGATGGGAAATGGTTGAGTTTATATCATCGAATGCTTTCCCTGCTATGTATGTTATTGATTCTGAGTTCACATGCTGTAACCATATCTTATATCTTCCAGAGTTTTTGCTCTTACTTTAGTCACGTGTACTCAACTGATTGAAAATTGGGATATTTATAACACTGTATATAGACCAATCGTCTCCGCTATATTTTTGTATATATGCTATGCTAATGCGTAGATTGGACCTCCTCCCGAGAACTGGAAGGGTGTCACTTTGGGAAAAAAAAAAGACAAGAAATTAAGGGAGCGAATAGGTGTTGAAGAGAGCTACTAATAATGTCATTAAATAGACTTCTTGAAGCCAAACAAGCTCTTAATGATAGGGCAAGTCTATATAGTAGCGCATCTGCTTTCAATGTTTCTGGTCTCAAGTCTCTACGCAGGAAGTACGGTGCTAACCAACAGGTCCCTAGCACTGATCAAAGTAATAATAGTAAGTCTGTGTTTGAATGTTCTAAACTTGAGTCAGGAGGAAAGGGAAATTTCGTGGATGATAAGGGCCGCTCTTTTGTGTTGAAAGGCATAAATGTTGATGGAGCGCTGAAGCTCCCAACGAGACCAAATCTTCATTCTTATGATGGAAACCTGGAGGATAAAGATGGCATTTTTTTTGAAGGTGATAAGGTTTCTTTTGTTGGAAGACCTTTTCCATTAGGAGAGGCTACTGATCATTTCACAAGAATCAAGTCTTGGGGTTATAACGTTGTCAGATATCTTTTGACTTGGGAAGCCATTGAACATGAGGGACCTGGAATATATGATAATGAATTTATTGATTATACCATTAAAGTCCTCGAAATCATCGGTGAAATTGGAGGTTTATACGTAATATTAGAATTTCACCAAGATGTGTGGTCGAGATTTACAGGTGGCAGTGGTGCCCCCATGTGGACACTATATGCTGCTGGTCTTGAACCTAAAAGATTCTCATATAATGAAGCTGCCGTTTTACATAATGAAAGCAGATTTCAAATGGAAGATGGAGTACCGTATCCCAAAATGCTTTGGACTACAAATTACAATCGCTTAAGTTCGCTAGTCATGTTCACGTTATTCTTCTCTGGGAAAAATTACTTCCCTGACTTGGTAATAAATGGAAAGAACATTCAAGATTATTTACAAGACCACTTTTATGGTTCCATGGAACAAATTTTAAAAGCTTTAAGTGAAAGATTACCCGAATTAGTTTCAAATGGAACTATTTTAGGATTTGAACTGTTGAATGAACCAAATAGAGGTCTTATGGGGAGATCGGAACTAGATAGTATCCCAGAATCTCAGCAGCTACGTCTTGACACCACACCTACTCCCTACCAGACGATGAAGTTGGGGATGGGGTTTCCTTGCATGATTGATGTATATAAAATATCAGTCGTTGGTCCTCAAAAGTATGGAACCAAATTAGTTGATCCTATGGGTTTGCTGGCTTGGCTTTCACCTGATGAAGCAAAAACTGTGGATGAGAAATATAAGTGGAAAAGAGATCCAAGATGGAAAATTGGAAAATGTATATTTGCACAAAGGAATATCTGGCTGTGGACTAACGACATTGACCTTAAAGAATTAACTAATTTGACTATTCAGCAGAGACTCGACTTTGGTCATTCTAAATGCAAATTAATTCAGCCAAACTATTTTTCTGAAGCATCTCTTGGAAATCATTTTGACTTCAAAGATGGTAAAGGTCCGAGTAAGATTGACTTAGAATATTTTATCAACCATAACTATGTTGACTTCTATTTGAGACATAAGGCATGCCTCAGAAAATATATTCCCGATTGTTTCCTGTTAATGCAAGCGCCAGTTTTGGAGGTTCCTCCAATGCTAAAAAATGACCCAAGGGATGTTATTGATGCTAAGACTGTTTATAGCCCTCATTATTATGATGGTATGTCGTTGTTATTCAAGACATGGAACACTAAGTATAATGTTGATACGTTGGGCATTATGAGGGAACGTTATTACAATCCTGTCTTAGGTATAGTCTTTGGAGAGAGAGCAATTAGAAACTGTATTAAAAAGCAATTTAATGAAATAAGAGAAGAAAGTATGAAATATTTGGGGAATATTCCTGTTTTGATGTCCGAAACTGGTATGCCTTTCGATATGAATGACAAGAAGGCTTTTGAAGACGGAAAATATCAATCTCAAACGGCAGCTATCGATGCACTTTCGTACGCTCTTGAAGGGCTGAACATGTCTCATACTTACTGGTGCTACACCAGCGTAAACTGCCACAAGTGGGGAGATAGGTGGAATAACGAAGACTTTTCATTCTGGTCTCCTGAAGACCGTAAATGCCCTCTTGACTATGAGTTTCAATCATCTAATAAATCATCTAATAGAAGTTCACGAAGAAGCTCTATAAGGGGTATTGACTCATTAAGAAGCGCTAAAAATAGACGGAAAAAGAATAACAATCTTTTGTTACCATCAATGAGAGGTGAATCTTCAACTGAAAATGAATGGCAAGATGATACCGAGGAAGAGAATAATTCATCATTGATTTCGACAGACATTCCTTCTAGCAGACATGGAAGAAAGTGCTATCCTTCTCCTGATGGAGTAAGGGCAGTAAATGCTGTGATTAGACCATATGTTATTGCGGCTTGTGGTATCATTTCAAGTCTGGAATTCGACTTGAAATCGGTAAAATTTAGTTTAACGATTATGGTTGATAAAGATGCAGTTGATCTTAAGCATCCAACAGTTATATTTTTACCTAGGTATCATTTCCCTGCCTTAACTTATGATAGCATATATCTCACGTATGGGCACGTGAAATATAACGAAAAGCAGGAATATCTAGAGTGGTACCTTGATGACGAAGAGCGTACGCTGGATGTGCCTTCATCTAGAACGTCTACATTGGAAAAAGTAAGAGAAGAGACTATTATTGTTAGAAGTAATAATAGTAATAATCTTTCTTCCAAAGATAGAAGGGGACTATTATCTACAGCTGACGAACTCAATTGCCCTGTCACTTAAGTAATCAATTTTGGAACTATTATATTTATGACTACATTACTTTGGAAAACTTTTTTTAAATATTAAAAAATTCTAAAATTCTAACGGATCTGCTTCTCTTTGCCTTTTGTTACTAACACCCTTCAACTCCTCTTTAACTAGTTCTGTAACAAACCTTGCAAAGTACTCTACGTAAGGTTTTAAAGACGTTTTCTCATAGTCCAAAATCCGACCTGTAACATAATTAGGAGAATTGGAGTCACTTTCAGAATCCTCCAAAGGTAGACTCGATTCTCTATTGACTTTCTTAAAGTCCCAAATATCAATCTCGTTTTGCAACTGTCTCAAATTGGGGGCATTAATGGGATTGAAGCCATAGGCGTCATCATCATGATTATTTGAAATATTTTTTAATGGACTAAAAGGAACACAGATGTTACCCGTACTGGGGTGAATACAAAATGGGGACTTCAATAAATGAATCACTTGTCTGGAAACTTCAATATCTAAACGTGGATACATATAAAACACGATAATGTCTTTCTTCGCCTCATTTAATTGATTAACTTGTGTTTGATGCTTTAATACTTTCTTAGCAGCGGTATTGATATCTTCCCATTTTGACCTCAGATTTGATATCGTATAGCTTGATTTCCATTTATTTCTCAATTCTATCTGCAAAGACTTTTCAGGGATGAAGGTTAACAATTCATCAACTCTCTCCCATCTTTCACTACCCTCATTATCGTCAGGTGTTGTAAGCCAAAGATCTTGTTCTTCTAAGATTACAGTTGAAAATTCTTTTTTCAAGATATTAAAAGACCTTTCTATATGAGGATGGAATGGACGTTTTATCGTGAGTAACTTCTTGCTTCCTCCTTTAATTTGTTTAGATCCAAGTACGTCCAAATACTCTACTACGGCTCTTCTCGAAACTTCATCTAGTTTTCTTGCTCTCGAGTCACTGACCCAGCAGTGAGCCCCTCTACGTCCGGAAAAAACCCAGATTAAATTATTGAATCCAAAATCTTCCCTCAAAGAGCTTTCTATAATCTTGGAAGCACATTGAACAAACTTCCAACATCTTGTGCAAATATCTGTGCCTGAACAACACGTTCTAATGTCATCATAATCTGTCAAATCAATATCAAAAACCAATTCCTTCCCTAAAGGCTTCAAAACCAGTCTGGGTAAGTTTTTCCTATCCCTTGGGTTTGCAGAATAGACCGCTCCTATTTCGAATCGAGTTGGATTTGCGCTTACAACAGATTTTTTAAACTCCTCATGACTAGCAAAAGAGTTGTACCTTTGGTAAGCACCAGAGCGAAACTCATAAGCAAACTCCCTCATGGTAAAATCAGAAGTCTCTTTAGGCGAATGACTCAACCACTGAAATATATATTTGAAGGGCAAAAGCCGTTCATAGTAAAACTTCATGTCAGCAGACGATGGCTTGTTCGAAGTAACTATTTTTTTCTGTTCTTTTTCCGTTTCATCTTCATCTAAAACAAAACTCTTGTATGCTGAATCACTGCTTGGTATACTGGATATCTCCTCCTGAACCTTAACAGCCATTTTAGGCGATCAAAACCTCCTTATGTTACACTCTTCTTTTAATTTACTTAAATATATTTATTGACGCGCGTCTTCGTTAACGCGCTACTTAAGCACGAGTCTATATAACAATAGAATAAATCACGGCAAATAGATGTAGAAATCTATTATATTGATTACTGATCGACAAAAACCAAGGAAACTGCTTCATCTCCGGCTGTTATCAATTTCTTCCCATTCTCTAAAACAGCAAAATCTAATACACCCATATTATGACCGACTCCCTCAAATAATTTCTGAGCAGTTCTTGCATCAAACTTGTATATCTTACCACTCATGCAACTTGCAATTAAAATGGGAGTATTTTCCAAAAATTCAAGCTTGGTAATAGCATCATCAAGTTTGATAGATTTCCGCAACTTCCATTGTAACGTATCAAAGAGTAAAATGTCTCCCGATACCAAACCCACAGATAAAAGATTAACCAGTGGCGCTTTACACCAACTCAATGCTTCTATCGAAAGCTCCGATGGGTCATCAGTATTTTCAATAGTTCTTACAGCGTTTAAGACTTTTCCAGACTCATTGTTGAAAATAGAAAGTTGACCATCTCTACCACCGACAGCGCAAAGATTTCTATAATCTTTTACTGAAACCCAGGGACTTTCGGTGCCCTTAAACTCGTCTACGGGAGTCAATTTATAATTGACAGTATTGCTAAAGCAGTTCCAGCTAACAACTGAGCCATCTTCTGAAATTGAAACTAAAGTCAATTCATTTTCATTAGTAGCATTTGTGAAAATAGCACCATTACATTCAAGTGTATGCAGAAAACCTGACATTATTTGTTCCAAATTTCCTGACGTTTCATCAATTTGATAAACCCAAACAGATCCATCCGGGGCACCGAAGCAAAAATAATTCAACAATGGATGTACAGTTATGAATAACACCTCCTCAACCTCTTCTAAATCGGCAAACTTAACCCATTTTTGTCCTCCACTCTTTCCTTTGTGAACTTGAACAACACCAGCCATATCACCAGTGATCAAATACTTGCCATCGTTAGTAAATCCAGCCGCCACAACAGACTCTTTATGCCCTTGAATCTCCCCTACAAATCTTGGAGGCTGAGAATGGGTTGTCCATAAAAAGGCAGTGTCATCACCACCACCTGTAACTACCATTGGCAAAGTAGGATGCTTTGCAATAGTGAAGATAGAATCCTTATGTTGATCAAAATAAGTCCATGAATTATTGGATAAGTCAATTTCAATAGTACCACCATTTTCTAAGTCACCCGAGACGTCATCGTCATCAGACTGCATTTCATCAGCAGCCTCATCATCTGGAACCTCTTCAGCTACTTCGTTGTCGTGCAAGTAGTCTTCAACACCTTCCAGTGGGGTATCTTCATGTTGATCACTGGACATGAAAACAGAATTTATTGTTATCGGAACCCGTTCTAAGTAAAAAAAAATGAAGTATGTCACAAATTAATAAGCTCATCTTTGGGGCCTCAATAGAGTTTACCCAAAACTATCAATACTATATACACTCCGAAATATTCGAACCCTTGAATGTATGGCCAAGTGTTAGGATCTCGTATAATCACAAGCCGAGCTGCTCAGCACTTTAGAAGTTTAAAACATATTGACAGTGGCAGAAAAATTGAAGTTCTGTCCCCTTTTGTTCTTCCTTCCATTAATGCAAAGATCAGAGCTTCCATTACAGTGAACGTTCATTAACTGGTCAAGTCAATTAAAAGAATTGTAAGTATGGCGGATTGGCTAACTACTTTTCCCGGTTACCTGCAATTTTTGACTGCGTCAAAGAAACTATTTGGTAACATAATTAGAGCTGGCCCAACGCCTAAGCATGTCGGGATAATAATGGATGGTAATAGAAGATATGCCAGGAACCACAAAATAGAATTAAAGGAGGGACACAACATGGGCTTTGAAAGTATGGCCAGCATCTTGGAACTATTATATGAATCAGGCATTGAATGTGCAACAGTATTTGCTTTTTCAATTGAAAATTTCAGAAGGCTGAAATACGAAGTGAAATGGTTAATGGATTTGTCAAAGCGAAAGTTTAAACAAATTAGTCAACGAGGTGAGCTATGCGAGCAATATGGAGTTAAAGTTAAAATACTAGGCAACGTATCTCTATTACCTGAAGATGTACAAGAAATTTTGAGAGAAACTGAAGAAATAACTAAAAACAACTCAAGAGCAGTTCTTAATGTGTGCTTTCCGTACACTTCAAGGGACGAGATGACAGCACTGATCAAGCGTATTGTGAATGAATCAGGCAAAAAGAGGAGAGATATTCCTAATGAGAGATCAATAGATGAGCACTTGTATACGTCTGGATCACCTCCTCTTGACCTTCTTGTGAGAACATCAGGTACTTATCGTCTATCTGATTTCCTTTTGTGGCAATCAGTGAGTCCGGGATGCTCCATTGTGTTCGTGGATAAGTTATGGCCTGAATTTTCAACTTTGGACATGGGTAAGATACTCATAAATTGGGGGTTCAACACATACTGGTACGGTAGTGGTAATGGGCCATCTACCGTGTCGATGAAAAGAATGTTACCGTCCTTACAAATTGTTGACCCTTCTATGGAAGGTATTGGTTCAGCATTTGACTTGGGCGTGGCAAGATTTGAAGGTGATAGTGAATACTACGAAGACGATGAGTACGATGCTGAAAGCGCTATGGGATCAGATGAGGTTGACACAGTGATATCAGAAGAAGAACTAGACCCCTACAACAAATAGTGTCGAATAGTCTCATCAAATTTCTCCAAAATCTTTGAATGAGTCCCATATTTGTGATTTCTCGAATTTCGTCATACGTTTACGTCAAAGTTAATAGTAATGTAGTATTTATCTAGTTTCTATGCGCGTAATCTTTTGTACAAGCATCGCTAGCTCATTCGATTTCAAAAGAGTGTCCCGATTGAAAAAAAAAAAATCACGTGATAGCATCTTATTGGTTTTGACGAAGAGTAGAGAATCTGTGACTGATATTTGGGATATTCAGTAAACCAGAAAATACAATGGACTTGGTTAATCACTTAAATGATCGTTTACTTTTTGCAGTACCAAAGAGTAAGTACCCCAACAACATTTACTGAAGAGAATAACTTTAAGATTCCCCAAATACTAACGACCTATTAGAAGGAAGACTTTACGAAAAATGCTGTGACTTGTTATATGGAGCCGACATACAGTTTAGGCGTTCTAACAGATTAGATATAGCGCTTTCTACTAATCTACCTATTGCTTTAATATTTCTTCCCGCAGCAGACATTCCGACCTTCGTGGGTGAAGGTAACTGTGACTTAGGAATAACAGGTTTAGATCAAATAAAAGAGGCACAGATGTTTGACTCCATTGAAGATGTCTTAGATTTGAAATTTGGCTCTTGTAAGCTACAGATACAAGTACCGGAAACAGGGGGCTATGACTCTGCTAGTAGTTTAGTAGGGAAGAAGATCGTGAGTTCATTTACAAATCTAACAACAGAATATTTTAAGGAAATGGAAAAAGTGGAAGATGTTTCCAAATTGAAAACTACAGTAAAGTATGTCGGAGGTTCTGTTGAAGCTTCTTGTGCATTAGGTGTAGCAGATGCCATCGTCGATTTAGTTGAAAGTGGGGAGACGATGAAAGCGGCAGGATTGAAAGCTATAGAAACCATTTTGTTTACATCAGCTCACTTAATATCATCCAAGAACCCAAGATTTCCAGAACTAGTAAATATTATTCACCAAAGATTAGATGGTGTCTTGACAGCACAAAAATACGTGTTATGTACTTATAATGCACCAAGGCTGATCTTGCCAAAAGTGTTGAGGATAACTCCAGGTAAGAGATCTCCAACTGTTTCTACGTTGGAGGCAAGTAATGGTGACGTTGAGGAGTGGTTAGCTATATCAGCAATGGTTGAGAAAAGGAATATAGGTGCCATTATGGACGAATTAAAAGTTGCTGGTGCCTCAGATATTATGGTGTTTGATATAGGTAACTGTAGGACATAAAGAACGTGTTTTATTCAAATAGACTTACTTTCCTAATAGACTTAATAAAAGATCACCATCTTTAAAAACTGTGTATATGAATGTTTATTAAACTGTAGGCAACACTCTATCGACTTGTGACGTTATATAGTATGCGGGATTTCACATTCGATAGATACTTTCTCACATTACGGAATCAGAATAATTTAAATATAAATGAACTTAAGCTACTGTCTGTACTCCGTCCTCGTTTACAATTTTTATCTCGAAGCCTTTGAAATCTATGGGCATTCTTTTTTCCAACTCGTTGAAGCATAGTTTGAGCAATTCAATGCCCTCACCAATATTCAAGTTTGGCTTATAATGCTTGTCCAACAAAGATGTACAGTAAAATGCTGAATAGCCATGGGCAGCATAAGGAAGTTCAACATGGGTTCCTAAGTAATCAATCCAGCTCAATGTGGCCCTGCTTGACTTAACATCATAACCCCCTACTAAAACATTTACTTGATATGGCTTTCGTGATCTAATTGAAGTTGCCAACTCATTCCTAATAAAAGAAGATGTCGCTTTGGGAGATAACTCAACATCGTTCTCTCTCATAGTATATAATTGAATATTAGCTTGAATATACTCTGCAAATTGAACTGTATCACCTGCTTCACCAGTGAAGGCGAGTAGGTTATGTTTATTCAAGGTCCTGGTTTTGTCATCATCATCTTTCAACACAGATATGCCTCTGGTTACTGCTTTAGAAGCACCTACGATCGTTGACTTCTCGAGCCTAATTCCTAAAATAACATCCATTTTATTACCTTAATCGATTATTAAATATCTTAACACGTTCAGTACTAAGCCACGACAATGAAACACACGTTACGTTATTATGTTTCTCACCAACCGAATAATAAGTTGTTACAAATATATCGATCGTGGGTTTGCCATCCAGAGTGTAGCGAGATTCGCCTACGTGTATACACACCCTTGGTTTTAGCGCTATACATTTTCTTACTGAAGACCACGATAAAAAACTCATAAATCAGAATCTATAAAGTTACTTGCTTCTAAGGGCCTCCTTAATTTTAGCATCAATTAATTGACTTATCATTTTATTTAAGGGACTGTCATGTCTTTCAATTTGCCCCTGCAAACTTATATCTATTTGCTTTTCAATCAACTTGCCTGTCAAATCGACTTCAATGTTCACGAAATCACCTACACCTTTTAAAGGCATAATAACTTTACTTTGTGTATAACCTACCAACATTATAGAAAATTCGCTTTTTTTATAATCCACATCAGTAATAGTGAGAGAAGTTCCATCAATTGCTACAAAACCCTTTTCAACAATGTAATTGATAAACGACTTATCTCGTAATTGATATGTAAAAGCCATAGCATTCCCGTCCGCATTCTTAGCTATGACTTTCGCGATAGTATCGACATGGCCCTGAACCACATGTCCGCCTAGTCTTGTCTCTCCTGAAACTGCTCTTTCCAAATTAACCTTGGAGCCTGACTTTAAATCGCCCAAATTACTACGACGAAGTGTCTCAGGTGCAATTCCGACCTTAAAAGTTCCGTCCTCCTTACTATACTGTGTAACGGTTAAGCAAACACCATTAGTGCTGATTGAATCTCCAAGATGTACGTCACTTAATATCAGTATGGCATCTTCTATAGTTAGCGAGACTCCATTACTACCGGATATAGAAGTATCATGATCAGAGTACTCAGAAACAGTACCAATAGTTTCCACTAAACCTGTAAACATAATATTTAATAAGACTTTGTTGCAGCTGCTAGTTATTAAATGCGCCAAACGGTCAGTATTTGTAGTGCCACCCTTTAATACAAAACCGGTCCGGAAATTACTTACGATCGGCTGACATTACCGCAGACGGACGATACTACTGGATGATTTTAATAATACAAAGTAGCTGGTTTGACCAGTGCTCAACTGTATGGGTTTCTTTTCAACCTACATGTCTTAAATGAAGAATTTCAGAGATTGACAGAAAAAAGTGTGATGATCCTCGAGTTTCAGAATACTTGTGAGCCGACCGCACAAAAAATTTCGATAATTGAAATTACCTTTAGAAAATAACTGAATTAGCAAAAGCTATTTAACCCATAATATGACTTTCAGGTTTCCGGTGAAGTTCGAAATTCCAAAACATTCTTACTTAAATGCTAGAGTTATAAAAGATCAATTTAAAAGATTGCAATATGCTGAACACGAGGTGACGAGAAACGCTTTGAGGTACATAGCTAGGAACACCGAGTTACCCTCCAGAGCAAGAGTAGAAGCACAGTTACAACTTTCATCTATGCCGAAATATACTTCATTTAGTCAAATCAAAGATAGATGCGTTGCTTCTGGTCATTCGAAATCAGTTATATCCGACTTTAAGTTGAACAGAGTAAGTAATTTTTTATGACTATTTAAGGATGAGTATTTTATCCTTGATTTATATTGGCTACGATACTAACGTGTTTTTTCAATTAGACTGCTTTCAGGGATAGAGCAAGGGCTGGTTTGATACCTGGTGTTACTAAGGCTTCATGGTAGACAGTTTTTTTTTTTTTTTTACAAAGAATAACTTGCAATAAGGAGATGCATTTAGGACTATTTATATTTATTTGTACATAGAATAGATACATAAGAACTCTATTTAAAGGTATTAGCAGAATTATTGCGTTTGTTCTTCATCTGTTGCTACTACTTGTTAATGGTTTTACCAACCTGTATAGTGATCCATAATTTTCTTAAGTTGAGCTAATCTTGAACGTAAATTTATCTGAAATGCTGAAAAAAAAAAAAACGGAAGTGACAATGGCCCTCTTAACATCTGTTTTAAATAGAAAAGGACTTATGTTGTCAAGGCAATCTAAAAGTCTTGTTTCTTTGAATACCATCAAAAGGGAATTGTCTTTGAGGCCCAATTTTCAAAAGTATAAGAAAAAAGAGCAGCCGCCTGGATTCATTGTAGGGACGGTTAATGATGCTTACCAGCCCCCACCTGCTGATTTTTATGAAGGAGCATATCACTGGACCTATGAGAGGGCAATATCAATATGTCTAGTGCCTCTTACAATTACACCGTTTGTGGCTGGCGTAGAGTTACCGATGATTGATTCATTCTTCTCCACTTTACTTTTAATCCACTGTCACACTGGCTTTAAATCTTGCATTACTGACTACATCCCAGAACGGGTATATGGCGTGTGGTACAAATACGCAACAAATTTGCTAACGTTAGGGACCTTTGTTGGAATGTATGGGATTTACGTTATAGAAACATCTAATAATGGTCTCTTTAGTTTACTTAGCAACATATTTTCATTATGATGAAGATTTGAGTGTTCTACTGATTTTAGTCATAAGCAATATCACCTCCCAAATTCTAATACATACACTATTTATTATCACATTGAATTAGCATGACCTTGTCGTCACGATAGACAACAAAAAATTTTGCAAAGTTTTTATAGCTTTTGATATACCTGCACTTTTTTTTCGAATGATTTTCTAAAAAGCCATTTAAGGGCTTGAGACAAATGGGAATCTATAGGAAAGGAAATTACAAGACTGAAGCAACCAGTCAATGATTCAAGATATTTGCTTTGAGGTATCAATATTTTTGATCCTTTTCCTTTCATTTCCCTGTACTTCATCTAAACATCGACTTCTATTTTCATTACGGATTTCTTCGTCATTCAAGTCTTTTGAATCTTCACCAACCGGTGGGGAAGAAGGTATATGACTTTTATCTTCTCGACTATCGGTAGATTGAGATCTTCCAGTTGATTTCAACCATGGAATCTCGATAAGAGAAACGTTTATGTCAGACGGAGAGCTTTCATTTCTTTGCTTGTGATCGCTAATTGGTTCATGTATGATTCGTATACGGGGATATTCATATAGCGATGTATACAAGTCAACTAGTTTGAAGATCGAATTAAAGTACTTTATAATTTCACGGTTATTCACCAAGTCATACCCCTCTTTCTTCGAATCTAACAATAATTCCGCAAGCCTTAAAAGTGTGAAAGGAGGTTGATCTTTGAAAACTTCATTCAAATGAGTCTCGATTTTGTCATTCAATTCTTTGATATCTTTATGCAAATCCCAAGAAGTCCTTTTTGAATCGTATCTTGCTAGCTTCTTAGCAGACTCATAAATTGCATTGATCCTGCGAAGTATCTTTGGTTGAGCTTTATTTTTCCAAACATCCTCTTCAGCCAAATACTTCTCTTTTACTATTCTAGACAAAATATGTTCGAGCTCTTCATCAAGGGGAGGAATAACTGAAGTCATATATCAATATGTACTTGATTTTAGCAGTGACGAGCTGAAAACGCAACTACGCGCAGGAACAGGGAATTTAAGCGTTGCAAATCGTGGGAGGCTTTCAGTATAATCAAATTTTCGGAGAAAGAAAGCCAAGAATTTTATTCTTCTTTATAATAATTTTTTGAATGTCCTTATGGGGATCCCTTTATTCATATCTTAACACCTAATTTATCAAGTGTATCCTATTTTTTATTTTATTTGAGTGTAAAATGATCGTGTGTACTTTGGCGTGGCTTTGTTGACACACGACATTGATATTAAATTTTTCAGAACTCGTTTGTCTATAACTGAGGAGTTACATTTTACTCTATGGGCAGAAAAGATGATGAATTTAGCTTCTCGGTCAAGTAATTCACTTAATATGTCAATAAGGCTGACTTCTAAATTACTTCCACCTCTTTCAATGTATGTCAGACCCTTGTCTACCACAAATTTTTTCTTGAATGAGTTTAGGCCAAAAAGTGAGAAGGAGTATAGCTTAACCGCTCAAGTATTTCCGATAAATAAAAATAGCATAAAAGAAGAGGACATTGACGAATGGCTAAAAGCTGTGAAAGTATTGAGGGAAGGAAAAAGTGGCCCAAGGTCGGAATCTGAAGTTTACATATCTCAACTTGCTACTCCAGAAACATTTTTTCAGGAAAGATTCAAGCCAACCGATGAACAGTTAGAACAACTTAGGCGATTGGAAAGTCTGGAATTACCTAGGTTATTTGATCCTGAAATCGAGAATTTTACTAATTTAATTATGAGACATGGGAAGAAATCTAAAGCTAGAAAAATTTTATCAAGAGCTTTATATATTGTGTACTTAAAGACGAGATCTGATCCCTTGAAGATACTTCATGAAACATTAGATAGATTAGGGCCCTTAATGGCAACCAAAATTCAAAAGACAGGAGCAGCTAAAAATAGGGTTGTACCATACCCTCTCAATACTAGACAAAGAAACAGATTTGCAATTACATGGATTTTGGAAGGTGCCGACAAGAAAAAATCATCGGACTATTCTGTAAGGTTGGCAGAAGAGATTGTCGCAGCATATGAAGGAAAATCATCAGGCTATGATCGTAAAGCACAAATGCATAAAACTGCTATGTCACAAAGAGCTTATATCAAGTTATAAGGTATTTATCTATATACTCTCTCGTCATCTGTATATATAAAGTCTATGTGTATATTGATAGTATATTCTCGAAATCAGATGTTACTTTTATTACGGTTTCTTTGAGTTCCGTACGTTTCTAGCTGTGAGAAGTTGAGAAAAAACAAAAATTAAGTTGTACCAAATACTTTATAATGGTGGAGGAAATTTAAAGATAGAAAATAGGAGAAAATATGGTGTTACTACACTCCAGTTCTTTTCCGCCAAAAGCATTTACCGATAATAGCAAAGTCTTTACGATTGTACGAGACACTTTCAAGCTATAAAGCATAACCTTACAGTTTTTACGTAAGACTTAATAATAATGACTGGGGTTCTCCTCAAGTATTCAAGTTTATAATCGACTTTGTTTCTTGCAAGTTTACTTCTACGGCTGCGAAATTGAATTTAGGTACTTTAAAGCTACTCTCCATATATAGAAAATTTCTTTAGAACCCCTCTTAGACTGGAAAAGGGATGCAAGCATTATCTCTTCTATTAAAAACAACACTGTCATTGGAACAGTTCAGTTAAGATTATTTCTGGCCTGGACCAAACTTATATTGTGGTGAATCTTTAAAATTGAAAACCACATTTGGTATCCAGAGTTATTCCGTGAGTTTTCGCTATAAAACATGAAAATACTACATTTTAACATTGTTTCATACGGATCTATCCATTACCAAAACTAATGACAATATCGACTAAGCAAATGATGTTATTGTAAACGTTTTTTGATTACGCACTTTATTAAACAGGACGGCATATAATTATGAACAAAATTGGCATTTTTTCATTGGCTAGCCCTCACCAAGAAAGAAACTTTTCAAGGAACAGTTAGATCATTTTGTTTTCTTGACAAATCTACCTCGAACTGAACTAAATCTGAAGTTAAAAATGATTCGTGGGGCTGCTATATGCAATAACATTAAACAGTCTGCAATTCGTCATTTTGTTTCCTCCGCTAGAGTACAGACTCAATTCACCACATTAAGTAATGGTGTAACTATCGCTTCTGAATCAGACTCTGAAGCTCCCCATGCTACTATTGGTTTGTACTATGGGGCAGGATCAAGATCAGATCATCTCTATAATAATGGTGTTGCTGCTTTAACTACCAACATCTTAGCTTCGAATTCGCAGAACGGAATTCTTTTGAAAGGTGAAAACAAGAGAGAACACAACGGAATTGTTGCTCAGTCTACAAATGAAAATGTTATTGAAGCAGGTAAGTTGATTGGTGAAATTGCATCCAATTCAACTGCTATCTTGGAGAAAGCCAATTATGCTGCAGCAAAAGCTTCTTTGGCTGTTCAAGCGGATGCAAAGGAAAATAATCCCTCTAAAAAGGTTCTTCAACATTTGAAGGCTACTGCTTTTCAGGGTTATTCATTAGGTTTACCGGAATTGGGGACCTCTGAGACCATTCAAAACTTGGAGGCTCAAGACTCTCAACGTTTTCTTGACAAACACTTAGTTGGTTCGAATGTGGTTATCGCAGCTTCTGGTCGTTTAGAGCACGATCAGTTGGTTGAAGCAATCGAAGGCTCTTTCAATATACCACAGGGTGCAAAGGTCGAGCCTAAGGTAGCTTCCTTCTTAGGTTCTGAAGTTAGAATGAGAGACGACACATTACCAAAGGCATACGTCTCTATCGGAGTTCAAGGTGAAAGTATTGCCTCTCCTGCTTTTTACATTGCAAAAGTAGCCGCTGAAATTTACGGTTCTTACGATGTTAATTCTACATTCTCTAAATTTACATCACCAAAATTGGCCTCAATTGTTCAAGAGTACAACATCGTTGATAAGTACTATCACTTTTCAAAGTCTTATTCAGACACAGGTTTATGGGGATTCAATTGTGAAATCTCTGAAATTGGTCTGGTTGACGAGTTTGTCCATTTTGCGTTGAAGGAGTGGAATAGATTGTCGATCTCTATTACTGATGCAGAGGTTGCCAGAGGTAAAGCTGCTGCCAAGACAGCTTTATTGAAAAAATTGAGCTCCCCTGATGCTGTTGCATCTGATATTGCTTCTAACGTCTTGAATTTGGGCTATAGAAATAGTGTTAAGCAAGCTTTACAAAAGATTGATGAAATTGATACTAAGGCCGTCAAGGCTTGGGCTGAAGCTACATTGTGGGATAAGGATATTGTTATTTCTGGAACTGGGCAGATCGAAGATTTGCTTGATTATAACAGATGGAGAAATGAGATGGCCATGATGAGATGGTAATCGGGATCGCCAATAGCATAAACCGGATTGGCCTTCGGTCAGAAATAGCTTTTAAATATTTGTGCAAGCAGAATGACCAAAGGAAGCTGATATAATTTGCATTATTCTGTTTGAGCACTTAAATTGAACTGATCATTTCGTGGCGGTCTATAGATGGCCGGCAATAGAGGATGTATTGTTTCTACATTAATAGTTGTTACGGCATATATATAATTGAAAAAGTTTAAAAAATACATCTCAATCTCTTGTTTGAAAAAACACTAAAGGAATCCTTAGAAAGCCTTGGTGTTAGACAACGTTTAAATGATGCCACTTTTTTCTAAATTCTGTTGAACTATCAAATCAGTTACTGCCGACAATACAAACTTCATTGACTTCGTGTCAGTTGCGCAAGTTCTATGTACATAAATTGGCTTGTTAGTTCTATTCAATTTCAAAAAGTTTCTTTCAAAAAACTTAATTGCTTCGTCTACATCCATAGGATCACCACCATAATCAGGAAAGTAGCGCATCAAGGGCGAACTTCTGAGCTTTTGTTGAAAGGTATCTATCTTGTTCAAAAATAAAATAAAAGGAGTATTAGAAAACCACTTAAAATTACAAAGAGAGTCAAATAGTACAATCGACTCATGCATCCTGTTTACTCTTTCATCTTCAAATAACATCTGATCGTACTCCGAAATAGCTAGCACAAATAGAACTGCAGTTATGTTTTCAAAGCAGTGGATCCACTTTTTTCTTTCTGACCTTTGACCGCCAGCATCTAAGACCTTGAACCTAAATGAATTTATATTAAAAGAGGTCTCGGTAATTCCGGTAGTTTTAATTCTGCCCATTAGTATGTCGTAGTCACTACACAAATAATCAGGATTTGCAAAATTGAAAATGTGATCAAAATAGTAAGCAGCACTGGAATCGATTTGAAATTCATTTGACTTACGAAAGCATTTCAATATACCAGTATCATGTCTCCAGAGTTTATTAATTGCTTCTGCTATCTGCTTTCTTGTAAACGCTTCCTTATTACCTAGATAGCACGAAACCTCTGATAAACCATTACTAATCTCTTCGACATTCAAAAAATGATCACTTTCTTCCTTTGTGTCAAATTCTCCATTTTCGTCTAAAAAGAAGTTATCAGCATTGCCCGTACTCTTATTTCTTCTCTTAGTTCGGTTTCCTTCACTATACTTTAGGACAAAATCACTCAAAAAATCTGTCCCTCCAGCTGCACCAGCATCTATTTGAGCTAACCCATTAGCTCGAAGTACTATTTGTTTAAATATCATTAATGTGCTGTTATCTTGATCTGAATCTAACTTTATCCCCATTTTTCTTGCCTGGACAATTAAAATCTTCATGGATTGTATGACATCCGCCCAAATTACCTGTGCATATTGTATTCTTTCTTGCTGAGTAAAGCCACCTTTATGTAATAGCTTTAGCTGTTTAAGTACTGTTGATTTACCACTTTCACCTGGTCCTAAAAGTAATAACTTTATTTCCTTCTTTTCATCTTGCCTATTTAGATGCAAATTTCGTTCAATCGAGTCATTTATCCTTTTATCTTTAACGAACAGATCACCCTCATCCATAATGTGCGAGCTCAGGAAACACCCCATCTTAATGCTAAGTCACTGGATTAACTACGTTCACGAGTTCACAATGCCATTTATAAAATTATAATATAATCAGGGTGTTTAATATCGAGCCGCACGGAAGTTCCCACATTTGAGAATTTGAGATCACTGTATGTCGAAATGCAGAACATAAAAAAGATTTCAGAACTTCAAATTCTATAACGTGAGGCAAAATCCAAAGTAGTACATCATAATAACAAGTGTACTCATTATAATTGCATGTTTGATAAAGCTTATCAATTTTAGTTTTCTAGCGGCGGATGCAACCAAACCCCCCAAAGAATACAAACTTCTGAAAATTGGGTATAATACATGTACCAGACACCTCCATAATCCCCCCAGAAAAGGATAATCTGTATATGAATAAGCAGAAATACTATGAGACTGAGGACGATAGTTATCATCACCTTGCAACTTCAAAAACTTCTCGGTCTTTGAAGCAGGAACGTCATTCACTTGAGAGCTACTTGTGCCTTTAACTGATGTAGGTAATAAAGAATGCCCCGACCTATGAGATGCCGCTTTCAAATCCCAAATAAGCACGGAAATACCCGAAATAAGAGCAAGAATAATGTAACAGATGATGTTGTAAAGAGGCGTTTGTGCATAACATAGTCTTGTTTCATATTTGAAACTATTTTGAAGATCATAGTCACCATTATTTTGATTAACAAAACCTAAAAGCTGAACTCCAGGGTATTTTATTCCCATTGCCATACTGAGAGATTTTACCGCTATTTCTCTAGCCATGACATTTTCCACTTCATTATGAATAATGTCACAGTAATCGTGGTCGTCTCCTGTAAATATCAAATCGGGCTTAACCTTTCTGAGTATTTCTTTAGAAATTTCTGGTTCTAATGCCAGTTTATATTGGAAACCACCGTGTGTGTAAAATTTGGGATTTTCTCTTAAAGGACCACATTTATATTTCTTAACATCTCTAAAGAGAGGAACATGACTTAGCAAAACTCTTGGACTTGTTTTGACGATTGCATCTCCAAAGTTCCGATCAAGGAATATTCTTGAGTCCCTATATATGGCTTCATTACTGGCCGATAATGAAATAGAGTCTAACGATATGAAATCAACATTGTTTATATTCTTTATGGTATTCGGCTTCCCAAAAACCTTTGAAAACCTTTTCCTTGAAGATAATTTGACCCCATCTGCCCAGCCAATATCATGATTGCCTGGCAAATTTGTAAAATAGTTTTCCTTCTCCTTATAAGTATATAGTTTAAATATGTTCTTAAATCTTTTAAGTTCCTTTTTGAAATAGCTTTTACTAGCTGACCTCCCCTCGTCGAGGTAGTCACCTAGAAAAAAGACATAATCAGGCTTTAATCGAGCCATCAAAGCGTTATAATTCCTCTTCATATAAGTATCAACAGTGTGCTTCGAGAGCTCAAGAATTATCTTATTTCTATTTGGATATGTGCTGCTATCGATTAATTGTGGGTCTGCAATAAACAATACACGAGTTTCTTGTGTACCAGCGATTGGATCTTGGTCTTGGTCTCCTGTCGGTATTTCATTGACATTGTTATCAGGTGCTTCTAGTGTAGGCCACCTGCAGCCGGCAGCTGCATAATAGGGCACAAATCTCTCATTTATGTAAAATACTATAAACCACAACCCTAATAACAACAAGAATAACTGGTTTCTACCCCTGACATTAAGGACACTCATCCTTGTCATAATTCAATTCAATGCGATAAAGCTCGAACTAGCCTTCAATTGCTTTTTTAACGATCTTGCTAGTTGTACCTGCAGTCCAGCATAAACGAGAAAATTGCAGATAATCTTTTTCAAAGTGAACTAAGCAATATTTGCAACTTCAACTTCACAGTAGAGGTAGCTAAAAAAAGGTCACAAAGGATAATGTGGATTCTTTTGATATCCTTTATTCTAATTGCTTGGGCATTGAACTGGGTTCTCGAAAGTTTGAAAGACGTTAGCGATGTCTATTTGTCTCTGCAGTCTCTAATTGAAGTTACCAGACTTGAAAATGAGTCTGCAGTATACAAGAGCAACAAATTGGATTTGAATCTTCGTATGGGTTTGGATATAAGATATGATCACTACAAGCTCAGAAATGGAAATTTATGCGATATTTGGGAGCTTTTGATTAATCATGCTAAGAGAAACCCCACCAAGAGTTTAAGAATTTTTGGTAGGAGCGTCTTGGTCAGTGAGTTGAACTACAAGATACATTGTCTAGGAAAGTTTTTTATTCTGGAGAATATTAAAAAGGTAGGCGTTCCCATTGAGAATTTTTTATCATCTGAGATTTCTATTATCATTATGTTGACATGTTTCTTGCACCAAATCAATGTAAACTTCTACGATAGTCCTGAATTGACGAACAATATTGATCTTTTCATTAATGAGAAGGATAAATGTAACAGTTTGTTTTTAGATGCTGCAAATGATAGAACAATCTTTAAGTATATTTCTGAAGGCAAGTCATTGGATTTCGAAAATGTTTACTCTCCAGTTAAGGACAAGGGAATTCTCTTAACATTCACTAGAAGGGAAAGCGCCAAGGTTCAGAAAACTACAAGTTTCACACAGTTGAACTTAGTAAGTGGAATAGCATCTACTTTAAAACATTTGAGTCCGGAAGATCAGATTAGAGATACCGACAATATTGTTATAGTGCCTCCGTCTTTTAACACATCTAATGACTTGATGATAAATGCCCTTGTGAAGATTTTGATATCCTTTATTGTAAATGCTGATTTAACAGTAGGAACCTTCATGTCGTGGAAAGAGATAGAGCAAACAAAACCAACAATTTTAAATGCCGCAGAGCATGACTTTCTTTCTTTGTTTGAATTTATCAAGCGGAAGAATAATTTGGGAACTTGGAGAAAGATAATTCACTACTTAAAATGCCGCTTTCTAGAGAGAGGTATTTTTTGGAATATACATGTAATCCCATCGCTGCTTAGATTAATTTACTTGAACAAATGCATTACTGGTCCCAATCATTTATCTATCATCGAATCAAATGAGATAAGATCATTGTTGAATTCGAGACTAGTTAGGGAATTTGGCTTTGAAAATGTTGTGGGACCTGTAATACTAACTGATTATTACGATTATAGGGTAATCACAACAGCCAAACCTATAAAAGCATACGGATGTACTTCCCAGTCGCTAGAGATAAAGTTGATTGAGTATGATAAAGTCAGTGGCTTTATAGCCATCAGAGGGTATTCGATTGGTAAGATGACTAAGAAGATGATTGGTATGCATGAGGTCCATCATGACAAAAATGCTCAAGATAACGGATTTATGCCTGTTCGTGAAATACGAGGAAAGTTCGGCACAGATGGGTGCTTATACGTGTATAAATAAACATTACAAACTACCAAATAATATATACAAGGTAGTAGAAATCTAAAATATTAACTTTTTCTACTCTGTATCCAAGACTTAAAATTTGTCCTCTAATAAGAGGAACCAAAAAAATCAAAAAGTAACAGATTTAAACTTTTTGGAAACATTGAGACTTTCGTTGGATCCAGAAAGGTTGCATACTCTCTTTGTTCCTAATCGAGCACCATTTTGAATCCCTCGATTCAAAACTTTCGTCCCAATCTGTTGCATATAATACTTTTTAAAATCCACTTTTGTGATCTCAAGAAGAAAATTGTCCATCTTCATGTAGAACCTTTTCCATTTTTCTAGTTTAACATCAACCAACTTACCATTTGATTCCCACTCTATCAAAGAATTATCTAAGCTCTGTGACTTTATAAACTCGTATCCAAAAATTGCCAAGATATTGCACCAATTCTCGTACATTCTTCCTGTCAAAGAGCAATTGAATTCTAAAAGTTTTAGACAATTTCGTTCCACTTGTCTCAATTCACCCAAGGAAAGCATATTGAGATCACTTTGGTTATCTTTACACCCGCATATTTTAAGCCAATACTGTAACGAATAGTTTCGATCCTGAGAGAATTTAGATGATAAAATAATCAACGCTAAAAAGAGTTGCTTGGGGCATTTTGGAAATAATTGCAATTTCGAATCCTTAAACCTAGACCTAACAATCTTAGCCATATAGAAACAAGCTATTTGTAATACATGTACAGAAGCCTTGGACCGTCTCAATAGTTCAACAAGAAAAAACCTTAACTTGACAGGAGTTGGACCTGAATCAGGATATAATATACGAAGAAGGTTCACAGAGTTGTTTATTAAGATTGAATTAAATTGAGTTTTACTCAAACTTGCATCATAGTATCTAAAATTTTTCGGGGATACAGCCCCTGAATCTTGAAAACTTTCACTGCCACCAATGTACGAAGGAGATAAACTATCGTCATTCTTTAAAGCATCTAACTGTAAATAGTCAAATGTGAGTTCTTTCATTGAATAGCCTGCATAAATTCTTCTTTCTGAATCATCAAGCTCAGGTGAATATATAGACATCTTAAATGGAAGTTTTATCGTTGAAATACACTCCGAGTTGTAAAGAATTATTAATTGATAGTCTTATTGACCCTCCAAAAAATTTTAACTACTTTGGATAGAACAAGTTATAAGTGACGCATAAAGTCTCCAATGTGGTTCAAACAGTGTAAATAGCCAATGGCAATAAATCTGACGCCTTATTTTAGATAAGAAATTCTTGTTGCAACAACTAGATTAAGAAATCTTAGACTTCAAAAAGACTCGCCAGAAAATAATGTCCAAAAGCTAATGAATGGTCCTTTACAGCTTTCTCACGAAAAGCACAGGATGTGTGAATTAGCTACTCTTACTTAAAGCTGCCGTTTGTCATATTTATACCATTTAAAGTCGGCGTTAGATAAGATTACTCATGATCTATATGTGCAGGCCGTGACTCAGAAATTAGAATTAGTGCTATATAATCAGCTAATTAGAAAGCCGAACTTTCACTAATGTACACGCGACACTTGCAGCATTCTAAAAAATAGTCATTGGTGATTAATCATTTGTAAGAGAGCGAAAAAGTGTGTCAATAATATCCCTAATTTCCTTATAACTCACTATTATGCAGCTCTGCTCATCTCTGGTCACCAAGAGAATCTTCTCTTCGACGCCTGCGTCTAATTTATTCAAATTTACTAATAATCTGGACAAGTCCAACAAAGGTTTACCCAACTCATTGTAATCACTGAAAATAAAATCACGGAAAAGTTTAACAATACGCCGATTGCTATTATCATGTATTGGGTATTCGGATCTATCAACAACAAAGTTGATTTTAGCGACAAGACGGAACAATCTTGCATTTTCTAGTTCAGTAGATAGCTGGGCTTCCATGAAGTCTGTCGAGTCTTCAAGAGCATCCATTACTTTCAAGCTTCTCAACCCCAAATACTTCGCGCTGAAACTACCTAGGTCGAGGTCAGGATCAAAATTGAGAGTATTCATCGCCTCAATAAACCCTTCACTAAAAGAAACTGAACTTGAAGTCTTGAGAAGTTTCAATATTTCCTTGGAACTGGAATTACGAACATTATAAGGTAAAGTCAAGGTAGTTAATTGTAATATCAACTTCCCAAATGCTTTAAAGTCTTCCTTCTGCAAGTTTTTACTATGGGAAGATAACCCTACTTCCCTGATATCCTCTTCATCCTCTTCAAAATGAAGTATATCGCTTATACCAACTGCCGATAACCTAAGTCTATTCTTATTTGTTACAACAATCTTGGTGATGTCTAGTGAAGACCTTGCTGCTAGTCCCTTTTCATGAATGGCTGCCAATGCATTTGTGATTTGGCAAACATAGGACCACAAAATATCTTCCGTTATCGGAAAGGTCTTTGAAGAGAGTGACTTTTTATGATGGTCAGATAATGTGTTTGAATTTGGATAATAATCATAAGTGACAATTAAATTCAGTTTCCCGAAGGCCAGACTGGTAAAGGCTTCCTGTAACTGGACAACATTGGCACTTTTTACATTTTTCCACTTCTTAATCGTTTTAAATGGCGCCTCATTAGACACCAAAAAGCCATGATTCAATCTTCTTATGACATAAGGATTGCCATCAACATTGGAAAACACCTTGAATACAGCAGACGGAATTCCCCAAAGTCTAGACGCAGGTTCATATAGCTTGTCTATAGGTACTAAAGAATGATAAGAGCCAACACGCTCTGGCAAGTTAGATCTCGGTAACGTTTGCAAAGTAGCTTCATTTTTCTGCTGCAACGCAACCCTCAAATCATTCGGAATAAACATCGCGTTTGTATTTGTTTCAAAGGGCGCTAACGGAATAGTAAGTCGTGGAGGAGGAGGCGGTGCATATAAATGATATTGCAAGGGATATGAAGGGCTCAGATGAGTGTAAAACATGTCAGTTGAGCCAGACATAATATTTGATTGCCCACCTGATCCAGGTAAGTAAGGGTTAGTTTGATTGTTATGTAAGTTCAACGTACCATCTTGAGGTGAAGCAGCAGTTGTCGAAACTGGAGGATTGTATGAGCTTGATGGTGTGAATCCTGGTGTAGCAACATTAAATTTTTTTGGCGCAGTCATAGACGTTCTGCTGCTACTATTACTGACATTAGTACTTTCACCATCTGCTTTCTTTGTAGCATTTTCTGATGGATTAATAGTTACTGATGGCTCTATTGATCCTCCAGATGGTACAAATACCGGTATTTCTTTCATGTTTGGTGACATACTGGAGAATTTATTTGTAAGATTCAGCATTCCGGAAGGTTGGAATGATGGTGTATTCAAATTGAACTTTCTCTTCCCTTGCCCATTGTAGGAACTTTGTGACAGGCCAGAAGTCATTGACAATCTCTCTGAGTAGCGGTTCACCAACCTATATTCTCTCTTTAATTTCGTTTAAAACTTAGACTAGATATTCTTGAGCCTTATATACACTATGTTTATATTGTATTGGAGCCTTAGATTTCTCTTAAAGTAAATATTCTTTGCAATCTCGGGTTTTATATTCATAATATGATAATATAAACCTTGGATTCCCGTAATGTGAACCCATTGAAAGAAATGGTGATTTCATGTAGTTGACCGTTCCTGACTTTTTTGAAAAGCAACGCATTAGCAAAATCTTCGATACATACAGGAATATTTTCCTCCGCGAGTTAGTTTTCTGTTAGGTGTAATTGTGCTCATAGACATCCATTCATCATTTAAGGATCCTTGGGACACTAGAAGGGCTATCTATGTTGCTAGGGTCTCCTTGATTTTAGAAGACATTCTTGTATAGAACATTAACGATGGGAGGCACTTCGTCAAGACTTTTGGAATCCATGATGGAAGGCACAAATTTCAATAAAGACGAGTTAGATCGTTTACAAAAGCGTTTCTTAAAACTTGATAAAGATGGTTCTGGTACAATAGAAAAAAACGAATTTTTGGATATTCCCGGAATATCATCAAATCCTTTGGCTTCAAGATTGATGGATGTGTTTGATGCGGATGGGAGTGGAACAATCGACTTTCAAGAATTTATCACAGGATTATCAGCATTTAGTAGCAAGACATCAACAGTGGACAAATTACGCTTCGCTTTTAACATCTATGATATCGACAAAGATGGATATATTGGAAACGGTGAACTTTTTATTGTAATGAAAACTATGGTAGGTAAGAATTTACAGGACGAAGAACTTCAACAGATTGTTGACAAAACTATGATGGAAGCAGACAGAGATGGTGATGGAAAATTGAGCTTTGAGGAGTTCAAGAGTGCCGTTGACTCTACATCTGTTGCTAGTACTTTAACTTTAAACCAATTTTGATAATTACTTAGTCAAAAAAGCTATCCTTATACAAACCCTTGTAACTATATTTCTATCAGCGGATAGAATAATAGCAAGGTTTGATGTGTTGCTAATAACTAATGAAATTGTTAAAGTTCATAATGCAGCTCAGAATTTTATATTTACGTATAATGATGTACGAGAAAAAAACTACCGAATCTAAATAATCTTCTATTTACGTAGCTTAAATATATCTGCTTACTAAGAGTGACAGAATTATCTTATTGCTATCTAAGGTTAGATTTCCAATGTACGCACTTTTGCGAAATAAAAATGTCCCTTGTGTCTGCGATAAGCGATATCTTATATATTAGTGGTATAAGAGTTAGACAGAAAGAGGAAGTAAATGTTCAAATAGCTTCTCTCTTTTTTGCATATCCTATTCTCCAATGGCCAACCCATCTAAAAATGACGAGAGAGGTAGTTTTTTTGAATCAATTAATTTGGCTTCTGAGATTACGGATGCCAAAGCTTTGAAAGACAAGAATCCGCAAGTTAGTGATGTCTCTCTGCTTTTATCTGACGAAGACGACTTAGACCCGACCGAATTCTTGTCTCCTGAAAATCCCCTGGAGACTCTTCAACACCCAAGAAATATAACCACAGCAAGTCTTGCTCATCAACATGCTGAATCTAATAGTTCTAACAAAGATCATTCAACTAATAGTCTTCCTCGCATTGATGTTTCTGAAGGGCCCATACTTCAAAATGACAATACATTATTCCTGAATCCGTCGATGTTAATATATGGCCCGACAAGGTATGCGGAGCCGAGTGCTGGAGAAGCAGAAAGTGTTTCCAACGTATCGAGGCTCTTTAACATGACATCCTCATCTATTCTTAAAGATAGCTTGTTAAAAGAAAGTCCACGGATTAATGACGCCCTAAAGTTCTTACACAGAAGATTGCAGACAATACGTAATAGACTTCTAAAGCACGTCGATATGCATCATCAAATGCTTAGCGATGGAAATTCAGGACTAATGAAAATTAGATTAAAAATCGTCTCCGACTTCGAAGAAACTTCTGAAGTCTATCAGTCTTTGCAGGAATTGTATTCAAGAGATATGGACCATACACTGCAATTAATGTGGGCACTCCGACAGTGGGACGTTAATCGCTCAAAGGTTTTAGATAAGATAAGGCGAATAAAGAGCGACAAAAATGATCATGGTACGAAGCTCACATTGCTTCTAGATGAGTCTAATGCTGTAAATCTTGAAATAATAGATTTGGAAAGGAGGTTACAGTCTTTACACTCTAGAAAAAACCTTCTCAACACCGAAATAGAGGAGACAAGTTCAGTGCTAGAGAGCAAGACGGCTAAGTACGTTGACTCTTTTAAACGTTTAGAAGCCGACGGTCGAAATTCAATAGAAGAAATATTACTCTCTAGAGGCTTGAGAGGACAGGAACTTGAACAATTTCTTAAAGAGGTCAAAGTTAATGTCACTTTTTCCAGGAACTATGAAAAATTCACTCAAGCTAGAAGTAAAACTGATACCAAGAATAAAGAAGAAGAACAAGGGACTCAGATTTTTAATCATGCTAATCCTCTACCTAAAAGTCATGACTTCAATCATGTTTATGACAACAATGGAATCACAATAGATAATTTTATGAGTCAGCATAGTCACGATACAGTACTGAATGATAAGCACATGGCAAACGAATCAGACCCTGTATTTGAAGATCTGATAGTCTCACCTAGAAAGGATCTACATAAGTCTCCGGTTAGACGTGATCCAGACGCTTCTGTTGTGTTGACGCAGAACTTCGTACCTGAAACATCAGCTTTTGAACTGGGACACTTGAGAGGATTACAGCAGGTAAGTCGCATCAAAGAGCAAATCAGTGAATTTTTGAATTCAATTAAACCAAGCCACAGTTATGGGAATCCCAGTGAAACAGATATCAGAGGGGTTAAAATTGATGACTCCTACAATACCATAAATAGCAAATTAAACTTAGAACCAATTTCCGAACTTTTAAAGCTTCAATACGATGCTACTCACTCAGCGGTTTTGGGTTCTTCCAAAAAAGCGGTGCTATTCCACAAATTTCTGGTAGTATGGTCGGATATTGTTTCACTCATACAATCTAACGAAGAAAATATATCTTCCAATCTCACTGACCTGATTTATAAAGGACTGAGACCCGATGATAATATTCTCTCAATGTTAAGAACAGCTTTGATCCAAATAAAAGCTTCTGTTACACCCATTTTTACAACGGAGCACGAATCTGCGCTGGTTGTTAAATCGAAAAAAATATTGCGGACGGTTGTTTTAAATGAAATTAAAGCTATTAATTCTGGTATTGAATTAGTTGATGGACATCAAAATACAGACCAGAAGCTTGTTCCATTCTTGGAGCTAGGTTTTACCAGTCAAGAGCTTTTTGGAGACTCTGAAAAAACGTCGAGAAAGAGTTTTTCAAGGTCATCGAGTATGGAGTCTCTTTTTACAGATATCAATAGTCCCCAGTTTTTGAAGAGTACTCCTCTGGCAGAGATAAACAACACCAACCATTTCGTTTCTGAAGCATCGATGAAGAGTAACGTCCTTAATGAAAAGGAATCTTTTCCCGGAAAGTTTGATTTGAGAAGAAATTTATCTAAAATGACGAATCTTAAACAAATGAAGAAAGAATGACAATTTAATAGATTCTATTAATGCTATTTATAAACAAATATGTATAGGTAATTCATGCAATTTCAATTAGCGCTTATGTCTTCTTTTTTGTGGTATGAAGACGCCAGAAGACGTATCTTTTCTTTGCCTCGGCTTGAGCAAGACTCCTGAAGAAGTAGGCCTTATGGGATTCGCTGAAATAGTGTTATTTTGTCCTATGAAACTTTTGGAATCAGGTATCGAACTATCCGACTCTTTTACTTCTGGATCTGCATCAGTTTTTAAATTCTTATCAGACGAAAGGTCATCTTGTGTCTCGTCATTCTTATCCCAGGTGGGTGTTAATGTAACAGATTCAAGCTTCTTCGTCGCATTTGAGTTACTACTATTAGGAGAATTAGTGCTTGACCCCATAAAATTTTTCGATGGTTCAATACTCTCAAAAGGTCGGTTAGCCCTACTCTCTTTTTTAAATAAAAATCCCGGCCATGCTTCAAAAATTGTCTTCCTAGAGGATGCATTATCGAGAAGATGCTCCCATACTTTGTTCCGCATGAGTGACTTCTTGTTACCTAGAATCCACAATGATGATCTTGCTCTAGTCAATGCTACGTTCATTCTCCGTATGTCACTCAAAAAGCCCACATTCCCTGTTTCACTTGCTCTGACACACGACATGATAATAACTTCCTTCTCTTGACCTTGAAAGCCATCCACCGTGTTAAAGTCAATTTCAGAAAGAATAGAATTGCCATACTTTGAAGTGAATATAGACTTAATGACTCTTATCTGCTCCTTATATGGTGAAATTATACCTACTTTGCCTTTGAAGCTTTCTTCAGGAATTAAAGACATTAATTTTGCGACTAGCTCTAAAGCTACCTTCGCTTCATTCGTGTTGTAAAGAGATTTAGACAACTCGCTTTGCTCATGCTTTCCGATAATGTCAAAAAACATATACGGACCTAAAGGAAAAAGATGATGCCATGGCTTTGAGGTTCTAGAGACCATACCTCCTCCATCTAGTAATTTAGAATTATAAAATTGTTTACTCGGAAATAGTGAAATTTCAGGATGCATACGATATTGGGTGTCCAACAAATAAACGTTTTCTGGATAATTATTTTGCATTCGGACGAACATACTTTGCTCATAACTGTAGGAGGATGCTGCTTGAGACAATACTGTTGGCGGTAATTGGTTAGGGTCTCCAACTTGTATACATTTAGTACATCCATATCGAAGAGGAATAATCGAAGATAATTCAACACTTTGGCATGCCTCATCAATTATCACCTGATCGAATTCTATCAACAAATTAGCAATCACTTCATGAGCCGATCCTGAAAGAGTAGAGCATATTATCTGAGCATCGGTCAAAATTTGTGCTTGTATATTTCTTCTTTCAATCTCTCTTGTCCTGAATGCTATCGAAACTTTTTCTCTTTGTTCATCTAATTTTCTTGCAACGGCATTTCGTTTTTTGTTAATTTCCCTAAGGCTCATTTCAAGTTCACTTATTCTATCATCCGAAAGATTTTCGTTCCTTAACTCATTGCGTATTTTGTCCCTTTGAGATATATATTTAGAGTGTTCTTCTCTGATTGATGAATCTACAACCACATTAACAGCATTTGCTTGCACTTTTTTATCCACCAATTCTTCCAATGTTAGATCCTTAACAGTGGAGCTTATAGCATCACTTCTGCCAAGTCGCACAACCTTGGGAAAGAACAATTGCCCGTAGGAGGTCCTGACGCCATCCCTCAAACGCAAGACCAATTCATCAACTGCTGCATTACTAGGTGCACATATCAATATCTTTTTGGGATTTTCTGCTTTCATATTCTTCAGCCCTTCTACTACTATTGCATTTGTTTTCATTTCTTGTGACAAAGAATACCCAACAATACCCAAAATAGTCTTCGTTTTACCTGTACCCGGTGGACCTTGAATTAAAGAAAAACCTTCGGCATTATAGGTTCCTAATATTGCCTTAGCTTGCGATTCATTCACACCAAACAAATTAATTATCCTGGAAATTTCCTTATAGCTGATATCTTTGGGGCGGTTAGGCTTTCCTTCTAAAATGTCACTTTTCAAGTCATAAAATTCCAATCCTCTAAGAGAAGTGAACTCCCTTTCTACGGTTACCATCAGCATAATTCGCAATCCAAAAACTACACTTCTTGGCGTGAGAGAAGCCATCATAGGACCCGCTGGATATACCCTGAATGTTACATCTAAAAATTCAGCGTTGGTCGATTTTACTTCTCTAACCTTCGCTAAGCAACTTTTAGTTTTCGGGTCTTTCATTGAGGCTTTTATTTGCTTATGAGAAACATTGCCTGTATCCTGAACGTGGCTAATGCAGAGCAAGTCAGAGTCACTAATCTTGATATTATTCATCTCACTTTTTTTTACAGAAGCAAATACATCAAAAAATCCGTCAACACTGGTCCTGTTGCCTATCAAAATACGAAAAGGAATTTCTTGACCCGTTTGCTTAGCTGATTGTAAGCTCTGCCAACTTTCAAGAAAAAGTAGTGGTTCAAAAGTTTTTGAATAATCCTTTGAATCAGAGTACACATTCTTGATATGGTGATATTCCTCGCGACTTTCGGCTGGATAATCACCTTCTGACAGAAACCCCCACTTTAAAATTATAGAATATAAGGGCTTCATGTTGACCGTCAATCTTGCCCTCATATCATCTTCTTTACGTCTTTTTGTGGTTTTAATTGTTCTACCCTTGGTAACAGGTTTACCATCGAAGTCTATTTCCGTTACCTTTGTCTTTTGTCGTTTCTTATCCACAAATAAGTCAGAAACATCAACATCCCCATCTTCTTCCGAGCTATCTGAGTCTGCCCTTTTCTTTTTCAAAGAATTCAAGGATCTACCTACAGACACCATTTTCTTGTTATTGAAACCAGCAGCTCTTGGAGGGGCAGGAGGGGCAGAAGGTGTAGAAGGTTTTGCTGGAGTCACGCTAACATTCCTTGATGACTTAAGTTCTTGTCTAATTGCTTCCAAGCTAGAAGATTTGAACTCTTTTTTGACAGGAGGTGGTGCTATGGGTGGTTTAGAAGATACAATACCGAACTTATCTAAACACTGCTGACGCAGTGCTCTTGAATTCTGTTTTCCTTTCAATGAATTTATTTCATCACTTACAGTAACAGCCTGCTCACCATTTGGCAGAATTTTCAGCCCTTTAACTTCAGTAGTTACTCTATCAACCAAAATCTCATCATATTCACGAGCAAGGGACAATATTTTGGTTCTCTGCTGCTCAGATAAGTTATTGTTAAACTTCTTCGCCTTTAGTCCAAATTTGGTAAGAGAGGCTATGTAGCCTTCGCTAATTGGAAATTTCAAGTCATCTGCTAAGTCGAAGCCTTTAAAAACCAAGTCAACACAGGAGCTTAAAAGAGCTTGGTCACCTAAACGGAGCCAAACAATCATGTAGTTGAACGCGTTCATAAAAGCTTCAAAATTGGTATCATAAGCTGTTGAATCCATGTTAATAGATCTGTATGAGTCCAACAAAAGGTGACTTAGATCCAAAGTGTCCCTTGTAAACTCAATGAGAACATCTAAATGATACCATTTGGCCCATAAAAGAGTCCTTTGATAAATCATAGTTAAAAATTTCCAAGAGCTAACCCAAAAATCATCTAGCTCTTGGTTTAAAGATATTGATTCTTCCAAGAGCAAGCCATTAACTGGGTCAACCAAGGAATTGACCACGTCCATGACTATTCGAACAGTCTTAGGTGCAGGCTCAAATGCTTCCAAAGTGCTTAGTACATGTAAATTTATAGAAATAGCTCTCAAGTTAGGAGATGGATATGAAAAGAGAAGAGCTTTTATACTTTCATATCTACCTCCCACTCCTACATCAAATATTTCGTAAAGTATATCTGATGCAGCTTGATTTGATGAAGACGAGAACATGCAGGACCAGAACGAAGTCAGACATTCAACATCGGACACAATTTTTTTCATGAGTTTGGATTCACACATGCTTAGTTTCTCAAAAAGACTTGATAGTTTCTTGAATATCAGAGAGACATATTGATTATGCTTGTTTTTTGACTGTTCTATTTTCAAATCCGAGCATGGGTTTTTCCTAGATATAATTTCCACGCACGATGAAACATTTCTGAGAGACGAAAACACCTTGATCATTAGTGAACTATTCGCATAGATAGGTTTTTCAATTAGACTATCCCACAATGAAGGAAAGTAGTCAAATGTAGTCGCTGCTTTGTCACTCAAGACAAGAAAAGTATTATGAGCTAAGTTCAAAATATCCAAAGACAAACATTCTTCAATCACAACCGCAGCATCTGACTGGTCATTAGCAGCCAAAGAGAGCAATGCCAAATCGACGATCATATCTGAATGCCTGTCGATAATACTTCTAGCGTCTCTTTTCAAAAGTAAGGAAGTTGAATACCTTGTGTCCCTGATATTATCGTCATATGTGTTAAGACAAGGCTTAAGAATCTCTAACGCCTCTGTAGCCATCCGCCTTGACTTAGTGTTTTCTAAAGTAAAAGAATTTGAGAGTTGCGTACTTCTATCCAACAAAAATCCACCTATTCTAGTCCCGGCAATATATCTTTGAGATCCAGAGAGTGTATTTATCAATGAATCCATCCACGATATAGTATCCTCGAAGTTAATTTGCTTCTCATCTTTGACTTCAATGGGTAAGTCAAAGAAATATGCGGTTAAAAAAGTATTAGTGAATATGGTGTCAAGGATATTTGTGTATGTGAACGGTGAAGAGTTCTTCCAAAATTCCTCTTTCAATTTGACCAAAAAAATACTTAATGAACGCAACACGAAGGGCAAAGGTTCATTCAAGAAAGCCATAATGTTATTAAAAAGTACTCTAATAAGAGAATAAAACCTAATATCGCAGTAGATACTCATAATTTCAATATCATAGGGTTCATTGATTCTGCACAAGAGTACATCACCACTTAATCGTTTGATAAAGCATGCAGTAAAAGACCAGAATTTAATAGCCTCAGCAGTATTATAAAACTTAGAATCTTGAATAGAATAGAAGTGCACTGAATACTCATCAACAACTATTTGTTCTAGGGTTTTATTATCGTATGTAACACCCTTTTCAGCTAGAGAATCCATCCACTTAGCAGACACTTCACATTCATACTCATTCCCTTCAAATGCTAGAAATATTGTCCCCGGGAGTAGATCATTTGGAATAGGCATTAATTGTGTCTCATTCAACTTCGTAAGCACTCTAGTGAATAGATTTCTTAATTCTTTGCTTTCTCTTAATACCAGTGGACCCATGAGACACTCAGTGATAGCATGGGCAACACTCCTACTAACAGGAGAATCACAAAGTTTATTTTGTTTATCTTTCTTAGACTCCTTATCTTCTACATTGACAGAGAAAATGGGGATTAATCTTTGAATTTCCCAACCCAAAATTACACGTATGAATTGATCTACCTGCTTTAATGAAAGTTTTCTTTCAACAGCAAACAATCCCCTTAGTTTAGATTTGGCCAAGTTGAAACTTCGGATACAATTCTCACATTTTTCAAAGCTTATGATCATATTGTTCTTTACTTTTCTTAGAACATCAGTGTCCGGGAAGGAAAATAAAATCAAGGCATGAGTAGCCATTGGAAACATGTAGAAGTCACAAAACCAATGATGATTAGGAGAGTTCTTAAATAGGTAAGAGAGGCATCCTTTAAGAACTTTTTCCTGAAGCCTGTTGTTCCCTGCCTCTCGATGCGATTGCTCTATCTCTTGGACTAGTTCATCATATCCCGATGGCTTCAGGGCTTTATCTGAGCACATTTACTACCAACTTGCAGCTAAGCACTTTATATTAAAAATGGAATCCAGCTACTAGGATCTGGCCCTTAAATCCCTTTATCTCTTGTAACAGAGTGGATTATTGAATTTGAATTAACAGAACATTTCAGAATTTTGCCGCATGCATTAATTTTTTTCGACATTATACAGAACATTTAATACGTGAACATCTAAACTATGAATTCCTATTGACATTAATAATTCATGAAGTTATCTTTTCTACAGGTTTTCTAAGATCTATACATGTAGATAGAAAACCACTAAAGAGCCAGTTAACGCATCTGGGCACTTCCTTTATTTTAAATGGAACTAAATCAATGCAATATCGAGATCAAGGTGTCTAGAAGCTACTGTCCAGTCATGACCAGTCTTCCAGCAATATTTCATGATTTCCAAAGATTTGGAAGCATTTCTATTACCCATAAAAGATAATTTAGTAAGTCTTTCTTGAAAAAAAGATCTCAATTCTTCATCTAAAGTCTCACAACCGGCGCAAAACAAAACAAATATGAAGCAATTCTCGCCAGGCAAGCTAGAGCAAGCATACACCTTCGTCACATCAGAAATATCTCTGGCAAGACTCTGTACTATGATCGATTCACGGGGAATCTTTAATACCCTTCTGTATAAGTTGATGACTGCCATATAACAGAAAAGTTTATTCGAATAAAAAAGCTGATTATCCTCCAACGCAGGCTTGCCATTCCTAGTATTGATGTTTCCATGGATACCCTGTGGCAGTGACAGAAAACTTTTCAACTCTGGAGTAGCTATCTCATGAATTGGAGACTGTATTTGTTTTTCAGCAGATTTAAGAAGAGCATCTCTTACCTCAAGAGCTTTTGCCGTTATTTCAATTGGAACCGAATTCGCATTAGACCTTCTGATAAGATGCTGATCAACCTTTCTTATCATAAGAGCAACTTGAATGAACTGGGGCAAAAGTTCCGCATCAAATCCAAGAAAATAATCAATTTTCCCGTTTGATCTCTGGTTATCATTTGATCTCAAATTACTCAATCTCGTCAATAATGCGGCCAAAGAGTATTCTGATTCATCATCTATAGCTAGGTAATGATAGGAATCTTTTGTGCTAGATATAGCTCCCAAAACATCTATGTATACAAACCAGCGAATTAGGAAGAAGAAGATATCACTTTCAAACCCTGATGAACGTTTCTTCGATTTTGGTTGTGACAGACCATCAAAAGTATATCTAGCCTTTAAAATTTGGCGGGCACCCAAATTATGTACTCTATGGCGTTCCATGTGATTGCTATTATACTGCTCATAACAAGAGAGTAAGAGAACTGAGGCCAAAGTTCCATCAGATGTAGCATCATCTGTATCTTGCAACTGTTTAACAAGTGCATTACATGATCTCGAAAGTAGATGATTTACCACTTGCTCAGGAACCTCCTCTCCGAGCAAAAGAGACCTCATGTTGGAGGAAAAGGCTAGTAGTGTCATGAGAACTGAAGGGTAAACCATGGCTATTTGTGGCAATATAATCTTAAACGGATTATATTTATACAAGTGGGTAGGGGCTGGAACCAACGATGCTGAAGCAACTTCCACCCAAAAATGCATCAAGTTTCGATAGTAAGGTACATGAAGCAAGGCTTCTGGAAGTGGTGTAAGAGACGCAGGAATCTTTTGAAGATCCCCTTCCAATGATTGTCCACCGCACTCCGATGATGGAGAATATGTTTCTGAATATCTTATAAGTGACTTAGAAGTGTTTCTAAGATCATCAGCAGACTCTTTATCGCCGGAGTTCGATCCATTAGCCGGTTGCGTATCCACATCCCATGTTGTGGGTATATCTCGTGAGATGGAATTAAGCCCTGTGCGTCCTTCGAAAGCATCAATGTAGGCAATATCTCTAGCATAATCATCAAATTCTTCTAGCACGCTATTCTCATTTCCAGACCCATCAATATTTAAATCATTATGGCTACCTTGCATACCATTTCCAAAAGAGGAATTCGTTATGGAAGGTGCAATAGCTGAGCTATTTCTATCAAGTCTTGCCAACATAAAATTTTTAAAAATTGAAGAGTTTTGAAGGCTGAAAACATTAGTTTCTGTAGAGATATTACTGATAGCATCATCCACACTCTGGATCCCATCAATTATATTTGGATCCAATTGCTGAAACTTCTCGTGAAAAAAGTTATCGGCAAATCCATCATGTGTACTTAATGACTTAGCGTTTTCCTTGCGAACTTTAATGTTTTGGGGCAAAAACTGGTTGAGCCCCGTTGATTGCTTAATAAGATTTAGTGATCCCACAGAAGAAGAATCATCTGTTACGTCATCCTGTGGTTTTGGGCTCACTGGTAGACTGACAGGTGTCGAGTCTTGTACGTTTTGAGCCTCGGAGGACAAGGAACTGCCGTGTCTAATTAGGACATTTTCTAAACCCAGTAAAGTAGATCCATGATTTCTATCAGAAATAGTACTATTAATGAACCGCAGTCTGCGCTTTGGTTCACTTTTTCGATGAGAAATAAAAATATCACCGGAGTTAAGATTTGTTCTACTTGAAGAATCTTTATATGACTTTTCTATCCTTGAGTTCTTATAGTTCCTACCGCCCCATGTGAGTTTTAACGAGTAATCACAATCAGCATTGGTTTTCTGACAGTATGAACAATTTGGCTTTTTCTCATCACACTTGATCTTGAGCCTCTTACAGTTGTGACAGCCATTTCTCGATCTGGTAATTCTCTTGCTTCCTTTTCTCGGCTTCGATGAAAAAGTTGAACTCCGTCTACTAGGTACTTCACTTTCAATAAACTCTCTCGTTTCTAAGGACATAGTCTAATCATATCGAACACATATATCAGAATCGTACTGCTTGTTGTAAGATAATACAAATACTTTGTTAATTTTTCTTCAGGTCAATATATTATGCAGGATTTATTAACTGAAATATAGATTCTACAGAAGTGATGTAATTACTATATGACAGTTCTAGATTACGAAAATAATGCTAACTCTTTAGGTTTTTTGCACTATAGTCAAGTAATCCACCTTCTTTATGTTCCGTATCTCTCTCAACGAATTTCTTACCGAATACAATGGTTAACAAATGCTCATATAATCTGTAAAGATAACCTGCCAATATAATAAGACCACCAATCAAAGTGGCAAGTCTCGATAAGAATTGCAAAAATCCCATTCGTCTTTCAATAGTGATAAGTTTTATCGGCTCAAACTCATACCTAAAATAGATGCCAGGTACACCCCCACCGTCTTTTGTTTCAAGATCCACATGAAATTCCGTCAAAGAATATTGATTAGTATCAACAATCAATCCTAACTTTTGGTATAGTGTAGGTACAACTTTAGAATTATAATTGTATACTTTAAGCTTAGCATCAGTAACTTTTCCGGTGTAATCTAGAGGGTTATCTATAAATGGATAGAACTCTCCATAAGAAAACTCTGATATGACATGAGAAAAGTTTAATTGATTCAAGGACACGCTCCTAAAGTCACCATAGCCTATGCCTCGTCCAGTAATTCTGAACTCGCCACTAACTTGATTAACTGGAACAGAGCCAAAAATGTGACACGCGGGCGCATCTGCATTCACAATAAGACCTTCAGTATAGAATTCCGCTCTCATTGTTTCTTGCATTATTTCATCTAATTTAGGTCTATCATGAGCAGTGTTCTCGTTATTGATTTCAAAGCGTGATGGTAGAAAGAATTGGCTTCCTTGAAAGTTCAATAACTCATTTGCCAAAAACCTGTCATTCGTAATATCTTCAACATTAGTATGGATAAATTCACATGGCATTGCAATTAACATGTCCATATTTAACTTCAAATCTTTTCGTATCTCATCATCCACTGTGAATTGATGGTCAACATATCCACCCAAATAACCACCGATTTGTACCCAAATTATAAGCAATCCACAAAAAGTTGTCAAAAGTGTTGACAATCCTCCTCTAGAGGATCTCACAGTATGCTGTGAATCAACTTTAGGGAATGCATCAAATGTTCGTACACGAGTCTTGAAAGCATCCATACTGACTTATCACAGTAATCACTATTAACGTTTAGTTTGAATTAAATTTTCTATTCACGCGCTAAATTTCGATACAATATTCGACATACGCTGAAATCTGGATTCTTACCACAATGCTACAGTCTACATATAGCACGTTCATTTACCAACATTCCTCGGGTCTCTAAGAGGACGAGAGAATCTATAGCATTCCCTTGTTAATCTTCTCCTCCTAAATTCATAGTCTGCTTCTTTGTCCCTAAGAGAATCAGGTTGATCATATATCCAACCATCGCTCTCATCTTCCTTCACTATAATATCTGAAGAGTCATCTAGTGACCTCTCATGGAGCATCTTTTGAGGAGTATAATCTATTTTCCAGTGATTCACATAAGCAACTTCGAACTTCCAGCCAGGGCTCGGAAGTATCTTAGAGAGATGATCAGCACCTTTTGGGCGCTTACCTCCCATTCTAGATCTATCATTTAAATCAAAAAGTTTCGTACCGTAGCACACAAATGCCCAATTGCTTTTAAGTGCGCTTCTTGATTGAATTTCATAAACTTCCGCGATTCTAACTTCAGGAGAACCATCAACGATGACTTCATGTCTATGCACTTTTTTATCGTCTAATACTATTTTAGTTTTCATTTCGTTATCTTCTCTTTTCTTTTGATTGGCAGCCTTCTTAACTTTGCCTAGCCTGAGTAAATATTTCTTGCTCTTTGGGTGACATAATATAATCCCGACCCAACCAGATTGTATGAAAATAGATCTCCACGGAATCAACTGACCTATCAAGAGTATACCAGATGCAGCTGCGAGTAATCCATAAAACACGATGGTGGAAAGTTCTTCGTCCTTAAACCCGGCAATATTATACCAGAAGTCGTCAAATGCATCAAGACTTTTGAGAACATCAGTTGTTAAATTCTGCAAATCACGCATATTTAACAAAAGAGTCATTTGAGACTTGACATACCTCCTTTTATCTGATTTTTCTCCCATATCCTCAAATTCCAAGTCAATAGTACTATTGCTATCTTCAGTTGTGTGGGAATACTGAGACACCGAAATATCGGAAGACCTAGAAGCTGAAGGACGTAAGGGTTCCTCATTATCGTAGTCATTATCCAAAAAGTCCTCCAAAATACTGTGATCAGAAGACTGATTGAAGAAGTCAAATAAAGTCTGTCCCCGTTTTTTCACTTTTATGATCTCGGGTGTTTGCATTGGATGCCTTTGAAGGTAACCAGGAACCAACACACCAAATAACATATAAAAAACAGGAAGTACAAGAATTAAATGAGGCCATAGACAAATACACGTATAGAAAACCAAAAAGGATAATGTCTTAGTGGGTTTTCTCCACGTAATGATATGTATAAGGCCATACTGCACAGTAAAAAAACCACTCATATGACCACTCAATCTTTTGAAGTTGGATGCCAACGTCTTCAAGGATAACTTTGGTTTATTTGTTCTATCAGGATCATTCATTCTCCTCTCAATGTGCTCTTTCTCGGGGCCCTCAGTTGCAAGTGCATGTTTGAGTAGTTTATCCATGAATTTGTCGGTAAAATGGCTAGCCTTTTTTTTTCCTTTACCTTCATTCAACATATCTGTTCTTTTCAATAATCTTATTATTTGTCTTACTTTCTTAGATCGAGCCACCCAGTTTCTCACACCAACAATTATTACCAAGTCTGAGAGTATTATAATGGACACGACAAGGCTAACGAATAAAATGAAAAATGATTATCTATCAATATATAATGTATTTTAACTTTTGATGTGGGGAAACTAAGCTGACAATACTGGTGCTCTATATGCCGTACCTGATCGATATCTTTTTGCGAATTATTGGTTTACAAGATATACGCTGATCCACATTCTTTCTTAATATTCGGATAAAAGGGGTTTGCTTACTTTCCTATCAACTTTATCATCAAAGCTTCAACAAGACTGCTGAAGTCATAAAGTTTTGACTGTAAAAATCTTTTTATTCTTTAGTTACTTACTACTTACCATTGCTTCTCTAAGACAACATACGATAATGTAGAAAAGCTTTCTCTTAGCGTATCCTTAAAAAATTATAGAAGATACATGGATGAGCTCAGTCATTCATACTGTTGGACGCTTACTCACATCAGCTGTTGGGATAAAGGGCTTACAACGACGGAAAATTCTTGTCGTCGATAGCAGGCTTAGGCTTCTGTGATGACTTTGCACCTCTCTTGCTTCCAAAGTTACCTCTTTTGCCACCTCTCGAACCTCTACCAGAAAAGTTACCTCTTCTAGAGTCAGAAGGGGTTTCATCAGCAAATGTAGCCTCAAAATCTAAAAACTTCTTTTCTTTCTGAGATTTGCCCTTACCCTTCTTTTGGCTGGAACCTTCTACATAACTTTCTTGTTGCTTTTTGATTTCCTGAGAGGCAGTCCATTTGCTCTCTTGACCTTCATTCGGTTGTCTAACCTTTTTTTGTCCACTCAATTCTTGTTGTTTCAATTCCAACTCTTGGAAGTACTCCTGTAACGATTTCTTTTCGGTTTGGACACCCTCTTCTTCGTCCTTTAATTCTTCGCGGGCATCTTCTTCGGCATCAAGCTCTGCTTGAGCTTCGGTATCAGCAGAACCCCAACCTTGCTTGAGCTTCTTACTCGAATCATTTTTATTGGATCTAGAGTGACGGTCAAAAGGTTTCTTCTGATGTTTAGGATTTGTGTTAGCTGGAGTTGGAACTGATTTGTTGTCAGTTCTGTCCTTAAAGGCGGCTTCATTTCCCGTTGGTTTGGACTTCTTCTTTGCCTTTGATGGGTCAGCAGATGGGGGAGGAACATCCGACTTCTTAGATGTAGAAGTCTTCTTAACTACTTCTCTAGGAGTAACAATTGGGGCCTCCTCATCTTCAACATCATTACCCAACAAATGGTACAAGTTCTAATAATAAAGTTAGTCGAACATGAGCACTAAAAAAATATAATTAATTGCTTTCCAGAAGAAAAGCATTACAATTATAGCACCTTTTCATTGATAATCAGCAAGTAAAAACTTCCTTAGCAGTCTCTTCTGTACTTTTCATGAACACTCTTCCAATTATGCTAAGCTAAGACTCTAAGGGATTCAGGAGTTTTAGCTGAAAAAGAACTAAGGTCAATAATGGTTACGTATTTACTTACCTTATTTTCAAAAGACATTATATTCTCTGAAAAAAATTAAGCCTTTTTAACTATCAGTCTACTCTCAATTAGCACTAACTATAGCATTTTACTGGAAAATTTTTGCTGATCGTCCGACGAAAAGTACTTTGTGTAACAAGATTTCGCAACTATAGTGTCGAAAATTGCAGGTGCGTAATTATCAGCACTTTGGAATCAAACAAAAGTTACGTAGTAACCTAAGTAGCATAAGATAATATGCTCCGTACAAAATTTGTTTTACTTTGTTTCACTACTCTCATCTCTGTAGTTTTTCATCTACATACTATAGTACTATTCATTCTTAGGTTTTATGAAATCCTCACTGACTCTTGCAAAAAAAATTCTGATTGCGGGTCTCAAGTCTGGCGACAAACTCTTTGAGAATAGCTTCAATGTTAAATCATACATTGAAGGGGCATACTTCAAAAAATCTTCGTCATCGAGCTCGACATAGCCTTGGAAAATTTCGATGATCACGGGTCTCCAAGTTGAAATATTCCTCTGTTGATTGGTCTCATCAAACTCTGAATACCTTTCAGTGATCGAGTTACAAAGAGGTATAATTTGTTCAACTATATTTGATTTAGAACTGCGGTCGGTTTTTTCATCATCACAATACAATCTGAACAAAACGTTAATGTATACTGCAGACGAGGACGACTCTTGTTTCAAAAGATTTGGGAGGCGTTCAATAATGCCTGCATTCCACAAACGAACCCTAAGCTCATAGTCATCGTTGAAAGTTCTCGCGAAATCATAACTGCGCTTCAATAGTTCCGCAATCTTCATCATGTACGTATAAGGTATAGCCTCATAGAATATGTCGTTTTCAAAAAGACCTGATAGCGCCTGAATTAGAACTAATTGAAGTACGCTTTTTACCACAATGGATGATTTTTCTTTGTTAGTTCTGTTATTTAGATCGTAATCGTTGCTAGTGTTAACTTTGTTGGCACCATTCTCGAGATTTACCTTAGATCCGACATCTCCGTACTCTTGATCCTCGTGTGGCCCTTGGTTCCGCAAAGGATCCGATGTAAATAGTTCTTCAGCTGTGGTGAGCTCAAATAGGTTTTTAATGGTTAGAGTAACTTCCTCCCACTGATCCGTGTTGAACTTTTGCGCATTATCAATTAACAAGGTAGACAAGCATTCCCTTCCTATCCTTGCGACAGTATCATTCTCCTGACAAATACACGAAGTTATAAGACTCAAATACTCCCCTAACATCTTCCCTAATGGTTGGAAGAAATGTCCTAACAAGTCAATCATACTCTTTAATGCTTGAATTAACGTCGTCGAGAGCCAAACAGAAAGAGTATCATTATTATCATCGATGTTAATTTGCCAAATATTATTCAACACAGCAAATATCGGGAAGAGCAACTGATGACAGACCAAGTCCCAAAAGTCAGACTCGAAATGTTCCCCATACTGGAAAAGTGTTTCAAAAAGAGACGTCAGTGCCCTAGATCTTACCTCTAATTCTCTTCCTGTCATTATGATGTCATAAAATCCAAAAAGAACAGGAAACCAAAGTTTTACTAACATGTCATTTGAAGCACTGCTCTTCTTATCCACCCCATTTACTCCGATTGTCAGGTTGCTATTGAAGCTGATATCAGCAACTTTGCTAATCAACGATAGTAACACGTCAAGAGAAAGAAGACTTACTTTTTGGTATCTTTCATTCTTCGCTAGCTCAGTGAAGCAAACGACGAGATCTGCAAATGAATCTTGGGCGAAAATTTCTTCAGAGTATTCCTTATTTAACCAATTAGCCATTTTGAATGTCTTCATCACTAACAACTCGTTATTCTCCCTTGCTGATGCTGTCAACACACCGAAGATTGTTTTCCATCCGGATTTGATGTTTTTCGCTCTCGCAAGTATCATGTTATTTATACAGTCTAACGCCATATCTTTAACCTCGAATGCATTACTATGAGACATGACGTGCTCAAAGGGTCTTAAAAACTCTTTTTGGAATTTGAAGTTCGCCAACTCTTCTATCTCTAAAAAGCGCATTGATAACTGTCTCAAGGAATCTAGAGCAAAGAATGCCACAGCCAGGTTATGATTACTTGCAACAGAGTTGAACGTTTCTTCCATGATAGACCATAATTTGGACCATTCAAGACGTATTCTACTCATATTGTAGTAACAAACATCTACGACTTTCTGAAGAGAAAACATCCTTGGACTCGAGCTTGTTCCAGATGATTCAATTTCCTCAGAAGAAACCTCCGATAACGCTTTAACAAAATCCACTATACTGTCACCTGAAAGGTTTGCACTATTAGTGAAAACCTTGTCAATCGAAACCTCCAAATCAGTCTTGGTCAATAACTTGGCGACCTCCTCATTCAAATGCTGATTATGGAACTTATTAGAAGCAACCTGAGATGCACTTGTCAGAGAGGTAAACAGACTGAAAATACCAGAAGAGACAGACGTAGTCTCAGTCGATCCTCTATTTACCAATCTTGCCACTGAAACATCTGGTATAGAATTCTTGTCGACCCCTTGCGCTATCAACTGTAAGCGCTCTAGCTGAGAGATTGCTGTTAAGATTTGAATCCAAGACGTCTTGAAAGCCATTTGTGGGGTAACAGCTATTTCCAACATGACATGAATTGCATCTACGTTCTTTGGTTTCATTTCTTCAAAGTTGTTTAAATTCTCAAATTGAACCAAAGCACCAACAAAAGAAGTTCTTGCATAGTCCAAATCAAACATTGAAGCGATACAAATTGAAAGTTTTATACCTTCAAGGCACAACTGAATTGTATCTTTCTCATCAAATTCTTTGAAAGGGGAGGTAAGGCCCGCCAAAAATGACATCCACATTGTGTCAAAAATAGATTTAACGTGAAGCACGCTTGATGCTACATAGAATACGCCTTCATCCGACCTGGTCTTTTTCCCCAAGTTTCTCATGAGCTTCTCAGCTTTCGTCGACATCTCTTTTGATGCATGGATGTAAGCCTCTCTATTTACATCTCTTCCACCAAATATTCCGAGAGTTGCAACGGGGGTAACCGGGGGATCCCCCGAAATTAATGCAGCATGCTGCTCAGATTGAAGTTTAATCTCATTCTCTTGAATTTCCTTATAAATTTTCTCCAAGAATTCGATAGGTAGGTCCTTTCCGTCGTCAATACCAGAGTTATTGGTCACGAAGTTGTCAAATGTCATCCTATTTTTCACCTGAGGAGAATGCTGATCAGTGTTCAACATAACAATAGAGTAAGCCAAAATATATGCTGTATCTGCATTGGCAAAAACATTTGGATTTCCCAAGACGTATCTTTCGGCGAATTTCAACATAAAACGGTCAATCTTTTGACCTTCACCTGGTAACCGAAAAGCCTGTAAAAATCGTCTCATAGCGTCAACAAATTCCAGATTTTTAAATTCCATTTGATCTACAAAGGCATGCATTATAGAAACATTTTCTGGGTTCGCTTCCCCTAAATATTCGCCAATAGCGGATTTGTCAATACCATCAGTTTCAAGAAGGAAATTTGCGATGTCATTAGGGTCTGCTGATTTGATAAAGCCCTTCTCAAGAAGAAGCTTGATTCCCTTTTTACCCTTTTGGTTGAAAATCCTAATGCCTTCTAAAAATGCATTTTTACGTTGTTTCGAATTTTCAAATTGTTCAGGATCATCAGAGTCATTAATAGCATCTCCACTATTGGTAAGTTGCCTGAAATCGTTGGAATTATTCATTTCTGATTGATTTAAACCAGAGGTATTTCCCAACTTTTCCAATGAAGCTGCAGACTCAGGGTGATGGCTGACAGAAGACCTAACCTGTTTGTTGTTATTGTTGATGCCTTTATGGGCCCAAGAGTACAAAGAGCGTAATGATGCTACTATGCATCCAATCGATGTGATCTTTAGTGCGTACTCAAGAGGAAACAAGTTATATACATCCGGTTCTGGGGGTTTTGACAGCATTGTATTGCTCGTCAAATTAGCTATCTTCCCTATGTCATAAACCGATATTCCTCTCCTTTTGTTCTCACGGTAAGCAGATCTTTGCTGAGCAGATGCTTCCACCCTACTTAGTGATAATTTGGTTAAATAATCAACAGTATTCTCGTAAATATTGGGCATTCTAGGATCACAGTCATAATTTAAGTAAAACTCTATAATAATTCTAGAGTCATTACATAGCCTTTCAATAATCGAGAGCAAATATCTTTTTTGATGTGATGTTGAAGTCTTCATCTCAGCTACTGGAAAATAAATTTCGTCCCAGAAAACTGGAATTTCTCTCTTGAACTCTGACCTTAAATTCGAAATTATTATCCAGAAAATCTCAAGAGTAAGTTCGAAAACTGGTGCTAAGGAAGATGCTGAATTTCTTGACAATGCTAAGCAAATGTACTGCCTAACTGCATTAATCAAACGAGTCTTCTCAGCTAAATTTGAGAAAATGACAACATCTGGACTCAAGAAAATTTCTATGTGCTCCTTTAAAATGGTGTGAATTATATGTAACGATAACAACTTCGATCTCACAGAGTGGGCCTTCATATCAATCACATCAGCTTCTAGGGGTTTTACTGAAAGCTTGCACATAGCCCTAAAAATCAAAAAAGCATCCTTGACTGCCAAATCTTCGTCTTTTTCGGAAGCATGGTTAGCACCATTAACTCTATCCGTGTCATAAGTCGAATCGTTAATATTTTCAAGATTTTCAAGGGTTAACTTAGGAGCATTATCTTCCTCTTCCTCTTCTTGCGTGCTCAAATTTTCCTTACTCATGGGTGTCGAGTTTTTGAAGTTGGAATTACTGTCAAACTTACCAGCCCTACTCTTCGATAAAGAAGATACGTCGATTCTTCCAAAAACAGCACCTATTACTTGAGTTAAGGTACCTTGAGCCACAGACTGATTCCTCGCGGATAGTGAGAAAATAAATATGTTGTATATCTGTCTCACTGCCTTTAGCAAAGTAGCACCATGACAAGGCATAAGAAGAATACTATGCATGAGAGCACGAACTACTTGAAGTTCTAACTCAGGGTCTGTTCCTTCACCACTGAAGCATGACGATATTATATCCACTGAGGTATCCGTCACTCTCACTTTCTCTTCATTATCAGTGAAAGAGATGTGATCGAAGAGCTTGGCAAAGGTGTCCACGGCCCTTGTCTTCATATCATCACTTGGAACCTGGGTCATCCGTTGCAATGCGTCAAGAAGTATTGAATGATCACTTAAATTTGGATCATTTAAGAAATCAAGGGCCTTCTGTACAGCATCTTTCAATTGAGCATCCTTCTTTGCCTCTTTGGTAATGAGAATCAGCTCAAATATTTTCTTGAAGATTCTGGTGTTGTCGACTGTTGAGCCAGTTGTAGTGACAGAGGATAAAGAGAACTTTCTAGATTGTGCCTCACCACGACTTGGAGCCGGGGAGATCTGTCGAGTATCATCGGCTGCTATTGAACCTTTATCTTCGGCACTCGAAGATGTTGTCTCTTGCTTGTCACTGTGAGAGGAGAGTCCATTACTAAAATTCTTTGATTCTTCAGTATTTGACCTTTCATCAATTTCCAGACCCTCAACATTCAAATGCGCACTATTTGCTTCCTTGGAGTATTCCAGGCTTTTCTTCCGATACTCTTGATAGGAACCCTCTGATACTGTTTGCTCTTTCTTTTGTTCATCTTGTACTTCTTTCTTGTCTTCATGTGTGGAGATGTCCTTACTTAACATGTCACCAGCTTCAAGTTCGATATCATGTGAACTTTTTGGTGCAGTTTCATCCACTACAGTGTCGCAATAAGAAACTTCGTTTTCAGCTTGGTTATTACCATGATTCTCCGGTACATTTTTTTGAGTGTGGGACTTATCTGATACCGCCGTGTCCTCATTCGTTGATTCGTCCGACACCTCTCTTACCCCATTCTTCTGCTCTAGGTCGTTCAAGTAAACAGACCCATGTGACAGATTAGCAGTGTTGTCATTAGACATCACTATGAATACTTCTTTTATTGAAGTGAATACGATGTGCTTTGGAAGATAAATTAAGCTCTCGTTTACCTTTTATCTGGCCATATCTAACGATTCGGTATTGAATTTTGGGCGCGATATTGAGTTTCGCACGTATATTCAATGTCACGATTTACTCCCTGCGAGGGAAACAAATCATACTACAAGACTTCACTTTGTCCTCATATATACCCATTTTGATGTAATGTAGTTGTTGAAGTGCGTTGCATTTAGTATAATGATAAAACAAGTTATTTTACGTACTCTCGATTAAAGATTATAAACAAAATTCCGAAGACCGCAGTGGATCTATCAATCAAAAAGACTCAAAGCAACTGCTGTGGCCTGAAAGTCATCATGTGAGATTGATACATTGACATTTGCGACCCCAGAAGCTTTGGCAGCTTTTAATGCGGCATCCTTCAAATTTACTACTGGGGCGTTTTTGTTATTTCTAAGTATTTCGATGTCTATCAATGAAGCTCCTGCGCCCTGTGACGTCACATTCAAAGCTTTGAAGACAGCTTCCTTTGCTGCCCAAGTGCCTGTGTAAGAAGCTCTTGGATCTGGTGCCATAGAACAGTATTGCTGCTCATTATGTGTAAAGTTACGTTCAATAAAGGTCTCATTTTCAATGTTGAGCGATGATAAAAGTTCTACATCGACACCAACGCCCTTACTAGAATTGTTCAAATCGCCTAATGCTTTAGCTGTTGAGTTAGCTGCCTCACTCACGTATGAACTCTTAGATTGAATATCTTTGCTGTGAAATGCGTATTGTTGGGCCTTATCTTCTTGGAGACGAGCTAAAGGATCTAAGTATACTGACTGTTCTAACTCAACCGTATATGGTGGTTTATCCTTTGCTTTAAACATGGAGTAACGGGTTATTGCATTGTGCATGTATCTGTACGCCTTTTTGTAACGTGATTCCACTTTAGAAGCATAGGTTTCGTACGAAGACTTATCCAATACTGTGTACAAGTAATCGGGATGGATAACAACAGCCTGTGCACCCTTTTGACCAAATCCGAATGAAGTCACGGAGACTGCCCTGATCCCGTCCGTTTGGATGCTTCTCGACGGATACAAAACATATTCAAATTGCTTCAACTTGTCGTCAACATTGTCAGCATTTCTGTTTCCAGGAACAATACTGCTATTAAGTATCTGGATAGCCCCGTTCAACATCCACGCCCCTGCGGCTCCTTTAGGATGACCGGTAAGATATTTTTGAAAGACGCCAAATACTGGATTACCTTTGGATCTTCCTAAGTGTTTCATCATTTCGTTAATTGTCTGCGATTCATTCTTATCATTTGCAACTGTGGAAGTACCATGGAACGAAGCTACTCCGATATCATCGATTCCTAACCCAAACACCGCTAATGAACCACGAAGAGGAGCTATTCTTGGATCTGTTTTAAAAAATTCATTACCCCAGAACCGTTTGGCATCAGACACTTGCTTCTTAGCTTCACGGCGAACCTCTTCGGTTCTTTCTTCAAAGTACTCCTTTTCTGAAAATTCGTCTCCCATTTCAGCTTTAACGCTTTCTATATCTTCATGCAAGAATTCGATCTCAGATTCCTCCCATTGAGTGATTTGTTTCAATCTAAGCTTTAATTGTCTTGAACGATACTTGATATCAAGCATAGGAGATGCATATTTCAAGCTTCCCTGGTGCTCTCTTGCTGTAGTCAAAATACCCTTCCCTGGAGCTGGAACTGATCTGCCTATTTTATCGGATGCTGTTGCTGTCATAGCCAAGATAGCATAGATTGGAACTCCCATCTTAATAGCAAGGTCAGCTGTCATGATAACTTGAGTACCAGATCCCTGGGCTTCCATGAAACCGTTTCTCGTTGTTGTAGTAGGCCTCGACATCTCTTGAGGTGTTCTGCCATGTTCCATTTCCTCGATGGAATTGGAAGTGGCATTCATATTAGCAAACTCGTATGATCCTTCCTCCTGGAAGTCATCATGACCACCAACCATACAAACTTTAGCCTTTCCGGACAAGATTGTTTCGACCCCAATATCAACTGATTCGACTGCTGTAGCGCAAGCACCGACAGGAGTTTTTATAGGACCAGACGAAGATAACAACAACATATTTACCCAAGCAGACATCGTATTAATGAATGACTCTTGTAAAACGTCATTCTGTACTGGTTTATCCATAAATCTATCCTTAAACATTCCCCTTAAAGCTGAAACACCACCCATTCCAGAACCAGAACAATTACCTAGTTCAGAAACATGAACATATTTGTAGAATTCATAAGGATCAGTGATACCTGATGCAAGTAGTGCTTCCACCGTCGAAACAAGAACATATAAAGTAATAGGATCGACTTGGTTAATAATATCTTCGGGAATACCATAATTACGAGCATTCCATCCAGTTGGAATCTGTCCCGCGACTAATCTATCGAACCTCAACGCCTTTGGCACATATAATGTAGCGCCCTTCATGATTCTCACGGAGTATTCACCGGTGTCATCTATCTCAAACACATCACACTTGTCTCCATGCTCCAACTTATAGTGCTCTGCTGTTTCTTTAGAAGTTTCAAAAGGCTCCAAGTCGTGTTGAATGACAACTTCTTGAATAAATTGTTTATGCTTAGGGTCATATCCTTCAAAGAGTTCAGGCTCAACGAGTCTAATCCCCGAGTGCTCCAATATTTGTTCTTCATACTTCGCCTTGATGTCTTTGTCATTAATGGGCTCTTGCGTCTTTGCATCAACCCAACCAACGTATAGTTTGCCTTTCAAGTTTCCGTTAAAGTATTTTATTAGACCCATTATCCATGCCATTTCAATGGTTCCTTCCAAAGAAAAGGTTCCGTGGGCCTCCATTTCCCATCTTGTTCTTGCATTACCCCATGGGCTAACTTCTGCGAATCCTGTTACAACGATTACCGATTCCAAGTCAAGCAAGCCTTCCATGTTTTCTCCAAGATCTTTAATTTTCTCGTAAGGCTTCAATTTAGGGAAATTGAATTTCATGTTAGCTCTGCGTTGTACTTCAACCTTTGAATAGTGTGAATCGATATCGCTACCCTCAATAATTCTTTGTTCGATTCCGTTTTCTATGGAAACGGCTCTCCTAACATCAGCAGTCTCAAGTAATTCCGACCTTAACTTTGTGGTGAGCTCTTTTAAGTTTTCAATGAACTGCAACCCGCCATTCAAATCGGCGACAACGGGCCCTTCTTGGCATAATCGGGTTATCTCTGGAGTCAAGAGGCCCAAAATGTTGAAAGCCATTTCCTTTTGAGAAAAGGTTCTAACACCCATCTTCTCAATTCCCTCAGCAATCACATTATTTGCACTCATCAAGCCTGTACCTCTAGTCCATCCAATTATGGCTCCACAGATTGTTAACTTTTCTCCCCAGTCCTCTGAGTGCCATCTATTGAATAGAGTCTCTAGAGCAATTTTCGATTCAGAATATAAACCATCGAATCCAAAAGTACCATGATTCGGAGATAAAGGCAAGATGCATTGGGCTGGTCTTGTATCTGTTTGCTTCCTAGTTTTGACGGAACCTAACAATCTTAAAAGATTTGTCAACATAATTCTGTGTGCAAGCTCTGACTTAGAGTTAATATTATCTAGTCCATTTCCATTTTCTGGGATTGCTGCAAAAGGGATAACAGCATCTAAATCCCAGCCTAATCCTCCTTTCTTGGGGTCATTATAGATATAATCAACTAAAGCCTCAACATCTTGTTTAGACCCTTGGTTGAAAGGAACGACAATCAAAGTAGAACCTGTTGCTCCGTATCTGGAATGCATTGTTTGGTAGTACTCGGTAATTCTTCTTGAGAATCTGGAAGTAGTTACGATCACCTTAGCTCCTCCACTAATTAAACCTCTTAATATCTCGGCACCAATAGACCCTTCACCAGCACCCGTCACCAAGATATATTTATTCAGGAAGGTTAGGCCATTGACAGCACCACTTTCTAAACCATTTAAGTAAAGAGAGGTCAACTTTTGATCGTAAGTCCAAGAACCTTCAACTTGCTTCCTCAAATGTAAGAATGGAATGGTTTCAGGAGGAATGGTAGAGGATACTGGTTGCAAAATAGAAGTTTTGTCAGGTAATGACGCAATTTCATCATCCTCAGACGCAGTTAAAGCCTCCTCTTCGGTTGGAGTTGTTGAACCAGAGTCTGGTAAGTTTGCTGGTATCGTTTTCTCGATTTCATCTGTAGATTCAATGAATTGAACTAATTGATCATAAAGCTTCTGGACTTCCAACTTTGTACCTCTAGAAGTGTTGGCCTGTTTAGAAATTACTTTGTAAATCTTACTTAATTCTTCCAGAATAGTAGGTTTAAATACGGTGGTCATCTTTCCTCCTTGCGCCATTTCATAAACATATTGCTCAAATTTTCTAACCGAGTCTTTGTTGACCTCTTCGTAGATAATATTTCCCTTAGCATCAATAGCCGTCTTTGGCGCTGTCATTTTAGAGACATCTTTAAATGCTGGATCGGCACCTAAAACTTGCTTGCAGTTGTCAATTAACTGTTGGCCTAGTTTTTTTGCCAACTTATAAGTTTCACCTTTATATTCTGGGCAATGGTCAATGTGGTATTGCATAAATTCTATTAAGACAGGGTTTGACCTGTTCATAATCATGATACACTGGTTGATTGTCTCTCTATCGATAGAGGTCAATCTTCCAAAAATGATATCAAAATACATTGACAAAACATCTTGTCTTGCCCAGTTCCAAGACGAGTCGTAAGTTCTAGATCTTTTTGAAGAAAAAAGCGGTTTGATACCGTTAGCATAGAATTCACCATGCTCTGCCTCCCATAAGTCCAATTCTTTCCTTAAAATATTCGAAGCTTCTTGTTCTTTAGAAAATGTTTTTCTTCCTTGGTTCAAGTCAATCTGGAGATACCTTGCGAGAACTTCTAATTGTTGTCTAGCTAATTTTTTATTCTCAGCAGTGACTTCGTCTAATGCTGCACTATCAATGATGGCCCCTCCTGAACCACTTTGTGGACCTGAAGCTGTAGATGTTTCTGATAAGGAAATACCTGCAATAGCCGCGTATTTCTGAGCTGAAGTATTCAAATAGTCGTGAGCTTCTGTATCAGAAGCCAACCTAGATGCAGGCTCGTTCGTTAGGGCCACTAATAATACCGAATCTTGCCTTCCAGATCCTAAACCAAACTTTGATTCCAAGTACTTCCTTGTATTTGTCAAAGTGAAACCACCTGGCATCTTTGATGACATCAATCTTCCAATCAATGAAGTTGAGGTCTTACCTAATTGGCCATTGAATGAATCTTGAAACTGTTCTGCTAATTCTTCCAACGGTGTGTCTTCTGGCTTTTCGGGTGTAGAACCAAATTCTTTTCCCAAATCTCCTAATATCTCGTTTTGGACTGTAGACTTACCATTAACTAAGTCCTTAATGGCCTTGGACATTGGGATTGAATCTAAAGGTTTTTTGAGTTTCAGAGCAACAAGCACCCTCAACATAAGAGATGCAGTTACAGGTTCATCAGGAATACTCGAAGCTGTTACTGATGGTACTGGTGCTGGTACAGCTACTGGTTCTAGAGTTACCGCTGCTGGTGACGTTTGCGTTGTGTTTGATGCCGCTGGAACTATTGCAGGTTGCGTATCTTCATTCGACGGAGATGACATTTCAACGTCAACTGGATCTGGTGTATAATAGATCTCTTTTGCATCTTTGGCATAACAAAAAACCTGACGTTGCAAAGACAAAGCTGCATCAAAGGAACTGTATTTTGCTTTTATGGTACGATTTGCCATGCCAGACAATGTAGGAGAAGGCCCAATTTCGACTACCCTCTCCGTCTTGTTGTCTCTTAAAAAGACATCTTGCGTTTCTATCCATCTGACCGGCGAAGCAAATTGATATGCCAAAAGTTCAGTCAATAGAGTATGTGCTAATTCCTGTTCAATTTCTGGGCGCATGCTAACTGAATTTTGATCTATGAACACTATTCAAAACTCCAACTTCTTATAGCTGAGCAAAAATGTCCAGTATGTGCTTTATAGCTTCAACCTTTTGATTTATAAATCCACCCTTGCCATAATTCCTCAACATTATAATGTTGGCTAGTGTGCATTCAACAAATGCAAAAAATGGGTTGCAAAATTTCTGGCCCATTCGGTAAATACAAGTCGCACCAGAGACTTCCCAACAATTAGGAATGTTGTGTCTGAAAAGTATTAGTACTATATGCATTCCACTTTAAACACAAATTTTACAGTCCAGATCCAAATATCTCGGAAATGTCGGTACTGTATATAGGTTGTAACGTATATATCGCTCTTGGGGCAATGTTTTTAAAATTTTCGCCTCGACCCTTTATACAAACCTTAATTTTGTTTCTTCGCGCTAGCATCTTAACTGGACTAAAATTTTCATTTCTTCTGTAAAAATTATTACCAAGTGTGTAGTGAATATACATAACTGCTGACTTGATTAATGTGTACTACGGATATATTGAGGGTTAGCAACAGGTTCTGAAATCGTATACTACGCCCAACGTGTATGCCTTCTCGTCATCCCTGATTATATTCATTTATTTTCAGTCTAAAGTGGTTGAGGGGAACACTATCGCAGTTGGAATATTGAAATGATCTTATCCACCCTGGTGCCTTCTTGCTTATTTTTTGAGCGTCCATTTATTTTGAGGTACCGGGACTATTAACTTGATCTATATTTTAATGGTATACAAGAATCGTCATACTGGGTTTATAATCATCTCTTCTTCGGCTTAGATGTGTCCTTAAATGATCGTCATCGTCGCCTTGTAACTTTCTGGAGTAACTAATTTGTTATATCATCTCACGCATTTAAATCAAAGAGAGTCTAGACTTTACTTACTATCCGCCATGTGGGAGATTTCGAACCACATCTCAAATTGATTGCAGAGGAGGCTTAGAAGTCGATCTCATTTAGACGGAAGTATTGTAGATAAGCATCTAAAGAAGAGTTAAGCAAGTAACTCTAGGTATTACAAACTATGAGAGCAATATGATGAAAGTATATGATGAACTTTCTTCAGAGGAGCAAATAATCAGATGAAAAGAGACATTCTGGTCAGATAGATTACCGAAGTGTGACGGTAATATAGGAAGTATCATCTGAGCCAAAAGTTTTTGGATATGAACTACCACTTCTATATTTGCCGGTAAGGAGTTACGACTTCTTCATTTGGAGTATGGAGCCCTTCTGTCTATCCCAATTCCGATTTAATATAGTTATTTCCGAAATTCTGTTGAGCGTATTATTACCGAAAACGTTTTGTCGGCTTTTACCACAAAATTGATAAGCTATTTCCGACTCTTTTAAACATCTTCTTACCGAAAACGTTCAGTCTCACATCACAAAAGAGTATAGAAACACAATCTTGGATATACGTTAAGCCGTTCCATCGCAAACCGATTATCTCCGACGGCCATAACAAGTTGGCTTGAAATTAATAATACTTGAACATATAAGAAGGAGCCATTCTTCAGTCTTTACTAGTAATTAATCGCAGTATGTACAATCAGGTGTGCTTTGCTTAACAATTTTTTCTGTACAAGTACAATTAATTGCATACGAAGACATAAGATGAGTAACTTTGACTACGAAAACCAAAACGATTCATACTCTAGGTCGGATGATTCGAATGATCAAAATCACGAAGATAAGTTTGATAATGTTGTGAGACCGTTTCCTACCCAACCTCTGGAGAAAGGAGATTCACAAAGTCAAGATGATGTGGATACTCAGGGTTCAACACTAAATAGAATCCTGACAAAGCTCTCCTTTTTCAATCAAAGATTAGCATCTGAGAGACTTTTTATAGCTAAAAAGGTGATTCTTGTCTATCTTATTATGGGTGTGGGCGTGTTAGGAATTCTCTCCATATACTGGGGCTCAATGTTCAAGATTGATACGAGATACAAGAATTTAAAAATGTTGGTTGTGATAGAAGATGACAAGACAGTAGGTGGAATCGAGCCTTTAATGGGAAATTCGATGAAGAGCCTTTTGGAAGAAACGCCAGTCAATACATGGGCAGACTGGATTACTTATAATTCATCTCAGTTCCGAGAAGTAGCAGAGAAGAATCATAATAATATAGAGCAAGAAATTGAAAGGCAAATACATCATCAACTTTATTGGGCTTCAGTGTACGTCAAACCTAATGCTACCTACAATTTTTACCGTGCGATTGTTGATGGTGATGCACACTATAACGTGTCCAACAGCTCGATAGTGTCAATTTATGAATCTGGACGTGACATTCTGGGAATGAAAGATATCTTACCTCAGTTGCTGTTGCTAGAAGAGCAATGGCTAGCGACATCTAATGTATCTGCAGAAGTGTTTGAACGGATTGACAAGAAATCTGAAGTTCTGAATAATGTAAACTCAATGAAAATTTTGACTAGCCTGCTTCAGTTTACTCGGTACGACCTTATCCCAGTAACTGATACTGTTCTTCTTGCTCCAAGTCAAGTTGGTTTGATCTATATGATTATTGTGACGTTTTTTCAGATAAGCATGTTTGCTGAACTTCACCACATTGTGGGGTCGTATAATCTCAAACCGGCGAGCTATGTGTTATACAGGATTCTGGTATCAGTTGGTGCCTTCTTTCTTTTGGCGTTATATTTTGCTCTCGTCTCTTTGGCATTTCAGGTAGATTTCACTGTCGCCTTTGGTAAGTCGGGTTTTTTAGTTTACTGGATGACAGCTTTTGCTACAATGTGGGCAGTTGGTTTAATGAATGAAATTATGGCTACTTTGTTTTTTATGTTTGCACCCAAGTATATAGGATTTTGGTTGATTTTTTGGGTTGTGGTAAATATATCGCCCACATTTACACCTAACGCTTTAACAGCAAAGTTCTTCAGATATGGTTACGCATTACCCATTCATAACTCCTATGAGATTACTAAAGTTATTTTTTTGAATACCTACAAGGGCCAGATGGGAAGAAATTTTGGGATTATATTTGCCTGGATAGTTCTTGAGACTTTGGCATTCCCATTTGTCTTACATCAGCATCGAAAGTTCGTGGCAAAAAAGGCAAAGAAGCAATAGATTGAGTAGTGGTAATATCAATTAGGATATTTTGTAAAGACCTAATATGTAAGAACCAATCATAATTATTATTTTAATTTGAAGACAACTTCTCAACAGGGAAACGTTTGTAAGGGTCAATCTTTTCCTTACAGTAGATATGCTGATCTCTGAAGTGTCTCATGTAGTTTGTGAGAGGCTTAACTATAGCAGTTTTTTTGCTACAGTTGATACCAATGATTTCATAACAACAAGGGCAAACCACTCCATCTCTCTCAAGCTCGTGTGCCAATGTTTTCCTTTTCTCTTTTCTTCCAGAATTCGCTGGTTTCTTTATTTTGTAATGACCAAGCATCAACGGATTAGGTGTTAGAAAGTTGTTCGTGTAGATACCGTGCTGCAAGGAAAGATGCTGAGCGTACGCAGAAGTCTTGATATCGTAAAACTGAAGTTCAGGACAATAGGGACACAATCCGCATCGCGAGTGGTTAAAAGGAAGAATAGGATTACTATGTAGATCAATGATGTAACGGATGTATTGGGGTTCATAAGGCATCAGAACGCTGAAGTTTGGATTCTTCTCATAAACCACGTCGATATCAAGGTGCTGAAGACGTTCTTCCAAGTCAATTCGAACATATCTTGTTCTCTTTATGGTGCAGACATTCCTTTCCATGTCCAGCAATGTTGAAACTAACTTTTTATTGTAAGTATTCATCCAGTTTTCTGGCATAGGATTCTTTGCAGAGTTAGTCAAAAGCTCAGTCATTTGAATTGTGAATGATACGTTAACACCAGTATAGTCAAAGTCCCGTTTAACTTGGAGTAGTCTCTTAGAACCCTTCGGTCTTGATTTTATAACTTTTTTCATTTTTTTTGGAGATACTTTGATTCTTCTAGCACTCCTGTCTTCTATTTTTCTAGTTTTTTTGCCGTTACCTTCACTTGAGGATGATTCCTGCTTTTTCAGGTTATAATAAGTTGGATAGTAGTTTTCTGAACATTCCTTAGGAGTGCTACATCCATTCTGGTCGCAAGAACTTTGGTACAGATATTTTTGGTCTCTTGTTAAGAGAGTCTTCGTAGATTCCCCTGAAGGATTGAAAAGAAAATAGTCTAGATTTAACATGTCATTATACAAGTCAAACGTCTTTGGGATAGTTTCTGCATGATTCTGATTAAATTTCATGTTATTGAAAATATCTCCTTGTTTCTCTTGTGATCCTAGAATGTCTTCCGTCACAAACATACTTTGTTGATCTTCAGATTGATCGAGAGACTTGATGTACGAATAACCAGTATCGAAAATGTCAGATAAACTTGTCTCACTTGAAGGAAGATCAAGATCACTTTGAATAAGAAGTTCAAACATTTGTAGCCAGAAAATAAATAGCAAGATAGGTAGCTTGATTTTAGATGTGGTTTGAACGGACCTATGAATTCAACATAGACTAAAAAGTTTTTGCACCCGTTTCGCAAAATTTCTTAAATTTGCAGCACTTTAAATAAATTCGCAAATTCAGCATATCATGTTTTAACAGTAATCTAACCTACGATTAACACCACAAAAACCAAATATATTTAAATTATAAGAAATCATTCTCAAGACAGTCAGAAAGTTTTGACAGGCCAAATAACCGTTGTCACGGAAACATTTGTGGATAGACTATACGACTGCAAAAACTAACGTTGTTCACAATATCGAAGCCAACCTTACTTCAGTTATAAACCGTATATTCTATCAAAAATTCTATCAATTACTCTATATGTTGACTTTAGGCACAGTTTGTCAATATGAAAGCTCGCCATATCATCATTACTAAAATATCTAACCACTTCCTTGCTATGATATATTCCTATAAGAGATAGGTAGCTAACATAAATTATGCAGATTTTCAGTGGAATTCTATCTCTCGGACTGTAGTTAACAGTTGGTCGGCAACTGCTATGTGCAGCTCATGTACTTATATAGTCATTATATGCTAATACACGAAGCAAATCTGAACTGTATATAAAATAAATAAAGTACGCGCAGTACAGAGCGATTGTGTTAAAATCAAGTTGATATCTAATAATTGAGCATTGCATTACGTCTACAACAACAAAGTTAAAATTCATTACGGCCTAGTTAGGCTAATCGAGGTATTAGAAATTAAGCATTAACATCTCAAAATTCTCGGAGTGTCAAATCAGGACTTTGAGGAGTATAAAATATTCTGTATCGAATACTTTCCTTTCTTGTTTTAAAGATTTTACTACGGTTTCTTTAAAATTGAGTATGAATTATACTAGCAATGAGCAAATTAAGTTGACTAAATTGTAAGTAATTTAACACATGCTTTTGTTTATGAAATTGTATTTCATTAAAACTTCTTGAACCTTTTGACTAACTTTTAAGACATACAAAACCAAAGAAGGGATATAAGTTAGGAACGGCGACAGCAAGTTTTAATAAATTGAAAGCAGCAGCTGTCCCAGACTCAAACGAGTATGACAGAGCAGATGATAAAGACAACACAGATTTTTCAATTTCACAAGATCCACATAATATTTACTTGAATGGAAAACATGGGGAACTTATTATATTGTATCGAGCGCTGGGCTTAATCGAAGTTTGGGATTGGTTCCCAACGGCCTATGGACTGAAACCTGAAGGAGACACTATTTACGTTCAAACTCAAGCAAAAATATCAAATTCTGTCCGTGAGTATGAGGGCTCGAGATATGTGACCAATTTCACTTATTTAAGAGGTGATTTGAACTCACGAATGTATTTTTTGATTATTTCCAGAAATAATGGCAATTATTTCTTCGAAGTTCATTCATTAGACAAGACGTCAGCTGAAACTGCCTTATGGCAAGATTTGCAGTTGCCTACCTACTTCAACAATAAGGGTTCTGATTCTGAGAAATTTCTTAGTTTTACAATTAAAGTGGGTGACGAAATCCTAGTTATTGCATCAAATGAAGGTTTTATTTATTCGTTGACTCTTTTGAATGATAAGTATGTGCCCTCAAACAGCTGTTCTAAGTTGGCATCTTTGCGCAAGAGTTCGTCTCTACCAATAATTAATAAGTATCGATTAGGTACAAAAGTTAGTGACGAAGACTTACTACTCGAAACAAGTTGCTCTAAAAATATACCTGTTTTTGATGTGGTAGGAAGTTGGCTTGTATATTCTCCTACAAAAGCCGAGTACGAGCATATTAAGACAGTTGGAACTCAATGGAATAAAGTCACTGATAAATCTGAGCAGCTAGATCCCTTAATCACATCTGACCTTAAAGAACTCTCAAGGTCAACCATATTCACTCCTGTTAAGCTTCCTCGCCAGAGTCAACTATTAAATAGGGTGTTAAACTCTATATCAAATTCAGCATTGGATGGGCTATTCAAATTGTCTGGGGCTAGTTCTATCAAATTGAGAGAATATTTAAATAAAAAGGAAGAAGTTCCAGAAAGCCCCAAACCATCTACTAATTTGAGTAAGAAACTTATTAGCATGTTCCACACTACAGCATCAACAATTCAGAAGAGCACAAGAGGTCTTACACCAAATGATAATCAATTAATTAAAGTTGTAGATTTGATTAATGATAGAGTGCTAGCTGTTTTTAAGGCTCAAGGCGGCGTTTCTAATCTCTCTCTATCTCCATATGACTTGCAGCTCGTACACGTAAACTTACGTGGCGATCACATTTATATGTGGGACTTGTACAAGCTACCCAAGGAAGTTTCTTTCATTGGAAAATTTATTAGAGGTAAGACCTCTGCTGTGATAGATGAGATTTCCTGGTTTATCAACAGTTATGGAGACTCGAGTATCAATTGTGGATTTGGGTGTATCACAAGGAATACTGGGTCAGTCCATTGGTACAATATCAATTATTTATGTGGGAGCTTAGCTCAGAATTCTCCCAAAGGAGGGGATGAAGAGATATTGGAAGGTTCGACAAAAGAAAATTTCATGGACTCTTGGCTTTTGCCTTCATACCATGGGCAACATTTCATGAAGATTCCGTCAATATCGAACGATGATAGGATACGAAATAATAGTTATTTGGTCAATCAGTTAGCCGTTGTTGATAGCCAACAAAACTTGAGGTTGGTTTCTACTTTAAATGGCAATCATTCGTACTATTATGAATTGCCATTGGTTCCCACCAGTATGACTGCAATCCCTAAGGTTCCGACTAAGGGCCAGCATCAATCTAAAGAGGAACATAGCGATAGATTAATCAACTATTTATCACAGGCTGAAATAGAAACATGCTCTCCGTATGATAGCTTGCTGAACAATGAAAATATGAAATTTGCTATATTTGATTGTCAGGGTGAATCAGACTTCAAAATGTTGATGAGATCTTACGTTGAATTTGGAAATGACATACCTGAAAAGGTTATAAACTTCAACAACGCTTCAGAGAAGTTAGCTGAAAATGATGTCGATGAGACAAACAACTGTTTGATAGATAATCTTGGACTGGATTTGGTAATCAATCAGGGTGATGAGAGCTAACCCTAGATGAAAGGAGGAGTCTCGGATTAAAAAATTAAAAAATAACACGATTCAATTCTCAATGCTACGTATAGTTCGTAATAAACTTCAAGTTTTGAAATACATTAACGAATTACTTGTATTAAAAAATTTTGATACTTGATACTATTTCTACTATACGTCTGTGACATTCAGGTTAACCCATAAAGATACTAAGTAGTTCGAGAACAGCTCCACCACATACAAGGAACACTAGAACAAATATCCAGGTCTTACTGACTGGAAACTCCACCTTCTCTTTTTCATCTTTTGGTTTGCCTTGTTTTTGAGAGTTCTTCTTTGCCCACTTGGCGTTAGATGCTTTTTGTTTAGGTGTCTGAATCGCCTATTAATTTATGTTAGCATCCCAGTCTAATGCCAATTTAAATCTACACACGTACCATTTTTAGTGAGAATGCACAATTTTAAACTTCTATTGAGCACACTGGCGATTGAAACTAATCTTAAGACTACTAACGTGATAAATGAAAGCGACTCGATAACTCAAAATAGCTGAAGTCGTGTCCCTTGCCTAGTTGTCGCGTTCCAACCTCTATCAGCATCCACAAAACGTTCCAACGCATCACGCAACTATAAATTAGTGATTGACTCCAACGCGTAAACTGTAATCCAGGAATCTCTAGGATTAATTCATGCCATTTCAGAAAGTTTCATAAATTCCGAAAAGTTGGGCAACTGGATGTGTATGTGACAACTTCTCGGATTGATGAGACATTTACCTTATGAGCTGGAGACAAGACTTCTTTTTGCCAGAAGACCAAGAAGAATATTGAAACCGGTACACTCGGCTTTACTCTTTTTTTTTTTTTTTTTTTTTTTTTTTCTCTACATAGCTTGTCTTATACGTCTGGAATTATTACTCAGTAGCCGCTGGTCACAATGTGGCGAGTGATTTGTTACTAAGGTATTTTGTCCCAGATCGAGCTCACCTACTGGAGTGACTTGTGTTTAGATTGACTTTCTGTAACCCTTTAGCGATATCTGATACAAAACCTTATTCCCGTTCCTAAGGAGACAGGATCTGTCACCCCGCAGTCAATTTTACCGAGGAGAATTCAAGTCGCATATTTAGACTAAGAACTACAGCAATCAACGATTTTTTATTTAAACTTGATTTGAAGATCATAGAAATCAAATCACAGAAATAGAGACACAGCATTTGAATAAAAGATGGCGAGCTTATTAGTTGAAGATCCTTCGGAGGTGCGTGAGATGATATTGAATGATATTCCTCGGGATGAACCTAGTGTGAAGACTTCAACTCCTTTACCTGGGACGCAAAAGCCTGGATATTCTCCAATCTACCGAAATTCTTACTTCAAGAAAGGTTTATTAAGTAATTTACATCCTTCGATGAATACAGTCTATCATTTATTTGAACATGCAGTCAAAAACGTTCCGAAGAGAGATGCCTTTGGAACAAGAGTTAAATATCCTGACGGCTCATTTGGCCCATATAAGTTTCAAAGTTACGAGACAATTGCTAGGAGGGCAGCCAACTTAGGATCTGGTTTTCTTTTTGTTTTGAGAAATAACCCTCATAAAGATCCTGAGACTAACTTCAATACAGGCAATGATGTTGGAGAGAGTGGAAACTTCATTATAACAATTTTCTCGGCTAACAGGGCAGAATGGTGTATCACTGATTTGGCAACTTCAAGTTATTCATTGACAAATACAGCTCTTTACGATACTTTAGGGGCCGGGACTTCGACGTACATTTTGAGCTTGACAGAAAGTCCATTAATCGTTTGCTCTAAAGATAAGTTGAGAAAGTTGATTGAATTGAAAAAGACTAACCCTAAAGAATTAGCAAAGCTAATTACTATCGTATCAATGGAAAAGCTACAGCTAGATGACCCTCTCTCTAGTGACTACGAATTAAAGGCTTTGGCTGAGGATGCAAAATTAACATTATTTGACTTTGGCACCGTCGAGAAATTAGGAGAAATTAATCGAGTTCCACAAGTTCCCCCAAAGCCCGAAACTGTTTATACAATCTCATTTACTTCAGGAACTACAGGTGCTCATCCGAAAGGAGTTGTATTAAGTCACGATACTGCAGCTGCATCTGTTTGTTTTGGAGTCTTGGGAACTAAAATCTTTGAACACCCTGTGTCGTACTCATTCTTGCCTTTGGCTCACATTTATGAGAGAATGGCGGTAATTGTAGCTTATGCAACTGCTGGATCGATTGGTTTCCCTCAGTCCGCGAGCCCCCTTACACTTATTGATGATATTAAAGCTTTGAGGCCGCATCAGTTAACTTTAGTTCCGAGGGTTTTCACAAGATTAGAAGCTGCACTAAAGGCACAGACCATTAATAACCACGAGAAGCCAATTTTACAAAAGCTATTCAGTAATGCCATAAATAAGAAGATGGAACTCCAAGCTCTTAGGGATGGTGCCGAAGGGCATCACTTTTTTTATGATAGACTCACCTCGATCTTGCGTAGAAAGCTTGGGATGGATAGGGTGATTTTATTGACCTCGGGCTCTGCGCCAATTTCAAAAGACACATTACGTTTCTTGAAGGCCACTTTGGATACCGGGATGAGACAGGGTTATGGGTTGACAGAGTCTTTCGCTGGTATATGTGCATCTGGTGCATATGATGCTAATCCTGGATCTTGCGGACCCATTGGACCTACTGTCGAAATGCGTTTGCGTGAACTACCTGAAATGGGCTACACTGCTGGCGATGAAGGTGGACCAAGGGGCGAATTGCTTCTCAGGGGACCTCAAGTATTCAAAGAATACTTCAAAAATCCTGAAGAGACTTCCAAAGCATTCGATGAGGAGGGATGGTTTAAAACAGGTGATGTTGCGAAGTTCGATGAAAATGGATTGATTTATATTATTGACAGAGTTAAAAACTTCTTCAAATTAGCTCAAGGAGAATACATTACTCCAGAGAAAATCGAGAATACATTTTTGTCATCTTTCCCTGATATTAACCAATTATATGTTCATGGTGACTCTTTGAAAACCTTCTTGGTAGCCATAGTTGGAATCAACCCTGATACGATATCTCCATTCATTAAGAGGAACTATGGTAAAAACATTTCTAAGGAGGAAGCAATCCATTTCTTGAACCAGCATGAGAACAAGGTCACGTTCTTAAAACTTTTGAATCAAAGCAACAAGACTTTACAAAAATTTGAATATATTCACAATGTTGAAATAGATTTGGAACCTTTAACGGTTGATAGGGATGTGGTCACACCAACTATGAAAATAAAAAGACCCTTGGCTGCAAAATTTTTTGCTGATGTCTTCGACAGACTATATGCTGAGGGATCATTGATCAAACAAGATGAAGCTTCTAAATTGTGAGCTTATGTATGTGATGAATTCTTCCTGGTGCTTACTTTTCAAGATGTAAAAATTAAGGATTGAAAAGTTGCCATTTCCACTCAATAAAAAATTCTTAAGCTTATAATGAAGTAGAAATGGACTTTGTTTCTTTGCTGAAGATGTATAAACAGAGGTAGTGCGCGTTTATATTAAATTTACTAGATAAATAGATGAACTCGTTTTAGTAAAGTGCCTTAGAGTTATGGTTTTATGTCAACAATATAAACGAAGATGTTTCTACAAAGGAAAAAAAAATCCTATGACAAGATATTTTCGATACATGGTTTGCTCTGAAGTTCGGGAGATCAATCATATATACTTGTATGGGTTCAATATTCCATTTGGATCATAATGATTCTTTAAAGCCTTCATTTGTTTAATCTCCTCCGAGCTCTTCGAATATCCTAAATAGTTTCTTTTCTGAAATCCTAAGCCATGTTCTGCAGAAATGGACCCCTTTTTGTCACTTACCCATTCATACACGAAAGGCTCAAGAAGAGTTTCTACTTCTTTATTGTAAGACCTAACACAAACGTTAAGGTGTAAATTACCGTCCCCCAAGTGACCATATCCAACTGCATCAACGACAGGTTTTGAAGGATCTTCCAAGTCTGATAAGCCTGCATCTGCTAATCTCTTGCTTGTAGCTTCAACTAAGCCATATATGTCTGCTAGTCTTAAAGATACATCATATTTATAAACACCACCTTCCATCGCAGTAGCTTCTGGGAGCGACTCTCTCCATGACCACAAACTTCTCAACTGTGTTTCGTCTTGTGCTATGGTTCCATCCTGCACTATGCCTTCTTCCATTGCGTTAGCTAAAAAGTTTTCAAGCTTTTCATCATCATGGTCTTTATTCGAACCTGAGGTCTCTATCAAAACATAAAATGGGTAATTATCACTCTCTATAGGATGATCAGCCTTTAAGTAGCGCTTACATAATACCTGAGAATCACCATCCATAAACTCAAAAGCAGATAGAATCTCAGAAAGTTCTCTACGTGCACCCACAAAAACCTTTTGAACGTCGTTATAAGAAGAAACCCCAAGAAAAGCAACATTAACAGCTTGAGGCCTAGGAGGGCACAAGATCGATACACCTGTAATTATTCCAATCGTCCCCTCAGAGCCTATAAACAATTGTTTTAAGTCATAACCGGTATTGTCCTTTCTCAAAGCATCAATCGAGCTAACAAGAGTTCCATCAGGAAGAACAACTTCCAATCCCAACACATTTCCATGTAAAGATCCATATCTTAACAAACGAAGACCACCTGCATTAGTAGCGACCGTGCCTCCTACCTGACAAGAACCTTTTGCTCCCAAATCCAAAGGATATATGTAACCTTGTTCTTTAATATGGTTATCAGCGTTCTCCAAAATCAAACCTGCATCACATTTCAATATTCCACTAACAGGATCAAACGATCTTATCTTGTTCAAATTAGAGAGAGAAAGCACAATTTCATCGAAGACAGGAATCGACCCACCAACTAATCCGGTGTTTCCACCTTGTGGTACAACTGCTAATCTCTTTTCAGTACAATAGGCAAGAATTTTTGAAATTTGTTCAACTGTTCTCGGTTTTAATACTAGTTGAGACTGCCCTCTATACTTTCTCATCCAATCTTCATTGAAAAACAAGAGATCATCTTTGTCTGTGACTAGTAAATTATTATCCCCCAAGATCGACTTAAAAAAGTCCAAATCAACACCATCTAGTGTCTTATACTTCATATCCCGAGAAACCTTATCCTTATATGTTTCAGCTGTAAATGCAACTTGGTTCAGAGTTGAATAAGTCGCTTTCAATACAGGACAAAATCGTTTCCACAATTGCGAATAGGTAGGTCTCTGAGCACTCTTGAAAGTAAGAGGATGCAAAATTCTAGAAGATGAGCATCTCAAGTAGCCATTTACACAGCTTCTGCTCGTGTTGAACATTTTATGACTTAAAGTAAAATCGCCTGTCAATTTTCACCGGTAAAGTTGAGAGAAATGGAAAATCGAAAAATCACATGATATATACTACACTAATAATTTAATCCTGTTATCTTTTAATCTGAAACAGCGGAAGACGACTTGTAATGTTTCAAATATACAAGCTTTGGCTTGTCATTTTTATGTTTACGTTGGGAAAGGTACATGCAATCAGTATTCCTTTCAAAACAGAAATATTAAGCATCTTTCGGTACAATTGCGCCAATACTGATTCAGCATCTTTGAATCTGCAATATGACTATGGATTTCCAATAGATTTAACCCAATATAATGACGATATAGTCATTAGAGTACTAGCAGATGATAAAGAAACCAGAAATAAAATTTTAGCTCATAACTTGGGCGCCATTAATTATTCCGTGTGGGGAAAGAGCAATATACATAAAACGATAGATATTCAAATAAGAGTTTTGGACTTAATGAAACTCAGAAAAATACTCCCGAATATCGAATACAGTATTCTAATTGAGGACTTGAAGAAGAAAATTATAGAGAGTTATCCTCAAGACTATAAACGACCCAAAATGAATTTGCAATCAGAATATGAACATGATTCCACTGAGACAATAGTTAATGAGATGAAAATTAATCCTACTTCAGAGCTTTTCTTTAAAGAATATCGTCCATTAGAAACGATCTATGCTTGGTTGGATTTAGTTAAGGAGTCATTTCCTCAATTAGTAGACATTGAAGAGATTGGTAAGACCTATGAAGGAAGACCATACAAGATAGTACACATATCAGCACCCAATGACCGGATTGGACATGATAAAAGGAAGACAGTGGTGATTAATGGTGCTGTTCATTCGAGAGAATGGATCTCAATTTCTTCCGCGTTGTATTCAATCTATGCACTTGTGACGTTTTATGACAATAACCCAGATCTCCATGATTTACTTTCTCAACTAGACTTTCTTATTATCCCTGTCCCTAATCCAGATGGGTACGTTTACTCTTGGACACATGATAGATTGTGGCGCAAAAACAGGCAAGCTACGTCTGTTCCGAATTGTTATGGAATAGATATCGATCATTCTTATGATAATCATTGGACAAAATCTTCTGACTGGGCCTGTGGAGAAGAATATAGTGGAGAATATCCATTGGAGGCATCTGAGGCCAACATATGGACAAACTATATTAATCATACGAATAATAATCACGAATTATTTGGTTTTATCGACTTACATTCATACTCGCAAGAAGTTTTATATCCTTATGCCTTTTCTTGCAGTGAAAAACCGAGAGACGAAGAAAATCTAATCGAATTAGCTTATGGGATTTCCAAAGCTGTTAGGATGCAATCAGGAGAATATTATGACGTTTTGCCAGCATGTATTGACAAGGATGTTGATTTGTTACCTGACCTAGGATCAGGTAGTGGTCTCGACTACATGTATCATGAGAAGGCATATTGGGCATACCAGATCAAGTTGAGAGATAGTGGGAATCATGGCTTCCTTTTGCCAAACAAATATATTGTGCCTGTAGGAGAGGAGACAGTAGCTGCTTTAAAGTACTTTTGTTTTTTTATACTAAGTAATGAATGAATATAGTAATAGATCTTGGTATTTTTCGTTTATTGTTTATCATTATGAAATAAATTTATCTTCAAACGACATTGGATTTGAAAAACTTTAAATTGTCTAGACGACATCAACTCCAAGGAAAAACCAATAAACCTCACAAGATGAGAGTAGTGATACAAAAAGTGAAAAAAGCATCTGTAGTTGTCCAAGGAAACTTAATCTCGTCGTAAGTATTTGAGACTTTCTTTCTTGATTCCCATCGTTCTTCTTTGTTTTAAGAAATCACACTAACTGAATGTGAGAATCGGAAAGGGATTGATGCTTCTAGTTGGAATTTCTACCACTGACACAGAAGACGATGTGAAGAAGCTCAGCGATAAGATAGTCAAATTGAGGATTTTTGAGGACATGTCGCAAGCAACTGATACGGCTACAGAATGGGAGGGAAGACCTTGGTCCAAATCTCTTATGGACTTAAATGACCACAAAGTTTTATCCGTAAGTCAGTTCACTTTATATGGTACTATCAGCAAAGGAACAAAACCAGATTTTCACAGGGCTGCAAAAGGAGAGACAGCATTAGTTTTGTACAGAAGGTTTTTGGAAAACTTGCAATCACAGCTTGGTGAAAACAGAGTTTTTGATGGTAAGTTTGGTGCAATGATGGATGTAGAAATCGTCAACGATGGACCTGTTACTATTATTTGGGACACAAGAGATGGAAGAATGTAAAACAGTGTTTGACTTATCTATTCATACAAAATACACTAGAATTCCAAACTAGACTAACAAATGTTAACTTCTTGTATCTACAGTTATTAGAGAAGTCAATCATATACCATTGTAAGCACAACTGAATGCGGAACCATACAAGTTCGCTTTATACGAGTCAACGATACTCAGTATCGTAGCGTATAAGCCTAAAACCAAAATATAGATACCTATCCCGATTAAAAGAACATTGAATGCCATCTCTAATTTTTGAAAAAATCCTGCTCTTTTAAATAACTCTAATGGCTTGATATCATAAACACCCTTTCTTGAATAATCATATTTTCTAAGCCTAAAGTACGCAATACCCCAAAAAATAAAACCAAACCAGCAGTCAAACAAAGAGCTCATTAGACTCAATAAATCTGAGAAAAAGGGAATTACTTCCGCGATAACGAAAGCAATAACCCATAGAACAAGATTTATTAAAACCCACAGGGTCCAACCTTTGACAGTATGGCTATATATATGTCTTGGTGACTTCCTGAAAAAATTAGAAAACAAAAACTTTGCAGAAACATTTCCATACAAAGAACCCAAGAAGATTAATGTAGGCAAGGCAAAACTGAAACTAATCTTCTTAAAGTTACCTGTTAAAGCACCAAAAGCTGGAGAAACCATATAAGCATTACCAACATAAACGTATACGATTGATCCAGCAAGTGAGAAAACGATAAGCTCACATATTGTAACTAAGTACAAAGCCTTTTTGAAGTCTTTTGGCTCCTTCATTTCGGATATAAATGACGGGTAAGTGATCTGTCCGACAAAAGTATAAAGAATGTTTAACATTGCAGACATACCTTGCACATAAGTAGTACCTTCAGCAGGCCACAAGTTCCATGATACTGGCTCATGGAGCTTGGCGTAGCCATTAGGGTGAGCTTGAACGCCCGCAAAAGCCATAGCTAACACAACAGCAATAAACATAGTCGCAGCGGAGAATATCCCAACAAAAGACAAAGAAGAAAACGTTCTTGGAAGTGACATCAAGAAGCACGCTAACATTCCACAGACTCCAAAAACCACTGAACAAATACTTTTGTCTGTCGACATTGTGTTAAAATACTCTGAAGCAACTAAAACATGAAGCGCCAGTATAAATAGATTATTCAATATGAACCCTACCGCAGACGCATACCATGCCCATCTATAACCAAAGAGATGCTCACCAATATCACATACACTCGTAATTCCCGGATAAGCTAAACAGTATTCACCAATAGTTAACCCGGTATATAAAACAATTAAACTAATTCCGACAGTAAGGATTAACCCTGGCACTAGACCCAATGTCAGATAACTTCCCGGAAAAGACATAATTGCAAGACAGATGTATTCAGAAAAAAGTAAACCCGCTGTTCTCTGCCAAGAGCAATCTTTATAGTTAATTTCCACGCTAGAGTCAGAACCATATGTTGTCTTAACGTCATCAACTTCATCCTCTTTTATGCCAGCAGTAGCCGACCAAGAATGCTCAAGATCATCAACCATTGCTGTAATTTAAACTTTAAAAGTTGAGAAGACATATGAAATATATAATATTGGACTAAAACTGTGGAGTTCCATGAATGGCGCAATAGAGATGTTAATGCAAGATGAACTCTTTAGTACAGTCCATTGCCGCATTCTTGATATAGCCCTTTAGCAACACCTAATAGAGGGGGCGTCCAATATACAGGGAAAGGAGATCATACACCCGAACGAGCTTTCAGGCAATCTTAGGGAATAGGGTCCAGGCGCTCATGTTCGAGCTGTGACTTAATAAGGGACATCCTTTCAGCAGTTATTATATCTTTCGCCAAAGCTCAAACGAATAACACACAGAAAATATATGGCGTCAGATATACAATTTACATAAAATTTTGGAGTAAAATAGACCTATTTAGGACTTATCATGTGATCACTTCTTTTGTCACTTTAAACTACTATGCTTGGGCAATGATTGTAATTAAAGTTAGATTGATGAAATCAACTTTCAATAAGAAACGTCAGCTGATTCGATGTAGTTACATCACAAAGCTACCTCACCGTGAAAGATAATGGGCAAATGTTAATAATAAAACTATAGTAGTGATCCATCCATATTTGAAGTTTTCGTGAATGGGGAATCTATCTTCAGGGTCAAATTCAAAATCTGTGAACGGAATTGTGTTTGCATCTGAGTTCAACCTCAGAGAGTCCCCTAAATATAGTAAGATTTCATATACTCCGAGTTTTGTCCATATAACGCATGTAGCTAATAAGATCAATAGTGGTACGATAATGGTCTTGTCTATGTAGTTAAATTTTGAGTGGTATCCCAACATTCCTATTTACCTCACCAATGAATCTTTATAACGACGTTTGACGCCAACTGTCTGAGCTATGTGGTTATTGAATGTTTTACGACACAGTCAACTTGCTGAGAAGATGAACCTTGTAGTTTGTCGTGTTCAGGTTGCGCGATCTCTAAAATAGAAAGCTAATTCGGATCGCTAATGAATCCGTATAATAAGTTTTGAAATACTACCTGATGTTAAATATTCATTAAATCCCCGTTATCCTGAGTAAGAACCAGATCAGACAATAGGATTCATTTTTGCAGCTAAATCCAACTTTGACATCGGGCTTTGAACATCGTCTATATTAGTTTGTCATTCAAACTACTCTATTATATCGGGATTAAATTAATAGTTGGCTCACTTTAGCTATCTTTCCATTATTCATTGCTCAAATATTTAACTCACTAACCATCACAAGTTCCACTGATATGGGATATGAATACTGGTGTGAGCGTTGAACTCCGCAATGATAGCTCTCAAGGATATTTAGAGATGCTGGCAAGTTCAGACTTGTTGTCTCTTCCTTTTGATATACAGAATGTTTTATTCTCGTATTTGCTGCCCAGAGATGTTGTGAATCTCTCTTCGGTCTGCAAAAGGTATCGAATAGGTCTCGCTTCCTTTGCTTTCAAACGTGTTAAAGGTACATGGAATGATATAAATGATGATAAGCTCTTCTCAACAAAGTTCTCGGATATCATTGAACATTTAAGAATCATTAATCATTCTTCTTATGGTGAATGGCAGTTAGATTTTGATCAAATTTTGAGAGCACTACCCAACTTGATACATCTTAAGATCAATTCTAGTAATCTGTCTAATTGGCTAAAATATCGTGGAAATACGAGATTAACTCACATGACACTATATCTCGACGAGGAGAGTGTCACCCAATGGTGCCATTTGAGGTATAAAAGTCCTAGAATTTTTGCTTTAAGTCATGTCAATAATTTTGGGGCACTACAAAAACTTAGTCTCTCGAATTATCATTTCAATTGGGACAATGGTACAGATCCAGCAGTGGCATTGAGAGAGCTTTCATTACATGACTGTACCTGGGAGTATCCTTTTCAAATATCCCAGTTTGATGTACACGAATCTCTAGTTGATCTAAAAATTATATTTCATAAGAATAACTCCTTCATTCTTTCAGAGAGGTTTAATCATCTTATTACCGGTGACAAAGAGTCCTTCAAAAGCTTGATTAATCTATCTATTGAGTTGTTGCCTTGTGGTGACTCTGAGTATGATCTTCAGAAATTTTTATCATTGAGTAACTTTTTAAAGTTCATGAATTTGAGTCATTTTCCGAAATTAGACAGCTTGAAGCTACATGGCTATTCCCTTAATTTAGAAAATTTAATGTATATTATTAGGACTATAGACGAGGAAGCCAACAAGTTGGATGTTTTAAATTTGAAGATTGTTTGTCATTCTAATGATCTTCTACAGGTAGAGATCTATAAGTTCTGCTCTCAAAAGTTTCCACAGATGAAGCTTATATTGGACACTGTATTGACTTATCATCATTGATTAATTGACCTATACTTCATATAGTTTAACTTATGTGCGGCCTAACATCTTTAAGAGCACATATATAATCGCGTAAGATAATATTTGGAGCAAAAAAATTCCGACACTTGGTGGTTTTTTTTATTGCACCTTGGATCCGAATGAAACAGTTTACTTGTATTGTTGTCTATTTCTTTTACATAGCTGGAGCCCTCGCTAATACAGAATCTCTATTATTCAGGATTCCAAGTTTTTTCGATGTTACCCCATATTCTAATAGCTTCGAGTCAATTCCCAATCTACAGCAAAATCTGCTAACCACCATAAACGAATCTCATTCGGTTATTTTGGACTATCGAATTTTGACAAATAATACTGTATATGTTCCATCACTAAGAATCAAGTATGACTCCGTTGAAGGGGGAAAGAATTCCCTATTTGTCAAATTGAATAATTATGGGAACAATTCGTTTACAAACGGTGATTTATTGTATGCAAAATTATGTTGGCCTGCAATTTACCCATACTCATTTAAGCTTTCAACTCGCTATCTATGGCAAAGCGAACTTCTTAGCACTTCTTCGGACTCATTTGACTTATACCTTGAGATTGAGTATGAATTTGATGCGTACCCATATGTACGGTCATCCGTTTCTAAAGAGGATAGCTTGAGTTTTCAGCTATATGTTTCTAAGTTACCATCCAGATGGGTCCCAATACCATGGGAATTATATGACATTTTCACTTACATAGTTGATATCTTCATTTTATTATCGTTGCCGCTTTACAATAAAGCCTTCAGACGAACTTTTTATACTCTTATTTAGTCGACTCAATTGCATAATCTAATGGAACAAGCATCATCTTTAATGAAGGAGTAATACTCATGCATTTGGACTCTATATATATGTTTCTTTTACAGTAGTGTTAGCTATGCCTTACAGACGAGGTGAAATCGAGGAGTAAACAGAATCTTTTAAAAAACATTCATTCGAAGGACCATTCGAAATGAAAGCTTTCGATGAAGCATTGCTTAAACATATAACATCATGAACATGGACCTAAGATAATTTTGCAGTCAAAAATTACACTGGGTATATAATAGATTCGGAAATAAAGTAAGGCAAACAACGACATTTAGAAGGAAATCTGATATCTTGTCACGTGCAAGTTTCAAAAGGCGAACAAGTAACAAGTAACTTGCTTCAGTCCCAAATTAAATTGAGTTAGACTCGAAGAGAAACAAATGTCATTGCCAGAAGAGGATCCTCTTGGAGAGCCTCAGAATACCCAGCAATTAGATTTGAGTAAACTATCTCCTCAAGAATTGCGTATCTATAGGATGTATGGGAAATTACCTACGACTCAGCAGATTCTCTCCTCAAAGTTCCAGGATAAGAAATATTTCGATAGCGGAGACTATGCAATGCAGAAGCAACTTGGTAAAGATAAATCAAGAGTCAATATTCCTTCTAATATTCCTTTTAGACACCCCGACGCGGAAAAAGTTAAAGAAATGTATAACAGAAATTCGATAAGCGGGAGCAATGCTGGAATACTCTATAATGGTAAACTGAATTTATTGAATGAGTCCACTCCTAGTAATTTCAATGGTGAAGATGAAACGGAGCTAAAGAAACGATAGTTACTTAGGAAGGGCTCGAGTTACATGCGAGTACACATTTGATACCTTTTGTTCAATTGACGACAGAGTTGTGGATGTTGAAGATGCAAGAAGAGTTTCGTTGACAATTAAAAATGGAGAAAAAAAATGTTATAGGTGGACGCATTTGGCAGATGTTGTATTATCTCTGATTGAGATTATATCCATGAATCTGATTACCTGATCGCTGGAGAAATTTTGGAATGATTATGCAAGATAAGAAAATTTGGCTATATACTTTTATAGTTTTATACTTCTGAATTGAAGAGGCATTATGCGAAGAAATTAAATCTGACATGTATGGATTAACGACATCAATGAATTCCTGAAGCTATGGTGTGTTCTTCTGATAAGCTCGCGAATTTAGTTTAAGTATCAGTACAAATGTAGGAACCATTTGATTAAATGAAATAATGTCAATTTTAACACGTAATCAATTCCTAGCGAATATAAGTCGCTTTCACGATGTTATTAGAGAAAGATTATACAATTCGCGTCCAGACTTGAACATTAGAGTACTGAATAGCTACTTGAAGAAAAATGAGTGTAATCCGTTCATAATATGTTACATTGACTTCACAGACAATATAAGCGTAAGTCTTACCATAATCTACAATGACACATATAATGTACCTGAAGTTCATTTCAGGTTTTTTGATAATGGTAAATTAACGTTCTCTCTATTAGGAGATAACGATTTATCGTTCATAATCAATACCGATAAACTAATTCTAGATGATCATCCTATATTTGGAGAGCCATGGTTTAGTATACATCAATGTGAAGTGAAGTTCAGCTTAGATGACATTTTGGGACATTCCTTGAAAAATCTCTTGTCTCCTTCAGGAAGAGTCTTGCTTTTCTTTATGTGCTGGTTTAACACTTATGGTTTATCGTGCATCTTCCCTTTCTTAAGCCTACGTATTAACATAGAAGAAATAAGAGACATTAAATGAAGTGAATAATTAATGAATGTGTATGAGTCTGGTCATTTATCTTTGAATTAAAATGCTATCTGGAGATTATAAAAATCTCTTGTTATTTACCTATGGTTGAGCTGTAGACTTGATATCTGTAAACATGCGGCAAGGATAATTGTCCGTATACATACCATGCTGTGGCTCCTGTAAAATTTTCCACCTGAACTTGTTCATAGATGGGGCAACAATTGGCTCGCCTGATGGTCCTAATAATTCACCCTTCACAATATTCTCAGGAACACTAGTCAACGTTGTGGCCAAACTTACCTCACTCAGCGGTTCAATAAAAACAGATAACTCCTTTGTTCCCTTGTCTCCGATTGATATTCTAGGTTTAGCCGCAGAACCTACTTGTAACAAACCAGAAATCTTTGTTTGGTTAAAAGAATGAACCTGAGGGAAGTTTCTTCTGAAGTCCCTCTTAAAATATGGATTACCTTTGATATCTGCAGTTGGCAAAGTGGCATTTTCATCGTATATTTTCCCTTCCTCAACCTGGTTCCCGGGAGGATTCTTTCTGTACAATGAAACTACCGGGTTACCAGAAGATCTATTCGGCACCAAGGCCAAAATTCTCCTCACTGTCTCCCAGATCCCTCTGGATCCAGTAGTATATTTTTTCCAAACTGGAACTGGGCCTCCTGACATAGCTTTCAACTTGCCCTTGTAATTATTTTAGGCACAAAAATTAAACAATAAAGCTAAGGACTTGTGAAACACAAAAATTTGGATTACTGGAAAATAAAGAAAAATTTCGATTGGTTACTCTATATTAATTTTTAGAGTGCATATAAAAGGACGTTACTGATATATATATTTTCTTTATGTTTAAGAACTTAGTTCATTTATTTATCTCCATGCTCTTCAACTCCTTAGCTTAAAGTAGCGAAAGACATCTACCCAATTTTCCAAATATTATTAACCCACAAAAGAAGAAACTTGCGACCCATACCCAGATTGCAATGAAGTCGTTTTTATGGGAAAGAAGTGGTTGGATAAGGCTGTAACTCAGAAAGTATACACCCACACAGGCCATCGCAGCAATTGTGAAACTAGATAAAAAACCACTGATTGTCCCATCTAGCAATAGCCATAAGCCCGGATTAAGAAGTGACCAAATGATAGATAATTGTAAAAATGAGCTCCATTCAATTCTCCTAACGGCGTATGAAATCCCCAAGAAGGTAACCAATGATCGAATCAAGTCAGTCATCAAGTTCGTGTTTTGAGTAGTGTGGTAAGGGTTAGGATTTGACGTCAAAAGTCTCTTTGTAAGTACGGTGGGTAAAATTTTGTCCATTGTCGGCTGAATAGATCCCATTACTAACCCTTGTATTGCGAGAGCAACTATTCTGCTCAGGGTCAGATATATTTTCGGACCATCATAGATGTGTAATTTGCCAATAAAATTATGAAGTAGTTCATTCGTAACTTTTGATGGATCATAGAATATGTTACTTGCTGGGATATGATTATTATGGATATGCCTTGTAAGTTCATTATAAATATACGCAAACACAGAAAGAATTATCAACTTAATAGCAAAAATCCATAATTTGTGCATGAGAGAAGGGAGCTTTTCATGATGATCAGTAGCAGTCTTGGATGCCCCAATATCAATCTCTGCATTATCGAAATCCTTCTCAACATTTCTCTCCATATTCAATTTGGCTTTGGTTGATTCATCGTAGTAAACATCCCGGCTTAGGTTAAGAAATGATGATTCATTGTAAATCGAATATAGTGTAGGCTTCGTTAAGTTTACTACTGAATCAGTTTTTTCAATATTGGTAGGAGTGGAGCTTCGCGACGGAGTCAGTGACGAGGTGTCTTTCCCCAAGCCTACTAACTTGGAAGCCAGAGACATGCTTGTTTATCGAAGATTACGTGGAGCAATTGGCGAAATAGATCTTCGGTTAAATATACATTCGAGAAAAGTCGTAGTCATGCATAATAAATAAATCAAAAATGAGTTCCTATTGACCTGTCTACAAATCAAAAGTAAAAACAATTATCCAATAAAATAAGTAATAATTTAGGGAATTAATCATCCAAAACTATGATCTCCGGATGCTGTTTATTTGCTTCTACTTTAGTAGAAGTCAAATCTATGGTTACTGAATTACTTGAGGAAGGAACTGAAGTACCTTTGGTTTTCAAATGTTTATCGAGGTGCAATATCTCGACTATGTCCAAGTCACCATCAACTGGAGCCTCATTATCACCCAGATTCTCTAATTTACTTTCTGCATGGCACCACTGAGAGTCCATAATCCTTCTTTCCGCTGCTTTCAAAGCAAGATTTCTAATCAGCCCTGACCGAGCTATCACATCTCTACCAAGAGTTCCCAACTTCCTCTTCTCAGGCTTGAATGAAGTCTTAGAGACTGCTTTAAGTCGCTTCTCCCTTACTGAAGAAATCCCTGTATTGAATGTGTTCGAGCCTAATTTAAATATTTCACATCGATACTCAGTATCAGAATGTCCCAATTGTACCTGCTCAAATTGCAGTTTCAATTTGTCAAGAAACTTGTAGAAGCTGCTATCGTGTTTGCCATACAAGTTATGTGTCAACTCATGTAAAAAAGTTCCTATAATGTCGCCCAAAGGTAAGAACTCACTAGGGTTAGAGTGATATCGAAGACGTAGTAGGATTTTACTACCGGAATTCACATTGAGGCCCAAGAGATTTGTACTTTTAGGGAGCATCTCACATAAGACGCCTACTTTGAAATTGTTCTGTATGATTATAGGTGCCACCAACCTTACGACGTCATATAATAAAAGCTTTGCCCTTTCATTGTCACCAAACTTCTTCAAGGAAGCAATCTTTGAGATTCTGCCACTAAGAGGCGCTATATCCCTTAGAGAGTTTGCGAGTTCGTTTCGTGAACCCTCTCTCACCATGCCATTCCTTGACTACCATTTTTTACGAACCATTACGAGATCATAGATTAAAATCAACGAACTGCATATAAACATTACCATAAGTACTGCCATTAGCCTGACGATGTTATGTCATCCTCAACTTACGTACACTAGTGAGTGTTCTTGTAGAGCTGGTCTAAAAACTTGGACATAAAAGTACCTGGAGTCGAGGCTGACTCTGCAGCTTCTTTTCCACTCTTATTATATAGTTCAACAGCCCCCACAGTTGCCTCAAATATATCAAACGTCTCTCTTCTTGTACCATCGGCTCGGCCTCCTAAGAATGCTGCGATTGTACTACCCAAGGAGCATCCAGATCCCGTGATGGATCCCATCAAGGGATGACCCCCTTGAATCTTAGCGACCCTGTTTTCTTCTATTACATAATTTATAGCACCTGTTATTACCACAACAACTTTGAAATCATTTGAAATATTCTTTCCCACATTTATGAGCTTGTCATCATCAAGGGAAACCACAGAGTCCACACCTTGCATAAGAACCTCTTTGGGTTCTGTATCAGCGAAGTCGCTTGTAAGCTTATTGACTGCCATTATTTCACCCACATTTCCTTTGATAACAGAAGGGTGCCCAGTATTCAATAGCTGGCGTACACCCTCTAGCCTCACTGAAGTTGCACCGCATGCCACTGGATCCAATACTACATGTTTACCATAAGAATTGTAAACTTGAAGTGCATGCTTAAACAATTTCATCATCTCGGGTGAAGGTGTGCCCGTATTAAGTAGAAGTGAAAGATATTTGACATTCTGCGCAAACTCCTCATATTCTGAGCCAAGTTCAGACATAACAGGTGATGCACCAACGGCAAGTGTGACATTTGCACTAAAGTTTTTTACTACACCATTGGTTATATGATGAACTAATGGTTTTCTCGTTGTTAAACTTTGTATCTTGGAGTCCATGGAAGTAGACTCAGACTTTAGTATTTTTGACGTCAGGACCTCCCATGGCAATGGATCTTTGATAACTTGTACGAGTTTCGCGCTTGCAAGTCCAGCATCCTCACTTGCCATAATACTGGACACTACGGCAATGCCATCTAAACTCTGTCCTTTAACGCTACTTTGGAATAATACTCTGGCTGCATTTTTGTGGTTCAAGCCACCAATAGCCACGGCTCTAATGGGGGCAGACTTACCATTATTATATTTACCGAGGACTTTCAACATCTTTCGGATACCTATTGGACCAACACCTCCAGGCACTCTTAAGTCTTTCTTCGTGGATGTATAGTACACAGCACCTAATCCGACATAATCTGCAATTCCTTCCTTAGTAACTTGAGCAACTTCATCCTCGCTGGAGCAGCTAACTCCAATGATTTTGCCTGGACCTATCAACTTCCGAACTATCGAGGGAGGCATGTCATCTTGGCCTACATGAACACCTTCAGCATCAACTGCCAAGGCCACGTCAAGTCTGTCATTAATAATTAAAGGTATATTAGCTGCTTTTGTCAAATCATGTACCTTCTTTGCCCTGTCAATGAAATCCAGAGTCAGTAGCTCCTTCTCACGAAGCTGCACTAAAGTGGTGCCATTACGAATTGCATCCTCTACTTGCTTCAAAAAGGTAGAAGACTTTGGTATCATAGAGGAGTCCGTCACCAAGTACAATGAATAGTCAACCTTCATCATTATTTTAACTAACAACTATCAGATGCCTTGGTGTTGACGAAATGACTTACTCGATTAGCTGAAATATATCACGCGCGTACATCACAATTCAAAGCGCTACAAAAATACATTATAACTCCGAAGGTACGGGCTCTTCGAATCTATAAAATAGCACATACTCAATACTTTATCTCTATGAACCAGTAATACTTCAATTAATTGCTAGCATCAGCTAACTAGGACTTCCCGGAATGAGAAAAAGCTTCATCCTAAATATTATTAGGGGCCTACTGACAAAATCAACTACAGTTAAACGCTGAGTCTAATCTCCAGAGCTCAATTTTTGATTTTTTGGATAGTCTTGAAGTCCACCATACTCTTTTCTTGTATTGTCACTTTCTAATTTTATCATCAACTTGTTATTTATATTAATACATTGTTCCTCACACTTCTTTATAGTCCCACTTACATGCAAACATCTCATCATCACTTCTCTGCCATCAATAGAACTAATCAAGCTGATGGCCGCTCTCACTATGCGAAATGATGATCTAGCACATCGTATGATTCCTGTAGAAGTTTTGTTGCTGAAATACTTTATAGATAATTGCACACCGGCTTCACCTATCCCATAATCACCATAATATTCCTGAATCACTGTTCGTAGAAGTATCACTAGTGTCTTGGGGTTGACTCTCTGAGAGGAGACTTGATGCAACCCCAACAATGCGTTCTTCTCTGATAACCCAAACTTCAAAACTTTCTCTCTTTCTTCGTGATTTTCTAAGGTAGGAAAATAAAGGATATCGAATAAGATATACCTTTGTTTAAGCCTTACCATTCTTTCCTATTTCATTAAACTATACCTCAATAAAAGCACATACACATATTTAATATAATTATTTTAACACAAAAACTTCAGAATCAGATAGTTAAAAATTTGTTAGTGATGTCGCGGGCAAGCAGTGAATTACCATCAATATTATATATTAATGTCAAATTGTAGGCGGCATCAAACAGCAAATCATAATCGGGGCTTTGGTTTAAAATATCATGATAGTCCAAAACCTTTGCATAATGATGAACTGCTAGTGAATTTAGGCCAATCATATGAAAAAGTCTTCCCAAATTGTACTCTACTTCTTGCATTTCGTACACAGTGGCATTCTTCATCTTTAGACTTTTGTATTCGAGAACATAACTTATTCCTTGAAAAAGTTGAATATGTCTGTTATTACTTAATCTCTGCATTGATCTGTGGACATGTGATAATCCAAGCATTAAGCAGATCATTGGGTCTTGATTGTATTCCTTGTAAGCCCTGTTTAAATATACAATGGAAGATACATAGCTTCTACTTCCTCCTAGTAAATTAGCGTAAACATAAAGAAGCTCTGCATGCTCTTTCGAAAAGTTTGTATCTTCAAGATTAGCATTAATAGTTGCCATGCCTATTGCTTTTTTCCCTTGCGTTACTGAATCGTAAGCCTTTAACTGCCGAAGAAAGTATTTTTGATGGTTGTAGTTCGTAAAAGTTTCCCAAGCTTCTATTCCTGAAGGAAAGCAACACATGAAAAACTTGTAAATAAAAGGGGAAAACTGATTTACTGAAAGAAAATATCTAACGTTATTCATCACTACTGCTCCCACATCGAACTGTACAATGGCAAATATCAATCTAACGAGTCTAAGAAATGTTTCTTTCTTCTTATCTTGGACAAAAACACTGACACTTCTTGCTATTTCGACTATTTGGATCGCATATTCAAAGTTGCGGTCAAACTTAAATAGAAATAAAGCGTACTGAACAAATATGAAGAACCATTTATCATAAGTTAGCTTACGAAACTCTCGGGTAGATGTAAGCATTAGCCTAGATTTTTGTGTCTCATTTATCATTCCCTCGTGTAGATTAAAAACCCTTGCAATCCTTTCGTCTATCCCCATGTTTTTCTTCCTCCTATAGAGTATGATACCTTTAAAAGCTCTATTTTTATCTCGGGGAAAAAAGCTTCTTACGTTGATAAACATCTCAATCAACTGGGAAGCCAATTGCATCCAGGCAGTAATTGCAACTTCATCCTTGTGTTTGATAGATTCTTCGAGCCTCTCCATACGACGATATTTCTCCATAACCTTTCTAGATGCTGTATATTCAATCTCTATCTTCTCCTCATCGGTAGGTTTTCTAGGCGCTTTTATCAACTGCCTACTTTTAATTAATGACATCCCATCATCTTCAATTTCCGAATGATTGTCATGGTCTGTAAAATTTTTCTTATTAGCAATGCCTTGAGATGATTTTTCATGAGCTGACCTGACTTCACCTAGTAAGATAGCCGAGTAGTCTGTTTCACCAAGGTAATATATGGCTTCTGCCAACGCCAACTTCGCGTCCAAATTACTAGGATCATCGTAAACGATCGTCTTGTAAGCCTGAGCCGCCTGTTGGTAATCACCAACTTCGAGAAAACACTTACCTAACAAAGAGGTCAACTCCACAGTATCGTGAGTCTGATCACTTACGGCAGCTCTTGTCAAATAAGATAATGCGTCCTCATACAAACCATGCTCTTCCAACTGTCTTCCTGCTTCGAACAATAGATCTGCTATTTCATCATCTTCCTCAAGTAAGAATTCAAAATGGCGAATTGCCTCATCTTTCTGCTCCAAGCCTAGTCTTAGGCTACCTAATTTAAACCTTATATCGATTGGAACATCGTAATTTTTGTCATGGGCTATAATTTGATCTTGCGTCGGTAATCTTTCCAACGTTGGGAATCTTCTGCTATCAAACTCAGAATCATCATCTGCTTCATCCCACAAAACTTCATTTCCCCTATTCTGAATCCATCTGGCCACCAACTTGATCATCTTAATTCCTAGTTTCCATTCATGTTTCTGAACATATAACTCACTAAGTATATTCAATTCTGCCCATCCAAACTTTGCATAAATTTGGTTCATATTGGCATCGGGATTCATGTTCATACTGAGAATAGTCATGTAGAGATTTATGGCGTCATTAAGGCGTCTTTGTTCGACATAAACGCCCGCGAGACTCTTGATAACGTTTGAGTCAGTAGGATACAATTCATGAACCCTTTGTAACCCCTCCAAAGCCCTACCAAATTGCTTCCTCTCTTTGTACAACATTGCCCTTTCATGTACATACTTCATGTTATTAGTATGATCATAATGAATTGCATTGCTGTAGCAGAATATGGCCTGATCTTCATGTCCTAAATCTGCGCTCAATTCTGCAACATTAGCCCAAAACAGACTGTCGTAAGGGTTTATATGTGCAGCTAAAAGCCAATAATTACAACACTCATTTAATTTACCTTGCTGCTTATAGATTTCACCTAGCGTTTTATAGGCACTGAAATTCTTGGGGTCCTTTTTAATTACTTCAAGATACAAACTGGAGGCAGACTGAAAATCGTTCCTTACAAAGGCCTCATTAGCTTGAGAAAGATATATCCGAACCTCTGGATCAAGTTCCCTACTAGTACTCTTCATTAGCTTTCTTCTCCAATATGTCTTCGATGAAGCACTTGGCTTCTTCTTGTTCTTACTCCTAAAGTTCCCTGCACTTCTTAAAGCATCTCTAAAATCATAGTTCTCATTGTAGTCATCTTCTATAAAGTCATCGTCATCTGAAGAGGTAAAGATTATCTGTTCGCTATCATCTTCGTTGTTATCATTACTTCCATCGATGTCCATGTCAACTATGCTATCTGCTTCATCGGAGGACACTTCTAGATCTAAAACTTCACCACCATCTATATATCTATCTCCCTTTTCATCCCAATCACTTACTTCATCCGCCTCAAAGAGATTCACTGACGACATACTAATGAAATATCGAATCTGGAACGTTAATTAAGAATTGTATATGTCTACCATTTGTGCGCATAAACTCGGTAACAGACACTGCACATTTTTTCCAAGTTTCAACTACATCCCATAACAAACAGATCTTGCAAATGTTGGGGCTTGTTACCTGCTTGCTTTTTGTTGTTAGTGTGTTAGCTTCACTGGACCTTGAAGTGAACCAACTAGTCGTCAGTTTGTATGCACAATGGCCCAAAGTTCCTTTCAGACTTAGTCTCATAGAATCAATATCAACTATTAATGAAGAACTCTATGATGAAGCTGTTCTTAAGGTATTGGGTATTCCAGATGATAGTACTGGTGGTGAATACATGGATCTTGGTCATGATGATATAAGTTATTCATCTGATGAGAGGACATATATGAGGGTAGTTGAAGGCTTGAAACTTGATGAATATGAGAAGTCGTTTTTAAATATAAGTCTTGCAAATCACATCTATTCTCCTAGGATTGTGGCTACATATGAGTATTATGACAACATGTTGAAAGAAAATTCGTTACTGAAAGAGTTATACAGAGCTTGTGCAAGAGACTCGTTCGGAAGTATTTTGCTTGAAGATGAAGGCGATCGATTAGATGCTTGGGTATCTTATGGTCGTCACATATATTGTTCATTTGAAGACTTGTTTGCAATAAAAACAAACTCTAGATCCATAGAAGTAAAACTCTTACCTTTTGATCGAATCATTGGACATAATGAGGGTTCACCTTTGCTCATACTTTATGGCGATATTGAATCTAAGCGATTTCGTGATATGTTTTTCTATTTGTATAAGAATGCACAGGAAGGTAAGCTTAGATTTGTTTGGAGATATATCCCCTCAGGGAATGTGGCCGACAAGGAAAGCTTAGGTGGTTTCGGAGTTGACTTATCACTTAAAGATCTACAATACACGTATAAAACTACAGGAGATCAAAAATCGAAGTTTGAAGAGCGGAAAGTACTCGATATTGGTCAATATTGTGATACAATTGAACAAATCGAAGAGCAAAATATCGAAGACTTAGGATTGAAACTTTCTGCTTACGTGCTAGCAGATGAAGTACAAGACGAATCTCGTTTTGATCTTCTATCTAAAACTTTAAATGACCTTCCGAGACATTTGTCACAGATATCTCAACTTAAGCCAAAAAATATGAATAATGTTAATGAAACATTAAAGAAAAATGAAAGATTAGGGTCGTCAAAGGATGCTTTAGGATTCTATTTGAATGGTTCACCGATAAACCCTCTCGAGCTCGATACATTTAAGCTTATTGAGAAACTACGTGACGAGTTAAACATGGTGAAGGACTTAATACATTTGGGATTTTCAGTTAAAGAAGCAAAAACATTGATTTATAAATTTGCCCTTTTGAGTGCTGTGAAGGATGTCCATTTCAGAAGTGGACATAGTGACTTAGGCACGAATGAAAATAGATATCGATTGTACACTCATGAGTTTCTTTCTGCCTCTAGAGGTGGAGCAGTTGTTTTCTTCAATGACATATCAAAAGATGACGCTTACAATGATTTGCCAGAAAGTGCCCTTGACGGATATTTGACTTACGGTTCAAGAATGGCACCATTTCAAATCCCACCTTATAGAAAGAATGTTCATGATCTTATTTTTGTTTTAAACCTTGGGAATAAGGAACAGTTAAGGGTTTTCTTTTACTTTGCTAAAGGGATTTTAGATCAAAGCATTCCTCAGCAGATTGGCATTATACCACTAAATGGAGAAAATCCATATGACCGCATTTTGGCACAAAAATTTTATTTTCTAACGGAAGTTGCTTCGAAACAAGAAGCATTGGCTCTCTTGTATAAATATTTGGATTCAAAAAATGATATTGAAGCAGACGAAGTATTAAATCTAGTCAAGGTAGATGACAATTATGAACTTGATCAAAAGTTGTATCAGTCGGTGTTAGATATGTTCTCCATCACAGCACCAAGTGTTATTATGAATGGTGTTTTTTATGACCTTACTCTGCCCAATTGGCAAAGATCACTTAAGCAGCAGATAATCCAAGACATTGCCCGTATCAAGTTTCATCTTGACTCAGACCGTGATACATTAATACCGGTTAAAGACATCTTATATGATAATGCTAAGAATTCAAGGAATCTAAGACTTATTCCTAAGGAACCTAAGGAAATGAAGTTTGTAAGCATAACTCGTGAATTATTGAGTTGTTCGTATGAATTTAAATTTAAAAATGATAACTTGAATCTTCCAGAGGGGACTTTATGGTTGGTTGGAGACCTCTCAAGTGATACAATGTTAAGTCAACTTGGTGTTTTCTTGAATTTTATTCGAAGCTCTGAATTTAATTTAAAGTTACGTCTTTTAGATTCGACAGGTTCGATATCTTGGTCAAAATTTAAGCGAGAATTAGCATCGACACAATTTGATCTAAGCAATTCGACTGACCTACTGAAGCTCTTGAAAAGGAGCTCAGCAGACAAAAAGGACAGTAACGAGCATATATTGAACATATTAGCAAAGTCCGGCGTGCCTTCGTCTCAACCTTTTATGTTGTTCAATAGCAGATACATTGAGCTATCAACCCCGTTGTCTCAGGATGAATTGGCCACACTTACTGACTTTGAAATAAATCAGAGATTAGCACTTATTGACGAAATTATAAATTCTTATCCCTCAATATTTGATTCAAAGACAAAGTTTGACTTTAACAGTAATGACTTGGATGATTCTGATTTCTTGGACTTGCTTTCTTCGAGGCTCATCAAATCATTTCATGTGGACAACAAAGATTTTCTAAAAGATGTTTCAAGATACGATTTCTTCTCACTTGATAGAAATAATTCCTTAATCGTGTCTGAGGCCAAAGGTGAAGGGGAAGTAGACGTTTTGTTAATCATCGACCCTCTTAGTGAAATTTCGCAAAAAATGGTATCTATGTTGTCACTTTTAAAAGATCTTCCTTTTGTAAATTGCGAGATCATTCTTCAGCCATCAATTCATGAATCGCAGATAAAGTTGAGAAGATTTTACAGAGGTTTGTATTCGAGTAGAGTGGCGTTTGATAAGTCAGGCAGTGCTGTATATGACACATTAGAAAGCTTTCAGAATATTCCAAAACTTGAAAAATTCAATTTAAATGCGGATTTACCTAGACGTTGGGTGGCATCACCTGAAGAGGTTCCCGACTTTGTTGACCTCGACAATATTAAGTTTGCCGATTACAATGAGACCAGTATCAAAGCAGCATTTTCATTGCGTAGCTTGTTAATTGATGGTCAAGTGAAGGATAGCGAGAGTAGATTTAATGGTGGAGGATCTTTTATCCAAGCTTCAAAGTTCAATGCTAAAGTTGAGTCCTTTGTATTGTCAAATTTAGGCTACTTCCAATTGTCAGTATCACCTGGTATTTGGAGTTTAGAGCTCAAAGAAGGCAAGAGTAAGCGTTTTTTGTCTCTCCTTTCTGTGACATCAGGTGTCTCGTCATTTAATGAAGTTCCTCATGAAAGAGAGGACATATCTGTTTTAGATTTGTCTGGTGTCGATATTTTAATAAGGGTGCGACAGAATGCTGGGTACGATATGTCCAAGTTTCTTCTCGCCAAAAACGAGGAAGTACCTCCTAAGAACGGAATTTTTTCTTTCGGTAAAAAGAACTCTGTAAATAAACCACATGCAGAGATTAACATTTTTACCATCGCAAGCGGGCATCTTTATGAACGGTTGGCATCAATTATGGTCGCGTCAGTGAGAAGCCACACCGATAAATCAGTCAAAATTTGGATTGTTGGAGACTTCTTGTCGCCAAGATTCAAAAGATTCATACCGTCTTTAGAACTGAAGTATAATGTGGAGATTGAACTAATAAGTTATAAATGGCCAAATTGGCTTCGGTCGCAACGTGAGAAGCATAGAACTATATGGGGTTATAAGATGCTATTCCTAGATGTTTTATTTCCACCCGATTTGACGCGAGTTATTTTTGTAGATGCAGATCAAGTTGCACGTACTGATTTGAAGGAGCTCAACGAGATAGATTTGAAAGATGCCCCTTACGGTTTTGTTCCTATGTGTGACTCTAAAAAAGATGTGGAAGGTTTTAGGTTCTGGAAACGAGGTTACTGGGAAGAAGTACTAAAGGATAAGTACAAATATCATATTAGTGCACTTTTTCTCGTAGATTTAACTAAATTTCGTGAAATTTCAGCTGGAAATAGACTCAGAGCTCATTACCAAAAACTCTCGTTTGATCCAGCGTCGTTGTCAAATCTTGATCAGGATCTACCGAATAACATGCAAGGGCTGATCAAGATTTTTAGCTTACCTCAAGAATGGCTTTGGTGTGATACTTGGTGCTCCAAGGAGACTCTAAGAGATGCAAAAATGATTGATCTTTGTAATGATCCCTTGTCAAAAGAGAGTAAAATTGAGAGAGCACAACGCATTATACCAGAATGGTCGGAATATAATGAGGAAATTGCCTTGCTTGAAGAATACCACAAGCATGAGGGTGTTCAAAGTTCACTAAATGTGGCAAAAGAATTTACTGTCTCTTCTACCCTACCAGCTGGAAAGCAAAATCAAGAACCTTATGATTACGATGAATTATAGGCAATATAAAATGTTGCATATCGTAAAATTTTCAATCTCCTCTTAAAATACTGATTTCTTATAGAATGTGAGTGAAACTCTGTCATATAGTCAAACTTTAATAGACTTATACCAATTCAAAAGTGACAGCTTCGTTCTAATATGATTAAAGTGATAGATACTGTTGTATATAAAGTTCGATAGGTAACGGCGTATTAAGACTGTCCGCTACCGGTTGATTAACATTGTATGCAGGGAGTCCTCGGCCTTTGGCGATTATGACTCCAAACGGTGAAAAAATACGGTACAAACATAAAATCGAAATCTAAAAGACACTAACTACGATGAAGATTTCAGAGAAGTTGCTTCAAGCACATTCTGTCTCGGCTCCTCCAGCAGCTACCTTCTCTTTTGAATTTTTTGTACCCAAAACGTCGCAGGGTGTTCAAAATCTATACGACAGAATGGACAGGATGTATGAATTGAATCCAATTTTTATTGACATTACATGGAATGCAGGAGGAAGATTGTCATCTTTAACAAACGAGATGGTTTATACTGCGCAATCGACTCTTGGATTGGAAACGTGTATGCATTTAACGTGTACCAACATGCCAATAGAGCTCATTGACGAGGCATTGGAAAGGGCCTATGCTTCTGGCTGTCAAAATATCTTAGCCTTGAGGGGGGATCCTCCTTTAGATGGATCTGAATCTACTGGAATCTTCAAGTATGCTGTGGATTTGGTAAAGTACATTAGAAGAAAATATGGCGATCATTTCAATATTGGTGTCGCAGCATATCCTGAAGGACATCCTGAAGAGGGATCAAATGAGACCCTAATGGAGCATCTTAGATTGAAATGCGATGCTGGAGCGAACTTCATAATTACTCAAATGTTTTATGATGTTGATAATTTCATCTCCTGGTGTGCTAAGGTACGTAAAATTGGCATTGATATCCCAATAATTCCAGGAATCATGCCTATTTCTACTCATTCGTCTTTTGTAAGAAGAGCCAAGTGGTCTCAAGTTGCAGTTCCTCAATATTTTTATGATTCCTTGAATCCTATCAAAGATGATGATTATCAGGTGAGAGAAAAGGGAACTGAATTGGTGAGCGATATGTGCTTAAAGCTTTTAAAGTCAGGTTATGTTCAGCATCTTCACTTTTACACGATGAACTTAGAAAGAGCAACAGTCATGATTTTAGAACGTCTTAATTTAATTGAATCTGTGAAATCTCATGAAACAATTGGAGGTGTTGACCTCCCTTGGAGAAAGTCGTTGCTTCCCGAAAGATCAAAAGAATCTATTCGCCCCATTTTTTGGCAAAACAGAAAATATTCATATATTTCAAGAACCTCTGCTTGGGATGAGTTCCCCAATGGTAGATGGGGTGACTCTAGATCACCTGCGTTCGGTGACATTGATCTATTCGCTACTGACTTGTTGAGACAATCACCTAAAAAGGTATATGATTTATGGGGGGTACCACAAAATTTCACTGACATCAGCAGTCTCATTGTTTCTTATCTTAAGGGTGAATTGAAGTCTTTGCCTTGGAATGATGGTCCTATTGGTCAAGACACCTCTGTCATTATTGATAGCCTTGTAGAGCTTAACAAGAAAGGATTCTTCACCACAAATTCACAGCCCGCTCTTAATGGCGTTAGGTCTAGCGACAGTGTTTTCGGATGGGGACCTAAAAATGGATATGTCTACCAAAAGCAATATTTAGAGTTTTTCTGTCATCAGAGTGTCCTTCCTAAGCTCATAGATTTGATTGAAAAGTTTAATGGTTCACTGAATGGCTCAACCTCCGAAATAATTACTTATTATGCTGTAAACATCAATGGTGAATTGTCGACAAACACTAGTGATGATGATATTAATGCGGTAACTTGGGGTGTTTTTCCAGGAGAAGAGATTTTGCAACCCACGATTGTGGAAAAGACTTCTTTTTTGGCTTGGAAAGATGAAGCCTACAGACTCATTACTGAATGGATTAAGATATTCCAAAGTTCACAGCTAGAAAATGCTGATATCAATGAAGAAGCAAAGAGAAATTCTATAGAGATGTTAACCAACTTTCGTCTGGAGTTTGTTCTCTGCAATCTAGTTAATAATGACTTTTTTGATGGTAACTCTACAATCTTCAAGTTATTTGAGGATTTCGATTTTCCTTATCATCAGTGAGAATTTCTCATATTTTTTGGAATTCTAAAATTTTTGATCAGAGAATTCTCTGCAATAGTTTTCAAATTATTTTATCGTTTTTGTTACAATTATCGAGTTTTCAATTCACTTACGCAGGATATCAGAAGCACTCAACATGCTTCCAATCTTGAACATATTCAACACTAAGTCCAAGATTTCCAAAGAACGTTTGTAAGTGCAGAAAGCTAGCGTTTCTGCTAATTTGCATTAAGTTCGACTATTTTTAAAATTATTATTCTAAATTTCCTTCATTTCAACAGTTATGATTTTATGGGTTATATAAAAGTTCCTGTGCATAGTGGCATCCTCAACGGTATGATATAAAATATAATAGATATTTGATGAAAAATGACATTTTCTATGTAAATTTAATTGGAAAGTCGTAAATAAAAATTTACCTAAATAAAACTAACTAAAATCAAGACAATTAAGGACATCCATCCTTTGCTTTTCCCACTAGATCCTTCGTTTGGAATCTGGGAAATAAAACGTATAGACAGCGTCACCGAATGTTTCCAAGTACTAGATGCACTTGATGTTCCAGAAGCTTTACTCAAAGACAGCCCCCACTCAGATGGCTCCCTTTGTGGCAATAATGTAGAGTTATTCGAAGGTTTATATGGTTCTAGACTAGAGTATGTCGCTTCCTTGGTTACCAGTGGATTTATTGAACTCTGCGAATCCACAGGAGTCTTTGGAAAAAGAGAAACCACAGTCAGTGTCACCAACAATACTTCACTATGAGACGTTAACTTTGAACTCGGTTGCGGCTCTGATACAAATCTCGTATACAAATTTTGAGTTTCCTTTCGTGACTGCGAGAGAGTAGACGGTTGTTGCGAATGTCGAGGAGCTTTAGCGGATGATAAAGATGACGACTTTACTGATGAGCTTCCACTGAGGGCGTTCAACGAGAATTTATCTGTACCTTGTGAGAATTCAGAAGAAATCTTATAATGTGTTGATAGACTGTGGTCGCTAACGTCACTAAAGCTCGTGGTTTCTCCGATGACAGTAACCTCACTAGAAGTTGGCGCCTCATTCGAATCTGATATCGGAATTAAATCAAATAATGTAGTGTGCTGTAATTCCGACTGTTCTACACTTCTCAGATAGTCTGATGAAGCATCAACACTACTTAAAGGGCAAAAGGTAGTGTATGAAGTAACCATACCGTTCATAGTTGTCGTGCTAATTCCTAGTGTTGCAGGAATAACTGCCAGATGACAGCTTGTAGCAGAACATCTACTGATAGTAATGTATGTAGTGTGAGACGTCATAAGAGTACGACTAATCTCCACAGTATCGCTTGATGTACTTAACAGACTTTTTCCACCCAGTCCTGTTTCAACCAATGACTTGTAGCTCGAAGTTGAAGATGATATACTGGGTAATGAAGTCTCCACTGTCGTCAATTTTTGCTGAGACTTACGACTTACAGATCCTTGAGAGCTGTGTACTTCAATACTCTCCGAAGATTTCTCTGAGCTGCTTAGAGGACACCACGTAAAATAAGAAGTAGTAGTTCCACTGATTAAAGTAGTAATCGATTTCTTAATTGCAGTCGAAGATTTAGACACGCATGAACCACTTGAGCAAACGGTTGAAGTGATTAACGTAGTTTCATGTTCGCTGCTTGTTATGGTCCTAGGCGAAAGACTGGTTATATCTCCCGTATTCACTGAAGTCATTGAACTGATCGTGGATGAGATCAGAACTCGGCCTGACGATGTTGGAGCCGAATTGCCGCGTGATGTGAATGAACTACTCATTTTGGCCAGTATTGTAGAAATTTCAGCAATTGCACTAGAAAGGCTTGATACCAGGGTATTCGTCTCACTCATAAAATTGGATGAAGAACTTTTAATTGTACTCTCAAGTTTGGATAAACTTTTGGTAGCTGATATACTAGAGGCTGTGGGTAAACTTTCTGAAACAGAGGTGTAACAGCTTTGTGCCAGGCATTTTTGATTGTCACTTGAAGTGTGATAGTTTTGTTCAGAAGACATTACAGCTGGAGAAGATATTTCTAAAGATGAACTCAAAAGCGAAAATTCGCTTGTAATGTCAGTCGATTCAAGTGAACTTTTTTTATCTGAGGTACTGCTCTGTATCGCACTGGAGCTCAAGGGGCACCAGGTTGTGTAGAATGTGGTGATTCCACTTATAGTAACTGTTGTCAAGCCTCTAGTAGCGGTAGCAGAGCTTTCACTGCATTTCTCATTTTTGCAATGAGTAATGGTAATGATTTTCGATAATTCAATTCGATCCGTAGATGTCTTGATCACTGGAGTTTGATCGGATCTTTTCAAAGAAGCAGTGTCAGTTGTACTGTTGTTCAAGCTTGAGTACTGTACAGAACTTGGACTACGAAGATGGGTACTACTTGAAGATCTAGAGCTCAAGCTTGTACTCTGACTTGGGATGATTATAGAATAATCTGATGTCTTTGAGGAACTACTTTCTCCTGTTTCACTTCTTGAAATTATAATGGAGGATGTATCAGCTATTGATGAAGAGAGTAACAGGATGTTCGAAGGTTTGGTTATGGAGGTGGCACTTGTCGAAGTGTCATTGAACGTTGATGAAGCTGGCGCACTGACAGAAATTCCGCTCAGTGTAGTTGGCATAGTTTCCAGCGATGATGTAACAGAAGTTCTTTGTGAACTTTTTTCACAAGGTGCACTTGAATATTTGACAGGAACTGATGTTATAGGCGATGACGTTATTAAAGACTCACTATTAGTGGTTGATAAAGTACTATCTAGCGACTTGTATGAGATAGAAGCAGGAGTGGAAGGCGACGAAGTTTGAGATGATTCAGTGGAACTAAGTGGACAATAAGTTGTGTAAATAGTTGTCACTCCGCTAGTTATTGTTGTAACTTTGGTAATACCGGTAGTATGGGTTCTCGTTGAACATTTGTTTGAGGAGCACGAAGTTATAGTAATTATGCTAGTCAGAACCTCCCTCTCTGTAGACGTAACAATAGCTCCTGAATCATTCCTGGCTATCAAAGTTGGTGTAACTGGGTTGATGTCTCTTTTTAAACCTGCAGATGCAGCAGTGGCGAATACTCCCACAAGAATAAAATCCTTAAGCCTCATAAGTTAATTAAAGAGAAATCACTTTAAATAATATGGATTATGGGTAGCTAAAATAGAGACTTATTTCTTCCCTCAAGTTTTTGAACTTAACTAGACATCGTATTTTATATGTTCACATCTATTTTAGTCGTGTTTCAGGTTGAAAAGTATGGCAGAAGGAAATTACACCTCAAATTTTTGAGACCTCATGAGACGCCTTGTCTCAAGTATAATAATAGGTACCTTTATAAGTTTTTGTAAGAAGTGACTCCTAACTGAAACATGAAGTGGTATGCAATGGGTGCAAAAAGTGTCGCACGTTTCAAATTCGGTTTGTGTCACTCCTTAAGAGGTAAAAAAGTCTCGGCCAGTCTCTCGTGTGTCAATGTCGCACTGATAGTTACGCATCCTTCTGCAGAGTACATGGGCTTTGACGTTCAATATCAAACTATTTTGCTGTAAGAAGTATGTTTCAGGTCAGCGATATATAACTAATAATAGAAAGTTAAGACAAAAAGAGTAGCTTGCAATACGTGCTTCAAATAAGGGAATTCGCCATGTATAGCTTTAGAGATTAGGAAACTTATTAGACTATTCACATATAGTCATGTTAGTATGAGCTTAATTCGCCAAGTCTCCACACCTCCAAACCAACAATTTTAAACTTACCAACCTTTGAGTCAGGACCCAGTTCACTGAGAACTTCATTTCCAAAAGTTTCGCATGGATAACTAATTCCGTTATAGAGTGATCTATCTATCCATAACCCATTGCGTCCATGCGATGATCCTATAGCTATGAAGTCATTATTAGAGTAGATTATGTTGTCATTGATGCCGTTGTACTTGAATGCTTTGAAATCTACCGCTTGTTCTTTCCTAGGCAACAAATTACCTTCGCTGTCTTTACTTTTTTCCCTAATACTTTTCCATAAAAAGCATTGGCCATTACCATAGTATCTTTTCTGATCAATAGGCTTCAATTCTTCGTTTAGATAAGCACCAAAAATTGAATGATGTTCATCTTTAATAATAAGTATGTAGCCATTTGGCCGCTTCTTCGTAATGTCTGGTTCACTAAAGAAAGAATTCACCACCCTATCTGCATAACCAGTTTGTTTCACATCACCATTAATTCTCTTTAGTTGATTTCTGGGGTTGGAGTTGTAATAAAGGGTATTGAGCGACACACCATGTTGTTCAATGGAATAAACTAGTTCCCATTCCTCAAAGAGTTGTATTCTTTCTGGAAGATGTTTTCTTATCTCTCCCGCAATCTCATCATTCATTAATTTATGTCTAGTATTTTGATTGTAACCCCTTAGGTTCACCGCACCTAATGGTGGAAGAGATGCTTCCCTGTTCTTATCTGGTGACAGTTCACTGGGGTTAGATTTTCCCTTTTTCAAACGCAAAAATCTATCAATAATGGATTTGTTTTCTTCATCATGCGTATCATGGGATACATTAACTTGCTCATCATCTTCAGAAATTTTTTTAAACATAGCACTTAATCAATTAAATTATAAACTATATTCGCTATTGCTCCCGACTACCACTTGCTCCTGCGAGGAACCGGCATCTTTATTGTATGCACGTTAAATTTCTAACGAGTGTCGATCGATAACCTGAGCTCTCGAAAGTTAGTTCTTTAGATAAATTGATAATCAAGCCAAGTCCACCTGACACCTAATCAAAGAAAGCAAAACCTCAACACCTATTTTAACACCGTCGACGAAAATTATCCCTGGGAAACTTTTAGACAACTTACTATCTAGAGTGGCCATTCCAGCGCACCCAAGAAGTATGCAATTTACACCTTCATCCACATAATCCTTGTTGAGAATCCTTTCGACTATTTTCTCTATCTTCCTGTATTCTTGAGGATCATTAAGATTCAATACGTTAATATTGAGAGCTTTTGTCTTCAAAAACTTTTTTGTAGGAAAGCTTTCTGTTCCTACAAAATCTGTAATCCCTTTGTCTAGAATGGACTCCCAAGCTCCAAAACTTGTCAATATAAACAGTTTCGAAACCTTATTTGACAGAAGAGCATAGGTCAAAGTGGCTTGCATTATTCCTAAGACAGGCTTACTTGTATGTTTACTCAAAGAGTGAATCAAAGGGTGATCAGAGTAACATCCAACAAGAATTCCGTCACATTTGTCCAAAATTTTTTGGTTTACTAGATCAGGAAGCACGACTGACTCAGAGATCAAAGAAGTCTCTATTCCATCAATCTCTTTTGGAGCTGCTGGTGGTGCCGTATAAAAATGAAAATCAATGCCATCCACTTTCGTCAAAATCTTTTCTAAGTTATCAGATATGACCTTCGAAGAGTTTGGATTTATTATGAGAATGGATATATTGGTCATATCTGTATTCAAACTTTTCTTGCGTTAAGATTATAGTTTCTTCCCAGAGACTAACTTTCTGGAGCCGAACTTATGTGCGCTGTTGTATATACAGGCTATATCATTCCTATTGTAATGTTACTCAAGGATATAAAAGTAAAGTCAATAAACACGTCAGCAGCTTAACGTGCGGTTCAGTTGGGAGTTGGTTTATATGTCGTTTCTCAGTTCAATTGATAAACCTAGACAGTTAATAGTGTGGACTAGATCCATACAGTCATTGGCATCCATTTCCGAACTGATTAAATTCATCATCAACTCACGATCAGTTACTCTCTCTTCTGTCAACAGCGCAAGAACTTCACACGGTGAAGTCACATTGAGTTGTGATTTTTTCACCTCTTACGGGTTTGAACCACCAAATTCTGATTCAGAGGAGTTAGATGATGAATCCGATGAATCTGAATCTGATTGTGAATCACATAATAGAGGATCTTGTTCGTTCATCGTTAACTCAAGACATTTAGCCTTATTATTTAAGAATTTAGAGCCTAGTGAGTTGGATAAAATAAGCTTTAAGTCTTATTGGGCCTTTGACACTCCATTGTCAATGAAATTCAAGCTTCTTACAGAGATAAGGACAAAGAATCTTGTCATCAAAAAGTACCTGACAAATTATCAGCCAGTGAAAAAAAATAGGTTAAAGGTTTCCCGAATATATCATCAAAAGGTCATTTCTCAATTTAGTGACGTGGGATCTCAAGACAGCGAACGGGTTCACTTTATGAGAATGGAGAATGTAATACCGAAAGACTTTTTAGAAATGCTACCAACAAATACGGAAGATTTCAAGGTGGAAATTAAGAACGAAAAGATACTGTTGACTGGTTTTACTAGAAAGGTGGTCCATGAGAGAGAGATATTAAAACAGCCAATGTCTGTTACAATTACCTTGAATGCTTTTGATCTTATTGAAACAAATCTTCAGTTCGATAACAGAAGGACTCAAGATAAGAAAGTTATTACCGTGAGATTGAAAGATTTTAGAAACTTTACAAGCTTAATTAGTAACAAGTTCACAAGTGACCACGAAACAAAGAATACTTCCGATAATCACGATTCCCACGATAATAATGACTATTTCGACATGTATTTTAAATCACCTGGATTTCCTGTATTACTTGAGACGAATATCGATCCCAGTGTTAATGTGCAATTTGTTTTAATCGCTGGTGAAGACAGTCAGGGTGAAAGTATCAAGCAACTGAACACAAACACCATGTTCACCATAGATGCCCACGAGTTGAAAAAAGTACACGATCATGACGTTGTGCGTAAATCCAGCAGTAAAGCTAACATAAGAGAGGATATTCCTTCAATGAATGTTGACTTTGTTACTGATGAGATTTTGAGAGAGACCCCCTTGTTGATAAACAATTATTCGGATAACGGTTTATCGCACAATTTTCATGAAGCTGTTACCTACAGTGAAGACAAGGACCAGGAAGTTGTCTCGCTTTCTCATAATATGAATCAAGAAATCAGAAATTATAACGCAGACAATGACTTGCGACAAAACACAAGGTCTTTTCATTACAAAAGAGATAACACGCATATATACGATGGAGATGATGATCACGTTACTTTTGGACCAACACAACAGCTTAATAAACCAAAATCTATTATTGATCAATAATTCAATCGCAAATTTATATTATGGACCTGTAGACTTCGCATTTAGCTTAAGACGTCATTCCGTTATACGTATTACCAAAGTTGTCCTTGATCTGACTTCCAAAATCAACAAGGGGGCTCCACGGCTGATCATCTTTTCTATATGGTAAAGGGGGTAATTTAAAAGGAAGGATAACAGAAGTGGACCCGCTCAAATTTTTAGTCTGACCAACAGTATAAGAAGGTTTTAGATTCTTGTCTTTATCAAATACGAGGACCCCAAGCTCATAACTCGCTATCTCATACTGGCTAGAGTCTGAAGTAGTAAATTTTGTTCCTATTCTACTACCCCATGCCTGCTTCGATAAATTGTGGCTTCCCATCATTAACCACCTAAGTGTATTGAAATTATCTCCGTTATCACAAATATAGATTTTGACGTGAGGAACCACCGTCTCTCGACCGGTAAGATATTTTCCGTTCGTCGAATCCCATCTTCTGAGAAATGGCTTAATATTTTGTTCAAACTGTGTTCGGTGCATGGGTGATTTTGAATAATTAAAGTGAACAGCCTGACCCGCTCCGAACCCCACATTATTTTGAGTTACATCTTTCAAGCTAGGATAAATAATATGTGGCAAATACTTATTGCGATTCATATGCCTTCTTACCAGGGCGCATCCTGGCGGTAGAGTTGAAAATCCTGGTTGACCACCTGAAAAAGCTAAAGGACACAACAAGTGAGTGAAAATTGAAGCAGCATTTTTGCCTTGAGTTGCAAAGGGATATGAAATAGACGAAACTTGTGCTAAAATATTAAACTTTTTTTCATGGTCCAGGTCTTCTAGACCAACCAATAATTTGTTTCTCCTTAAAGTTTGATAAAGTTTACCATAACCATAGATTTCATCATGATCTTTAAGACCTGATATATCATAAGAGCCTGGAGCTGATGCTATAAGTTCAACATCAACAGACGAAAAATCATAATCACCCAATAAATCTGCAAGAACGTTCAACGCATCATTATTATATCTTAATATATAATCCTGTAAATCTTTCTTAAATCTAGGCTGTCCAATATTTTTAGAGAGAAGTCTCTTCAACCTGCCTGAGCGCCAGCACATTTGAGTCAATCCACCAAAGTCAAGCTTTGTCAAATTAGCTGTCATTATGACAATTTCAACGGTATTTTTGTCAAAAAAGTTGACCATCATCTTCGTGTGATGTGTACCGAAACGGTTTGCAAGTTTTGGTACTATCTTAGTCAAATTAAAAGATTTCACAACCAGTATATCTGACGGATTAGTCATTGCACTATCTGCTCCCCCAGAAATAAGCGTTATTTTCCTCTTATGGGAAACAAAGTCAGGATGAAAGAATGTCAAAAAGAAAGGCACATCAATGCTGAAATTGAATTGATATGTTTCTAAAAGATCTTTGGTTCCAATTAACTCTTCTATTGTTACAGTACCTTGATTGCAGGTTTCTAACTGCACCGGATCAATGAAGCTTGGATTGTATAAGAGCAATATAGAAGAACTCTTTTTCCTATTAGACCCTTTGTATTGGTGGCCATCAGCTTGTTCCAAAGTGTCATCGTGGAATATATTAGACCTACCCTTGTATTTCAGAGATTTAAGCGACAGTTCATCCTCATTCATCACTTCTATTATATCATCTGCCATTGGGTTTCTTTCTGAGTAACTCTCTTCTGTTTTGGGCCTTTTACGAGTCCAATGTTTTGCGACAGCGATAGCGGCGGCTGACCTTTTGGTATCTCCAGGCATTCCTAGTCAATAATTATACGAATTAATGAGTATCACTTAGGTCTACTCTGACGTGACTTATAATTGGATCACGCTTCTACCTGCAAGCAAGTGGATACAATTTATTTGATCTAAGAGCCTGATAGCGACCCTGAGACATTGTTTCTTTCATCACGTGGTGATGATCAAAAGCTAGCTACGTGTATTTCAAAAGACTTGTAAACTTTTCAAAGTACAACAGACGTTATAATTTGACCATTTCCCTGTGAGATGACAATAGCATTGAATTATAGTCAAGATGAGATAGTTTCATCTCCAACAGTGCTCATATCAGGCAGCATTTCTCAATGGAATGGTCATGGTATCGTTAGATTAACATCGGACCAGAATAGACTATTTCCCCCACAATATGCTGAAGTCAATAATAACAACTTCAAAGTCTTAGCCCACGTTTCTGAGATAATGCAGAACTATTTGAATATAGAAATCATCGAAAATGGAAGACTTAACCCTTTCGGGCTCCCTGAATTCATTAATGGTCTACCTCATGTAGTAGAAAGAACCCAACTAAGGCTAAATTATTATAAGTTAGAGAGAAACAAGCCTATTCATCTTTGCATTATATTGGGAAAAGACTCTAGTGGATCCTTTGATATTCCAACTTACCGTTTACGAAGGGGAGAAGTTGCAAATTTAGATACTGCTATAAGGAAACTAAAAATAGCGGGAAGACTAATGCAAGCATACACCCAAGAGGAAATGAGAAATGCCGGGCTAAGTAATAGAACTTTTCAGTTTGTTGAAGAACTGGTGTATAATCGAGGAATATATGGGTATGAAGATACCTTCCCATTAGCTCATAGCGAAGTCAAGGTTCATGTACTCAGATCTTCTAAGTCAGTGGCAGAGTTGAGAGATCCTAATCTTGCGCAGCAGAATCCCAAGGCTAAAGATCTGGGTGGTCTTTTTAATCACGCTATTGATGTGATCAAGAATACTCCGGAATTCGCAAGTAAGTACAAGTCCAGTGGGACTCCTATCCAATGTGCTGTCATCTACTTGGATTCTCATTTCGATGTTGAAAGTGATTTAATACTCGCTCATGCTGCATTAGGTGGGGGTACAGGAGAGATTAAGTTAGCCATCTTCGGATCTCATGGTCTTCATTCGTGGCCGATGACCTTCCCATTTGTTTCACCCACCTTTTTGGACGACACTCATTTGTCCAAGAAAGAAGTTGCAAATGATGCAAACCAGTCAGGTACTACTTGGAGATGCTTGAATGTGACACTAGGTGCTTTTATGCATGAAATTGGACATTTACTAGGGTCCCCTCATCAGGTGAATGGAGTTATGCTCAGAGACTATATTTGGCTCAATAGATCTTTTATGACAAGAGAAAATGACGGCGTGAGAGGGCAAATAAAAAACAGACTTTTCATAGAAGCGAGTGGTTATTGGCCCAAGGAATGTCATTGGAATAGAATGGATTTGGTTCGGTACTTTTTTCATGGCTCATTTGGAATACCTACGGATACAAATTTTGGAAAAGTTTACACTACATATATTCAACGCTTTGAAGGGTTTGATTATGCCAATGTTAATCCGTCGATGTATCATGTTCTGAAGGATACAGCCGTGGTAAGTTCGAAGTCTGGCATATTTATGATTGAGTTTGTAGTAAATGGCCTAGCCAGACATCATGTTGAATTTTTTCCGCGTAGCTACGGAGGACCTTCATTGCAAAGAGAATTAGTTTTGAACTATGAGTCTCTATGGAGTGACTTTCTGAGTGTATCAAAAGAAGCAGATGAAAGCTTTGATTTGAGATTATTATCTTTGGGAGGCGATCTATACATCGAGAATTTCAAGAATAAAATGAAGCAAGATTCTTCTTATGTTCGTTGTGATCTTGGTCCAGAATTGGGTGCTGTCATTGGTTACAAAAGTACGACTTTAGGTAGGTCGGGTGATAAAAAAGAGAATCTATCAGTTTTCGATCTTTCAACTATAGGGAGGATAAGAATATATCATGGGTCTGCATTAGATGGAATTCGATTCTATAGGAGAGATATCCTGGCAACGGAAACTATCTCAGTACCCAATGGGCCCACGTTACCCAAAAGAAACTATTTCAGCAGAGCTATAAATAAGGTAAAGCAGACAAATGTTCCAGAATATCTGCATAACTATTTAGTAGGTCGTGACAAAGCTGATTTCTCGGAATTCATTCTATATCCGAATGAGACAATAGAAAAATTTCATTTTAGAAATGGAGCTTGGATGGATGCTGTCCAGTTCGAACTAAGCTCAGGAAGAAAATCACCGATGTATGGAAATATGAATGGCGGTCATTTATCAACCTTAGAGAAGCCTAGTAAAGGGTTAGCTCTTGTAGGCTTTTATTGGTATGCAGGGTCGTGGTTAGATGGATTGGGGATCATCTATACTAGTGAATTTAAATGCTATTAAACAAAAGATTCGAAAGCGAGTAGTTCCAAGAAATCACCAGCCTTCACTCTTCAACCTGCCGTTCCAAGATCTTATCTCTAGCTTGATTGTACTCTATTGGGAACTGCTGAAATACTCCACCAACATCTTTAGACTTAAAAATATTGAAAGCACTTTTTGATCCATGTTTTAGCTTATCGACTCTCTTCTCTATTTCCTCGATATCATTTCGTAGTTTCTGGACTCGAGTCATGCTACCTTTAGAACTACTGCTACGGAGTTGGAAATTGGCCCTGTAAAGTGCTTTTATCGAGTCAAGTCTATCTATAAGGTCTTTTCTCCTTTGGTGAATAATTTGATTCTTGTAATTAAGATTTCCACTAATTTTAGACTGTACGGACAATGTCTTATCTAGCCCTTCTGTGTCCATAGCCCGTAAAAGGTTGTCGAAGAAATACTTCGAGTGGTCCTTCAAAGAACCAGAAATATTCTTAGAATGGTTCCCCTCCGAATTGTAAGGCCCAAAATCATTTAAGTTATCTTCGCTCAAGTCGTATTCGTCATCCGTATCAGTAGCCAGTCTTGGTACATTCTCGACAAAATTGAGACCATCAGCGTCATTATCAGCCGCATTTATGACATTGTGATCTCCATTCACATTATCATCGAATACATCTGTAGCATTAGATTTGGATAATCCCTTGTCATCAGACATATCTAGTTTTGGCTGGCCTTAGATTAGATGTGGACCGACATACTTTTGTGCGATATAATTGCAACGCTTTGTATATTACACAGTATCGAACACCATTTCGCAAGAGTGTTTATAGCTCGCTGTCTATCAGTACGTTAAAGTTCCACACATGTTACATAATGTCGTCTTTCCAGCTCCAGAATTCAGAGGTATTGGCCAGACTCAAGCCCTTCGGGATTCTGTTTGAAAGATCGTTGAGTGATCTCATCAAAGGAATCAGGTCTCATTCGAAAGAATCACCAGAAAGTTTGCTGACTTTTTTAGACAATGCTATCATGGAGTGTAAGAATGAATTAGTGACGACTGACTTGGAGGTAAAAGCTATGGCAATCTTAAAGTTAGCTTATCTCGAAATGTATGGTTTTGATATGTCTTGGTGCAATTTTCAAATTCTTGAGGTGATGTCCCTGAGTAAGTTTCAGCAGAAAAGGATTGGATACTTAGCAGCAATACAATCGTTTAAGAGTGAACAAGATTTGTTGATCTTAGCCACAAACCAATTTAAGAAGGATTTGAACTCCCATTTACCTGCAGAGATTGGACTTGCTTTGAGTGGAATCGCTACTATAGTTACACCAAATTTGGCTAAAGATATCAATGATGACGTCTTACTGAAGTTCAAGCATAGCGAGCCCTACATTAGAAAAAAGGCTATCTTAGCAATGTACAAGATATTTTTGCAATATCCTGAAAGTCTAAGGATGAACTTCATCAGAATTATAGAGCAGTTGGATGATCCAGATATAGCAGTCATAAGTGCCACTATAAATGTCATTTGCGAAATATCTAAGAAGAATCCCAGAATTTTTATCAATTATTTACCGAAGTTTTTCATTATTTTGGCAGAAACAAACAACAATTGGCTTATAATTAGGATTTTGAAACTTTTTCAAAGCTTATCTCGTGTTGAACCAAGGTTGAAAAAAAAAATAATGCCCACTTTGATGGACTTAATGATGAGCACAAAAGCTTCTTCCTTGGTTTATGAATGTATAAACTGTATTGTCAATGGACATATGCTATCATCAACTTCATCGAAGGATAGAGACACAGCTATTATCTCCATTGAGAGGATCATGAGGTTTTTCGAAATGAACGACTCTAACTTGAAATTCGTAGGATTGCTTGCATTCATCAACATCTTAAAAGTGTTTCCAAACCTAATCCATTCGGTCAAGGGTGTCTCAAACATAATAATGGAGTGTTTAAATGACCCTGATTTAATCATAAAGAGAAAGGCTTTGGAGGTATGTCAATATATGGTTAGTGAAGATAATATTGCTGATATAGTAAAAGTTTTATTACTTCAGCTAGTTTCACAAGATTCTGATGATAACATTGTTCCAGATTATTTAAAGGCTGAGATAGTTTCTAAGATTTTGGAAATGGCATCGAAGGATAATTTCGTTAACATTCCCAATTTCAAGTGGTATGTTGCTGTCTTAAAAGATATAGTAAATTTGACGCTCCTTGACCCTAGCTCCCAAATTAATGGAGTCGACAGCCTGGCATCTTTAGATCTCATTTCGAGTGAAGTAGGCAAGGAATTCAAGGCCCTTGCAACTAGAGTTCCATCTACTAGAAACAATATCATGAACAATGTCGTTTATGTGTATGTTCAAGATATCAGTGTTATAAATAATTGCCCATATCTTTTGCAAGACCTTTATTGGGTGATGGGTGAGTACATTGATCAATTGGGCTTAAGGGAGGAGGACGAAAGTGAAGTGAGTTATTATAATTCAAGTGGCAGTAGTATGAAGGAACAGCTTTTGACATGCTTGACTAATGCTCCTATTGATTTTTCATTGGACTTGAAATCCAACTTCAATTTTCCTGTATCCAGGAAATTAATGGTTCTACCTATTCCCGACGTTTTGATTGTATCAATTCAGGCCATAGTGAAAATTTATAGTAGTATTGTGAGTGATTATTTCCAGCGTGCAGTCTCAGATAAACTTCCAAAGGAAACACTAGAGCTTTTAGCATACAAGTTACACAGAGTAGTGAAATTTTTTGGTAACTGGACAGACCATCCTAGCTTTGAAGTCCAAGAAAGAGTAACATCATGGCTAGAATTCTTAAACATTTGCCTAGAAGTGTTGGTTTCCGAGAATTTTGAAATCCTCTCGAAACTAGAAGCTCAAGAATTGAACGTTTTCGAAACACTAGCTAATGAGAGTATAAAGTATACTGATAGTAACATGCGCAGTGACCACATAGAGAATACGGCGAGTATAACTGATTATGACTATGAGCTGGATGGTAGCCCAAGGAATAGAAGTTCTTCTGATTCTGGCAGCATTATTGGGCGTAATGAAAGCATAAGATGTAACGACTTACATCAAAATAAGAAGGCAAAAGAGATAGAGCTTAATCAACAACTTCACGCAAACGATAGTAAGTCTGCAAATCCAGAGGTCTTGAAACCAGTTCCCATGTTATTGACTAATGTCTTGCCATCATTTTTCAAATCTTACCCATTGAATCCGGTATCCAAAAAAGCGCAACATAAAATAGCTATTCCAGAGAATCTTGACTTAGACACTTGGATCAATCCGCCACAACTAGTTGAAGACAGCGACATCGATGAGGATGAAGACGACCCATATGGCGAAGATATTTTGGCAAACGACTCCTACATTGAAAGCAACAGGTCGCCCGACGCAGAGTCAGATTTCAAACGTGAGAGGCTCGAAAGGTTGAAAGACGATCCTTTTTACATCACATCAAATGAAAGTACTACTAAGGGAAAATCAACAACACCGGAAGATCACATTTCTACTCCTCATACTAAGTCTTTCGAATCTATTGGAAGGGGTGAGAATAAGAAAAAGAGACTGGAAACTAGAAAACTCAAAAAAGAAAAAGTAGTTATTTTGGGAGATGAGACCGTAGATGGGGACGCATTAAGTGATAGCGAAACAAAGGTTAAAGAGCCTAATATGAAGCTCAAGTCAAAGAGACCAAATGCTTTTAAGATCGACTCGCTGAATCTTGACAATTTTGACTTAGAATCACCTGAAGTATCCGAAAATCTCAATTCATTGGATGGGAAGGATAATATTATTGATTTGGATGGATTAAGAAAAATGTTAGCAGAAACATCATCCAAAAAACTGAATTCCAAGAAAAAGTCAAAGAAAAGTGATGATATCACTAATCTCACTAAGAAAAGCGCTGAACTGAAAAAGAAATCAAAGAAAAAGAAAAGCAGGGGTGAAAATTCTGAACATAATAAAACATTGGAAAACAGTAATATTATGATCGACCTTCCTATGCTCGATAATGATGTTGAGAAAGAAACAAAAGAAATTCCTACTCTCAAAAAAGGGAAGAAGAAGACCAAAGCGCGTATCATAGAGTGAATATATCGTGGATTTTAGTCAATCGCTAATAAAGTCTGTAAGTGCAATTAATAATGTATCTAATGAGAAATGACATAGTAGTTAAGCTGTACATGAGTAGAGTATTGTTTAGAATCTTTAATTCGATGGGGAATCTTCCGACAAAACCTGGGGCTGTGTATCAGATTCTTCTGATTCAGATGACGATTTTAACTCGTCTTCTTGGGAAAGTTGAGGTGAACCGTCTTGAGCTGCCCTAGAGTAACCAATATCTCTCAATTTGGTCAACATTTTCCCCCTCACTTCAGCACAAAATTCTGTTAACTGCTCATTAGTTTCTAAACCTTCTGTAGATATTGGTTTTAAGACTTCAATGAAAATCTCTCCTCTGTTGAATATTTTTCTCTTGGAGTCAAAGATCGTGGAGGTGTTACTGACAACGATTGGCGTTAAAGGTAAATTTCCTGTTTTAGCTAAGTGGAAAGCTCCCTTCTTAAAGGGAAGCATTTCTAACTCATTTGTCCCTGATCTAGTTCCCTCAGGAAAAATGAATAATCCTCTTTTCTCATTCTTGATATCCTCTAAACCCTTATTCAAAACCTTTCTAGCTTTTTCACCCTTAGCTCTATCTAGGAAAAATGCTCCTGAAGCCATCATAAACCATCCCAAGAATGGAACATATCTCAAAGCTTTTTTAGCAGTAACAGTGAAGCCGACTTCGAAAATTCTTCCCAATACAAATATATCCAACGCTGACTGATGATTAGAAATAAAAATGCCAGGTTTTTTAAAAAGATATTCTTCATTTTTCAAAGTGATCTTGACACCCATCAAAGTAGAGAAAGAATAATAAAACGCTCTAGCCACAGTGTATTGTGCATACTCTTTCTTACCTATAGCCCGTAAAAACAACGACGCAAACAAACCGTACAAAGCACAGCCAATAATCAAAGACCCGAAGAGGGTAGTCTTGAGATAGAACTTTATATTTTGAAAAATAGAAGCCATTCCTCAGGGTATAATCTAGAGTGCTTGTAATCTTTAAGTTTGGTTAAAGCTTGACTATGAGTATATTGCGCTCGCCCAAAAACGCATACTATTCACACTCACACGACAAAATTTAAAATTACTGCTAAAATGAAATGCAGAGCGATAAAGGCAAGAATCGTTTGAGGATATAAACACATCCAATGACTACAGTAGTTAACTGAATCTTCGGTTACAAGTACTACTGTGCTCGAACTTAAATTCTACAGCTATAGTGACTTATCTTTGAAGATCTCATATCAATAGTAAATAGGGAGTTTTCTCGGATAGAAGTCTGCATCTAATCCAACATGCCTTATTCTTCATTTTTAGAAAACATAAACCACATCATAGTCCCCGCTACTTAATCCCCTAAATTTGTATCCTCTTCTTAAATAAACTTACATATATAACCTAACGGAATCTTATTGTTAGCCTATTCTGCTTTACTAATACACACCAAGACAGGGAGTTTACTTCTACTAACAGACTCTATACTTCCTTCTTGTCTATGTACTTTTCTTGGTTTTTGCCGTTACTCTCCGTTTGTGCTACAATATGTTCTTTATGTGAATCGAAACTATTTTAATTTCTTCCATTATGCTCTACACTAGTATTTAATGGTAAGTCAAAAATCGTTTTTTTTTAATTGAGTAAGGTGCCAAGGTTAATAGATTATAGTGTCTATCTATAGAACAGCTAACATTTATCACTAACATAGAGCTGGGATATCTCCGCTCTAATTTCTTATTGAGATTTTTAAATAAGCATGCACACATAACAGCGATAAGTTAGTTGAATAATCCCACTTATTTCGAGGGACGACATTTTGACTCAAATATACAAAAGATGCCACATCAGCCGTCGTAAACACATCCATTCAACTTATTCTTGACCTGTGATTGATCCTTGAGTAAGATTGTCTTCTTTAGAATAATGATGTTTTACCCACCTAAACCCTTGAGCAAGTTGAGCGCCTTCATTCACAAAATGACAACCGAATAAGAGATAGTTCTTTGGATACACAGCCAAAGCATACCTCATAAATACTAATGAATAAACTATAAGCGATCCTGTCATTGGTCCACTAATCAAATCAGGATCTTTTTTCAAATCCATTACTGCAGCAATGGGTATCCCAAAATTGGAAACTGGGCCCCAAAAATGCGTTGTAAACACATACCTTAAAGATTTATTAGTAAAGATAGAATCTGCAAATCTCTTGAACGTAGACATTCTCGAAAACAATTGAAAGTTAATAAGAGATGTTGCTAGCTCTAGGCATCGTTATATATTTCAAAGGATTATCAATTGTGTAAGACACGAAATCGATAAATAGGACACAAAGAGAACATCAATAATTCAGCATCAAAGCAAGGCTTGCATTTCACGTTACCAAAAGCCGTTGTCTTTACTTATTGAAAACAGACGAACCATAGTTGTACTAATTGATGTAAAAGCGTGAGAGTAGGACCGATTTTTCTGATTTATCACTTCTTCATTTTGTTAAAGTAACTTCGTAGGTGTACATCCATGGTACTACAATCTATAAATATAATATGTTGGTACAGACAAATTACATTTGACGTTAAAAGTATGCTTATTCCTTGCTAAAGGATCGAATGTGTTCGCATTCAATTTTATTTAGCTTAACTGAGAATTTTTGAAATAATTGCCTACTTCAGAAGTTTCTCGGAATATCTGATAAAATCTCAAAAACCTATTTCAAGATTTCTTTCGCTTAGATGAATCTCCCCTACTTCCTGAGCTACGACTGTGCCTTGGTTGATGTATACTTCCTTCTCGCGAATCCGATGTTGATTGAAAATCCTGACTTAAAAATGACGAGGATACACTCTGAACTGATGGTTGCTGATAAGGTAGTTCCGCTGGCGTCGTTGAAAACATGTAGGGATCCGGCAATACTTGGTGTCCTGGCGGTGATTGCTCTGCACCGGGGGCTGTATTCATTGCAGCGTTGACATCTCTAGTGGACCATACATTCCCATAAAGCTGATTCGGGATGTCATTTAATCCAAATAATCCAGATGAAGGATTTTGCTCTGGTTGGATAGGGTGATCAACTCCTGAAGTCGTCTCATCCAATGAACGACGTTCTATAGGGGAAATTTGTTTAGATCCCACACTATCATCACTAGAAGAACTCAAATAAAATGGTAAGTTCTCTGGATTTGTCAACCAAAAGGGATCGTTGAAGTCTATATGAAAGTTATTCACCTCTAAGGATTCATTTGTATTGATAACATCTTTATCCCCTGCACCCAGGTGTATCCCTTTCTCATGTTTATCTCTAATCAAAGAAATCGCCGTTACTATGCTATCTAGCAAGTATGTTGTATTTGAGGACCAGAACAGAGTGGGCTTTTTATAATTACGGGAGAAAGTTCTGTCGACCAATCCTAGGCGAGATAATTTCTCTTGTAGTTCATCCAAAAAACTTTGACTTAAAGAAGAAGCACTTTGAGGTTTTAATTCATAATGCAATAAGGCAAATATGACAACGATCCCTTGATGTATTGAGAAGCTTAAAAATGGATGGCGAGTTCTGAATATTTTACCTAGCCTTAAGTCGTTATTAGAGTCATCAAAGTATTCGCCTGCAAATGTGTTCACAAAGGACTGAAGAAATTGATCTATCAAGGTCAAGTACTTCAATATCGAAGCAGTTATTATGGTCAACACTTCATGATGCTCACTTTCAAGCTTAGCAAACTTATTAACAAAAGGCTCGAACAATTTTGCTCTGTTTACATAGAGAATTATTAAATCGCTAAGAACGTTGTTCTTATCGATGTTGACTGGACGTTCATAATCATCACCGTATACTAAAGGAGTCGTGACATCTCTGGTGTCAAAATCTTCTGTACTAAAGAACCACTCCAATAAGGATATTTCTTTTGCAAAACTTTTTTCTAACACAATTAAATCCTCAAAATCAAAATCCAACATAAAGTTTTCTATTAACATTAGATTACTCAGTCTCAAGCACTCACTGACTCCTATCTTTAATAGCGCAACGGTTTTCTTTAAGTCAACATCACTTGAGATTGTCTCATTTGAACTTTTAAGAACTACCTGGTTAACTTGTACAGAAATTGGACTCGGTCTCCCTAAGATTGAACATATTTGACAAGATACGTTTTTGAGAGCAAACCAGCACTTATACCTAGCTACATCATTTCCGTCTAAGCTTTCAGTATCACTTTTAAACCTTCCAGTGACGTGTAAACCAATCGCATATGCTATTGAGCAAGTGTGAAATAACATAGACCAGCACTCCTCATACCTTTGTTGAATGAAGTACCACTCGGTGCATAAGATATATGATTGTACAGTAATTATGGACTCATTAATCAAATTGTGTCTCAACTTTTCAAACTGATGAAAGAGAATATGTCTGGTCATGTAAGTTTTGTGTCTGTTATAGCTATACTTGGATTCATCAGGATGCAATAAATTGACGTACTGTCTAGGAGTGATCTTATGAAGAGTCAATATTAATATCATGTCTAGCAATAACATGTCATCGTCATTCTCCCATTCTTTGTCTTTAAGCTCTTCATAAGAGTTCAAAAAATTGACAACAGCACTTTTGGAGACAAATACTCTGAAATAAGGGTCCACCTGGAAGAACAAGTCTACCAAACTCCTTAGAATTGTGATATTGGTCTTCTGATCAAGATCATTGATATCTGAGCCATCAGAATTAATATCCAATAAATACGGTAACCTTTTCTTTTGAAGACTCTGTTCAATAAGACTTGAGTCGAATGAGTTGTTGCTACTTTTTGTATCTGAACCTGTTTCCATCAATCCTTCTTGAATTTTTTGTTTCTTATAAGAACCCAAGAAATCGAGTCCGCTATTGTATCTGAGTTGCTCCATCATATAATTTGAAGATTGTGGTCCATAATACTTTTCTCCTAATTCCCCTGTCTCTCCATTGATAGGTATTCTTTTCTCAGCATCTTCTCCTTCGCTACCAATTGATCTCTTTTTAGGGATATTACTACTTTTTTCGACATTCGCCTTTCTAAGAACACCAGTTAGCTTGTGGTTTTTATGTGCGAGCTTCATATTATCCTGCAAAAGTTGAACCCTTTCCCTCCTCAATTGATGAACCTCATCTCCAAACTTTTCCTCCTCTGTACTTTGCAGTAATTCCATAGCATCAAACTCACCTTCATTGATCTTGATGTTTCTAAACGTAGACGGGAATTCACACACTATGGACCTCTTTTTGCACTGATTGCATGGTTTGAGTTTGTTGCATTTGATCTTCTTTCTGCGACATGAAATACATGAAATCGGAAAAGCTTCACTCATGACTTCACTTGAACTATGTTTTTCTTACCTTGGTCAAACTTTTCTCGATAGTTAAAGTTCCCTGCTTCTAAAAGTCATCGGGGGTTTAGACTATGTTACAAAAATATGATGCAGTGATAAATTCGCCTATAACAACTCGAACAAACAGTAAATTTTTTCAAAAATATAGCCGAGCCGCCTACCTTCTTGAAAGATAGTTCTCGATTACAGATTGATCAATAATTCAGCAAAATATATCTATTACTGGCAGGAAAACTTGTACTTTTCACGTTTAGACTTGCAGTAGAAGTACTATGCTATATTGTATACAGGAAGTGCTCTGAATACGGATTTCCGTTATCTTGATGATAGCCTAAAGGTGATGGTTTGTTAGACTAGCCTTCAAGTCCTCAGCGCTGCAATGGAGTTCCGAACACACTTGAATTGCAAAATAATTCTCCCAACCGATCGTAATTTACTTTCGATATACAATTAGTATATATACCTAATGGTATCGCAATTACTGATGGTTATTGGGCGGCAGGAAAAATGGGGTCAGCTCGAACGATGTATTAATTTACAAGTACCTCAGCAGAAAAGAAGCCTATAACGGAAGAATTGCCTAATCTTAAAGATTCTAGTGTTTATACTTTTACTCAAGGTTATCTATTTTTCAGCCTCTCTTCTAATTACCCTAATAGCAACAAGCGAGATGTCATTATGTTTGTGCTATCTCCATGAATTGCACCACAGGAGCCGTCTTTACGAATGAAAAAAAGAAAGCAAAAAAAAAAAGTGTTGCTCCTAATATGTGCGCACTAAAATTACGTAATACATTTCAATTTTTACGTTCACTGTATCAATGCCCCTTTTATTGATTACTAGTTCAGTATGCTGAGGCTCAGAGCTACCCAAGTTAAAGCTTTAATCGAGTATTAAACTTTGCTAGAGACTTAGGTTCTCTTGTCCTTTGCTTTACCGTCTAATAAATTGTGATATGACAGTAAATATTTTATTTTTATTAAAATAATATATATGAAGAATAAGGAAGTAGAGACGATTTAAGGGCTATTTTACTTTTGGTCTGCTAGAATTTATCAGTTGTTATTGCTCTGATTATCTGAAACAAGTATATAATCCAGATTTTAGACACTACTTACAGTTGCTCTAGACCACTGTGAAGTTATCCCGCCTGATTTCTACTAGTGTATGGTGTTAATGCACACGATGACTTTTTATACGTTGGGCCTTGGATAAATTATGCTAATTGCAGCATGAGGCGGGGTTGAAAGCTCGAACAAAGCAAAATTGAAATGTTAGTGTAATTTAAAGTTCTTTTGTGCACACTACATAAATAAGCGAGCCGCGGCATTGCAGAAAAGAGAGTTGGTACATAATTCTGTTTCAGTCAAAGAGTCGTACAGGAAACACAAGAGGATAACACCCTTCAGATCGCCGAGCGCTGGGACCGCCTTAATTACATAAATGATCAAGTATCTTCTGTTTTTCTGCACCAAAGCTGTCAAGATCGAGAAGTTAGTTTCTTCAAGTTCTAGTTAAACCCTTGCTCTATAATTTCCACACTGCTAAAAAAAAACACTGGAATGAGTAAATTATCATTCAATGTGCTGGCCCCTTCAATAATACCACTCAATAAAGTTGCAACCATAATCGGTTCCCAGGATTTTATTGAGTTTGACAAGAAATAGTGGTCAATGAGTGCAACAGCAGTAATTGAAGATAGCACAAATGCAAATGTTCCCTCTATAGACTTGGTTCCAGATGGCCATTTGGTCTTGCCAAATTTTTGGCCAACAATTGACGCAATAGCATCCCCTATTCCCAAGGCTATTAATCCTGTGTATTCTTTGATAGTTATTTCTCCTGTAGCACAATATCCGAAAACTATGGGAATTGACGTTCCCATAATTAAATAGATGTATGAAAGATTTAATGGACCCTTCAGATCTTTCAAGTCTTGAAACTGGGCAATTTGATTTCTAAGGAAACGACCAACATAAGTGAAGTTATTGTATCGTATGACCTCCATAACAATAAAGATGAATGTAGTTCCTAGTAAAGAAATGGCTAAAAACTGAGGGTCTACGTGCAAAGGTTCTGAGGCAATAGCGAAAAGAACGAAATGCCAAATTTTCCTTCTCCAATTGAGATTGAATAGATGAGCTTCATAGAAAAGAAACGGAATTGCCAAAGATAGGCATGCAAGCCAAACTTTCACGCAAAACATTCTGTAATTATTATGAAAAATGTATTGAAAGATCCAATGTGTAGGATCATCTTTTAATAAAGGCCTTAGTTGATAATTGGCGGCGAAATATACTATCCCTGTGAAAGAAAGTAATATTGTCGGAATGTAAAACAAAGATCCCCACTTAATATTATAGAGTCGGTGAATCGAATAAACAGCAAATAACCCAACAATCAAACTTAGTGTCAACTTCTGTAAAATGTATACTGGCAAGTTCATATCTGTGATAGGAGGTAAGTCTGCAAATAGGCAAGCTGCTGCAACACTAAATAAGTGTATCTCTGCATTTTCTAAAGTGTTAGCATCCGTTATCTTTTTTAGTTGTATTTTAGAATCGTTATTTTGAGTCTCATTGAAGTCTTTGTCTAAGGACCTATTTCCATTGTTAACATATGTTAAACATAATCTCGCAGCGAAATATATTGATGAGACGATAAAAAAGTCCATGACCGTGGTATTTGTTTCGTCGGCTTTATTGTTAAGAGCGAAAAAACACAAACTGGATAAGAAATTGAAATAAATATTCAAATTATCAAGAACAAAATAGTTGAGTGATAATATCACCGTAAATAGTCTTGACTTATGTGTTACCAATAAATATAATGGTAAGAGAACAGAATAAATATGATTAAAGCTTGGTAGGCTTGGAACATCGAATTTCTCTGGATCGTTATTGTGTTTCGTTAATTGGGACTTGTAAACTACCAAAACAGCTATAGTACATCCAAAGAAATTGAAAGCGAACAATGAAATTTCGTCTCGTAAACCGAATGCTTCTTGTTTAGAGTATAAAACTTGAAGGAGATAAACATTGCATATTATCTGTATGAATTTGCTGAACGTCATACTTTCATTTAGTATATCTTGTATCATGAATAAGTAGTTTAAAGGAAATCTGTAATCTAAAGAGTTATCCACATGTTGACTACTTGTCTTCGTATCACGCTTCAGATCAGACAAGTTTCCCGGCACTTCCAGTTTTATTGTATCTTCTGGTTCATATTCTCTATGTGCAAAAAGGGAAGCCGTAGACCTTGACTGTTGCGAGTGAACTCTATTAGACCTAGCGGATCTACCATTCGTCAAGCTCATCTCTGACGGCATAGTGCACCATTGAACTACTTTATATTTCTAAATCTCAAAAAACCTTAAAAAAATAACAGAGGAAAATGATGATATGCAGGATATTTTAGCCTTTTACTCTAGAAGAGTAAGGCTTCTTCATAAGCGTCTGTCTTAAGGCAGAATTTTGTAGATACGGATGTCTTCTGTGCGCTTCTAAGCTGTAAGTCTGTGCAATTGTTGTTGTTGTTTTTTTGCCATTATATGTTCAATCTCTAACCTATTCGAGTCGCCGAACATACAATTAAAGCGCGTCTAATTTTGATATTATTTATCAACAGGCATATGCTTCCAATAAATCTTATTCTTCACTCAACTACACTCCCCGATAATGTTTATCAAAAAAATTATTATACAGGGTTTCAAGACTTATAAGAATACAACTGTCATTGACTTGTTATCCCCTCGTCACAACGTTGTTGTTGGAAGAAATGGATCTGGTAAATCAAATTTTTTTGCTGCCATAAGGTTTGTCCTTTCAGACGCGTACACACATATGAACAGAGAGGAGCGACAAGGTTTAATCCATGAAGGATCGGGTACAGTGATGTCTGCCTACGTGGAAATAGTCTTTGATAATTCTGACGGAAGGTTTCCCATCCATAAAGAAGAAATATCAATTCGAAGAACGATAGGATTGAAAAAAGATGATTACTCAATGGATGGCAGATCTGTGACTCGTTCAGATATAATGAATATCTTGGAGAGTGCTGGTTTCTCGAAGTCCAATCCGTATTATATCGTACCTCAGGGAAGAATTACTGCGTTAACTAACTCCAAAGATTCAGAGAGAATGATTCTATTGAAGGAGGTTAGCGGTGCTACCGTCTTTGAAAACAAGCTTAAAGAATCCACGAAGGAAATGAATACTGCCGATAATAAAAAGCAAAGAATCGATGAAACTTTGAGATCAGTGGATGATCGATTGTCTGATTTGCAGGTTGAAAGTGCTGATCTCAAAAAGTTCCAGGCTTTAGAGAAGACCAAAAAAAGTCTCGAATTCAATTTATTTGACAGAGAGTTGAGTAATATTAATATACAAATTGATGACATATCTGAGAAGTACGGGCAAATGTTGCTAGATTCACAGAGAGACCTTGAAGAATTAGAGACTAGAGAAAAATTGTGTCTGCAACTAACGGAATCAATTAATGATTTAAAAGTATCCGTGAAGATAGCTACCCTAGACAAGGAGCAAACTGAATCGGATTATAATAGCTTATTTAAGATCGTCTCTGAAAAGGAAGTACGATTAAATGAAATTACGAACAGAATTTTGAATGATAAAGAGCGTACTACTGAAATTAATAGCTCCATACAGCACTATAGGTCTTTGATAGAAACACATGAGGGTCTAGTATCAAACCAAAAGCCCGAGTTAAAAGTTCTTCAAAGGAGAGAGACTGAAGCTAAGACCTTGTTGTCTAGATTGATTGCAAGTCAGAGGTCTCTATACGTAAAGCAGAGCAGATTTCTGAAGTTTGGCTCCAAGGAAGAAAGAGATAACTGGCTCTCAAAAGAGTTAGAAACAACCCAGCAAGCAGTCATGGCAAAAGAAACTGCTCTTAAAAATGTACGCCTGGAAATAAGTGAGAAACAACTGGAATTGGATGAAATTAACATGAGAATTAAGAATCTAAATGAACTTATTCTCAACCCTAAAAGTTTTGAGGCAGTTAAGGCGACTCAGGATATAATAAATCAGCTCAAGATCAAAAGTGCGAAACTCAATGATCAGAGAAGGTTATTATGGAGAGATGAAATTAAATTTAGGAGCGTTTTGGATTCAATTCAGCATGATTTAAGTAATGCAGATTTCCTAGTAAGTCAGACTATGGACCGTGCTCAATCACGCGGCTTAGAAGCAGTAAAGCGGATTGCTATGAAGTTAAATTTGCAAGATAAAGTGTATGGGTCCTTAATTGAACTTTTCACTGTTAGTGAAAAGTATAAAACAGCAGTAGAAGTAACCGCAAATAACTCGCTTTTTCATGTTGTGGTAGATTCTGATTATACTGCAGGTCTTATAATGGAAGAATTGGTGAGGACCAAAGGTGGAAGAGTAACTTTCATGCCATTAAATAGACTAAAGTCAGAAGATGTTGTTTATCCTGATAGTTCGCAATTCCAAAGCATCCCTCTTATTAAGAAAATTAAATTTGAAGATTTCAAAATTGAGAAGGCTGTTAAGCAGGTGTTTGGGAAGACCATTGTATGTGCAGATTTGCAAGAGGGATCTGAGCTTGCTAGATCATATAAACTTTCTGCTATCACGATTGACGGAGACAGAGCAGATACGAAAGGTGTTTTGTCAGGAGGTTTTAGGGACTACAAGCGCTCTAGGATTGATGCCGTGAAACTGCAAGTCAAAAAAAGAAATGATATCAAACAAGTTAAGTTAAAGCTTGACCATTCAATAGAAGAAATAGAAAGAGTCAACCAAGAATTAACTGTCACAAATAATGAATTGGCTGGTAAAACTTTCGAGAATGAGAATCTCTTAAATTCGTTAGAGCCTCTAAAAATAGAAAAGACACAGTTGGAAGGTAAAAAGTTTGACTGCGAGCAGAAGCTTATTAATGCAAAATCTATCGAAACACGTTTGATTCAATCCAAAGAAAAATTGAACACCTTATGTAAGGAGTTTCGGAATGAGAAGGACTTGCCTTTCACTGACTCATTGAGCGATGAAGATATTGAACTTTTGCTGAGTTTGAAATCTAAGATTATCAAGCAGGAGACAGAATTGGATACTGTGGTCACGATGCTATCAGATATGGAAAGCAATATTTCCAATTTTGAATCAGAACTTAATGACAACTATCGACCTCATTTGGAGAAATTACTCGAGGAAAAAGCTAGTGCAAGCATGGAACTCATTCTGGTTGAGTGTGAAGATTTACAAACAGAAATAGAAAGACTTAAAGTTCAATTGGAAAACTTACAGACGAAGAGTCAAAACGCTGTCATTGAATTTGAAAGAATTAACAATGAGATAGCGTCCAGCGAAGTCACTTTAAGAAAAGCTAATGAACAACAGTTGCGTATGGTGAACAAAATCGAGAAACACTCCAAACATAGCGAAAAAACTCTCAATAAAAAAGGTATTTTGGTTGCTCGAAGAGATGAATTGCAAAAAAGTATACGAGAACTTGGTGTGTTGCCTGAACAAGCCTTTCAGCATTCTAACTACGATGGGCAATCTTCTGATGAGTTGTTGCAGCAATTGAGCGGAGTTAATGGCGAATTGTTGAAGTATTCACACATAAATAAGAAGGCTTTGGAACAGTTCAACACGTTCACTAGACAAAGAGACGATCTTTTTGAGAGAAGAAACGAATTAGAAAGATCTAGGGAATCAATTGAAGCGTTAATGCAAAACCTTGAATCGCAAAAGGATGCGGCCATTACTAAAAGTTTCAATCAAGTAGCTAAAAGTTTTCATGAAATTTTTGGAGAATTGGTACCTCAAGGTGTTGGTCAATTGATAATGCAAAAGCGTGAGAACGAACATCAGCATCAGGGCGAAGAAATTGAATCAACTATAAAGGATTATATTGGTGTGTCCATCTCTGTTTCATTTAATTCACATAATGACGAACAACAAAGAATTGAACAACTCTCTGGTGGCCAAAAGTCGCTTTGCGCAATTGCATTGATTTTAGCAATTCAAAAATGTGATCCTGCTCCCTTCTACCTTTTCGATGAAATTGATGCAAATCTTGATACCCAGTACAGAAGCGCAGTTGCTTCAATGATTAAGTCTTTGTCTTCTTCAGCACAGTTTATATGTACTACTTTCCGCCCTGAGATGTTGCAAGTAGCTGACAAGTTTTATGGAGTAACGTTTAGCAATAAGGTCAGCACTGTTTCTGAAATTAATAAAGATGAAGCCATGTCGTTTGTGGAAGGACAACAAGCACGATAAATAATATTTCGAGAAAAAGGTCTCCTTTCATCGTAGAGCTCGGAGCCTATATGCTATCAATATATACGAATTACATACAGGATAATGTAAGTTACAAAAGTAAAAATGCGTCTGAAGTATTTTTTTAGATAGTCAATGAGAACAGATCTTATTTTGTCACTAAATGGATTAACATTCTTTTCACTCATGAATTAATAATGGTTAGGATTGAGGACATGTCAACTCACAACAATCTAACTATTCGGGGGAAAGGCGCACAGGTGATGTCCCGGCCTGAAATAATTAGGCGAATCTCTAATGGCCAAGTTATCGTAATTTATAAGAATTGGGTCTTGGATCTTACTAAATGGCTCCCGATGCATCCTGGAGGGGACAAGGCAGTGCAACACATGATTGGTAGAGATGCCACAGATGAAATGCACGCGTACCATTCTGATGAAACAGTTTTGACTTTTAAAAGGTGGAAAATAGGTGAAATAGACTACTTTTGGGAGAACTTGTTACCACCTATTCAGGGAGGTGTATATACAAGTTCTGG